>JBBPDC010000007.1:17061766-17079361 GCA_037974485.1 Hemigrammopetersius urotaenia | reverse complement strand
TCCCAAGACCGCTAGGCACCGCTGAGGTACCCTGAGCAAGGTACCGTCCCCACACACTGCTCCCTGGGCGCTGTGTTGGGCTGCCCCCTGCTTCACTTGGTGAATGGGTTAAATGCAGAGGTTGAACTTCGTGGTGTTCACATATGACAAATGGTCACTTTCACTTGCATAGTATCAACACAAAAAAAATATTTGCACTAATTTGGAATTAACATAATTAGATCAATGAAAAGAAAATTCAAGTAATCAAGCTACCAGTATCATTGACCTACAAGGTAATAAAGTGCATGGTGAGTATTTAGTATGCATTCATTATGTATTCATTATGTATTCACCTACCATCTACAGGATCAGTGAATCTGAATCTTGAATCGGAACCCTCCTAAAAATACCACATCAGGACATTTAAAAATGTTCATTAGAAGAAAGAAGGGGCCTGAATTCATCATGTGCATCAACCTTCGCTTAAGGTTGGTGCACATGATGATGAAGTTTAAGGTCTTACTTGAAAGACACTTTCTCAGTGTGTCAAAGATACACGCTGACAGCACTAGGAAATGAAAAATGGCTATCAAAAGCTCAGGAGATCTGTCACATGTTCCTGCAAAAAGTGTCATAATGTGAAAGTTCTTGAGAGAGGAACACACTACAGGTCAGCCCTCACTTAATATATATGTAAATGAAATCAGACATTATTGAAAGTGTTGAGATTTCTAAACCCTTGGTCACATCACGTTTTTGGAGGGAGCTCATTAGATGCAAAATGACAGATGAAAGATGCATGTGATCATTTCTTAAAATATTCAAATGATGTTAGTAATTGTTTAGATTAATTAATATAATTCATAAAAAATATTTTTGTCAGTGTTCAACTACCGGCCACAGAAAACAGGTTGATTGACAGACTAATAAAGCTGTCATAGAACAGAAGAGTTCTTTCTGCTGTTGATGGTTTCATCAAGTTCTTCTTCGTTTTACATCCAATCTGAGGAACTTCTTTGATGCGAGTAGTTTTGTATGACAGATTTTAATAAGGGGAGTAGCATTATCTATTAGCTTCTTGGTCAAGGTGAAATAGTTTCACAAGAAATGAACACACAAGCACATGCAGTTTGTGCAGACAAATTTCATTTCTACTGAAATTAAAGCAGCCTTTACAATTTTGTGATGTCCTTTTAAGAGTATGTACCTTAAAGGTCTCAAAGCAGAACCAGCAAAACAACCTGCAATGACCTCAACTGTTTAGCCATGAATAATGAGAACTATTAGTCTTCGCTTACAGCTCTTTCTGAAGAGCATTCACTCTGACCCAGGCTTTTGGATGCAACAGACGCTGATGGGTTGGCATGGTTTGCATACATCCTCCTCAAACAGTGTGCGGCTAATACAGAAGGTTAAGTGGTTGAGGGAAGTAATGACTCTATTTGTTACACTAATGTCCCTCATGGTCATATTTTTTCCACATGCATTCTTGTTTGAGAAGATTGGACCATTAATAGTTACCTTTCCAACCAGATGTATGGACGGAGATATTTGCTATCATAATGTTATTACCTTCACTTGGGCTGTTATATTTGGGAGAGTTATGTTCATTCAGATTTGATCACTGGAGGTCAAAGAAGTGAAATGGTGTTTTATTAGACCGAACGCTAAACCTGTGGTGGATTTGAATGGCAACTGCAACCTTTTAAGGCTGGGTGGTAGAATGACCCATTCCTGCTTTCAATTTCTGACTGACAATGCTGTAATTGTTGCAAGTGGAATTGCAATTTGGAAAATTGCAGAATGATTTGTGGTCGGAATTTCACAGGCCTGTGCAAAGTAAATGAGGAATTTATTCAGAGCTGTGCCACCAGGGTTATCTTTTCTCAGGGTCTGAAAAAACAGGTACAACCCACAGATGTACCCTCATAAGAAATCTTGGTAATAGAATATAATACTAGTAATTAGTTTCTGTCTTAATGACATTTTAATAAAATAAAAAAGGCTCGTGCTCACATGCATGTAATTTGTTAAGACTAATACACATACTGAGCTGAATGCTCTGTGTCTGAATTTATGCAGGAAATTCAAAAACTTTTCATCAAGAACTAAATATCTTTAATGCTGTTAACATTCTAAACATTCAAAGTGGTTTCTCATTAAGCTGCTCGAGTGAATGGCAAGCCACACCATGGAAAACGAATTTAATATAGTAGATAGTTTTGATTGAACACTTTCTGGGTTACCGTATAATTCTTTCTACACGCGTTATTTCATAAAGTTCTAAAAATTGACAAAAAGAAATGACAGATGTGTATGTCTGTGAGTATCCAAACTTTTGACTGACTCAGTAAACCAATTATGTTCGTGCAAGATACTGGCTGACATTTTTACCTCAACTGCGCTTTGCAGAACATCGACAATAGCAGGGATGCTGACATGTTTATGAAACGACAGGCAACGTGCTAATTGGTTTTTCAGTTTCCGGGGCTGTGATGAATTTGAAGACTGCCACTCAAGCCCAAGGGCTTGTATTAATTTGCCACACAAGTTCAATAGCTCAGGAATGACAGTTTGGAGGATAATGTTTGCAAAGTGAAAGGCTGAGGCAATCCATTCTCAACCACACTGGACCTGTAGACCATGCTGACAGATGGTGGACGAGTCCAAGGCTCTTGGAAATGAAAGCAAAGGCATTGTGCCAGTTGCCCTTGCAGGACTCTCACTGTCCACAGTAAACACACCATTATCACAGCCCCCCTATCTTCTATCCCACTAAGCAGTGTATTAATGGCATTATAAATTAAATTATATCTCTGTTGCTTTAAATCATATATTTTATGACACTGTCAGAGTCATTTCCATTTTACAGCTTTTGTGAGATGAAAGTCCCATGAACTAGAGCTATTTTTTTTTTTACCTTTTATTTATCTATTTATTCTAGTTCATGGCTCTAATGTTCCAGTGAAGTGCTAATTTAAACAATAGCATCACACTGCACTCAGAAGGAGCACAAGAAACTTGTCTTTACAGTCTTTTAAGCTCTAAACTAAGCTTTAGAGCTTTGTTTTAGTTCTCAGAAAATGTAACTAGGGAGTACACACACACATGTATGTGTGTATGTGTGAACATACATATGTATGTACATGATGCAAATTTAAATCCATTTGATCACGTTTTCATTGCGAGGGAAAGCCTGTCCAAGTTTGACACGCAGCCATTAGGCCCAAACCATGTGAACAAATTATTGCTATGCCTTTTTTGACTGTATTACAGTATTTAGCTCCCTGAAAGCATATTGTTACTTCTCCTCTCTAAATCAATGCAGAGCGGTCAATACAATCAAAACAAACCCTTCTCAGATGGGTCAGAGAGCAGTTACCTCACTGGTCGCCTCTGCTTCTTACAGTCTTTAGGCTTAAGGGTTTTCTGGGCAAACTTCACTTTCCATTAATTAATTCATCACCTAAAAGCAAAGTATTGATTTTTTAAATGGTTTTACAAATCTGTAAAACATTCAATGGGGTGATTAAAAGAGTGTACAGCTGTAATAAATCATGTGCAAATTTTCCATCCTCAGCATCTGGATGGAGAAGGTTAAAAAAATAAGATGCAGAAAACAAAATATAAAAACAGAGCAATTGCAAGATGTGGTAGTATTATTAGACATTCTTCAATATGCACCAATGGACTTTATTTGAATGTTTGTTTGAATCTCAGTATTAATAATACAGTTATTCTGTTTTGTATTTCATATACAATATTTTTTTTCTATGCTTTTTGTTGAAGGGTCGTTCTCAGAGAGTCTCACATGCTGAAGGTAGTAATGTGGGGTGGTGGTGGCCTAGTGCCTTGGAAATTTGCCTCTGGACAAAGAGGTCATGGGTTCAAATCCTACTTTCAGCATACCACCACCGGGTTCCGGAGAACGACCCTTAACCCCAAGTACCACGGAGACTGTCCCCTGTAGTTAGGGATCAGAAGCCGCTATACTATATGTAAATGAGTAGTTATGCTACACCCCCACTCATGCTAATCAAGTGAAACAAAGTGATGTAAAGAGGAGAGGCTGAAAATTCTTTACAAAGAAGTCTTCTAGCCACAAGGCTTTTAATTTACACAACACTGATAATGAAATTAATTAAATTAATTCATGAAATTCCTGTAAATTAAGTTCATTAATCAATTAATTTACAAGAAACAGTAAATGTAGTCTAAAAGATACAATAATGGTATTGTATACAGTACCTTGAACATCACCTTCATGCTTTTAAGGGGCATAATTGTCCCTTTTCATAACTTAATATTTAGAAAAATAAAATAAAAAAGAAAAGAAAATACAAAAATTAAAAGCCTTGAGTCAGGGCAGGGTGTATGGACTCAAAGAAACCTAAAAAAATAGAACTAACAGTTATGTTACCTAAGTCCTGAACACATACCCTTGATGGTCTCATGCCAAGAGTGTGAGGAGCACCACCCCAATTACAGTTTAAACCACATGTACATGTTCACTTTTGTATTGTCTATTGTCCTGTCTTTGTTTATTGTACAATAGTTAGTTAAAATAAAAAAAATAAAATAGAAACTTTAGTTTAGATAAGTATTTATTGGTAATTATTTTGTTCCTATTTTTTTATATTCTTATATTTATATTTATTTCTTAGACAGAATGCACCATGGGGGGGTTGTATGAAATGGAATTTCGATACTGTGTATACTGTGTATATTGTGGTATTGACAATAAATCTCTCTTGAATTATCTTGAATCTTGAATTAAAGGGGACCTATTATGAAAAACTCACTTTAGTTATAATAGGTTTATGGGTTATACAAAACATGTTCATGAAGTTATTTTCACCAAATCACTTTCACAATAAGCTTTATTCTTCAGTTTTGGTCCCTTTCAAAACACCCCGTTTGGACTGAAGGCCCAGTGTGACATCCCACTAGAATTTGCATAGAACCACCCCTCATCTGTCAAGACCCCACCCACTAGCCTGTTGCTTGTCACCCCTTTCAGCGGCCATATTGGGTCTTCGCCGCTCCCAAAAATTTTTTTTTTGTTTGCGGTTGGACTCATTTCAAAGCTAAGACTCTGAAGTCTTATGTACCAGAGTAAAACAAACTAGAAACATCAACACAGGATGAAATACTGGATTGTATATACGCTTGTGTTTAATGTATGCTGAATTTTAGACGTGCCTGACCACTGCAGTGGTAAAAATTGGCTCCGCTCAGCTGGCCAATACTCGCTCAAAACACCTCCAACAATCTCCTCTATTAGTTGAGGCAAAGAAAATGACGTGAAAATACACCGATCACGGTGTAAAATGCGTGTTTTGTTCCCGTGAATGTTTGTAAGGTACGGTGCGCCCCAACACCAGATTAGTTGGAAGATCCGCCGTTTTGTCTGCTAGTTTTACAAGCACGGATAAGCTCGTAAATGCAGAGTCAAGTCATGTGTTGGTGACTGAAAAGAACAACACACATCCCTACACTTTCTTCCAGACAAAGAAAACCGAAGACTGTGTGACTTTCATTTCATTTTCGTTGGCCATGAAACAACCGGTTTCGTTCCACCTAAAAAAGTGCCACCATAAGTACTAAAGGTGGAACGGAAAATTCGAATAAGGGTCAATCTTCAGCGTTGTGGAGGATCTGTATCTACTGTCCATGGCAAGCCAGTGGATGAGGGAGAGTAAGGTAAGTAATTTCAAATGTTTCTGTCACAGTTAATTACGAGCTATCTTGTAGTTTCGTTTCGCATGTGTCAAACAAGCAGCGTAAGGGGTGGGTGGAGCATGGGATGGGTGAGTGGAGCATGGGATGGGTGGGTGGAGCATGGGATGGGTGGGTGGAGCATGGGATGGGTGGGGCGCGGCCAGCAACAGCTTATTTGCATGAAAGGTACAGAGCCCTGAAACAGTCTGTTTTGAAATCGACCAAAACTGTGAAGTATAAAACCGATGAGATCGCTTTATTTGAGAGATATTTTGTGAACATGTTTTGTTGCCCATAGAACTACTATAACTTGTTTTTTAAAAAGTGAATTTTGCATAATATTGTGGCGAGCGTGAGAAAGATGTATGTTTTGCAATTTCTATGTAGTGATTAACTGAAGTATAATTTGTGTTATCAGAGCTTATTAAATATCATGGTATGACACCAATGGGCATTTATGCAGAATTAAGTTCTGCTGCAGAGTTAGGGTTTTTAGTTGCGGTGAAAGACCTGTCAATAAACCTGCTGCAAGAGTTTCCTGGTATGGTTTTCCTGTCACAGTTTTACTGACTGAAACAGACTAATTGTGGTAGGACATTGTGTGTTTTAGTTTACATGGTAAATTAGCATCAATATAGCATGGCATAGCATTTCTGCAGGGGAGAGCCAAAGTATGAAGGAAAGAAGAAAGTAGTCTTCTGATAAGGGGCAAATTCACAAAGCATACACTCACTATTGACTTTGTTAGAACCAAATAAAGTTGCAAATTGTGTACCATGAAATATTTAAACACTGCACCTCCTCTCTGATCGGACATCCTCTCTGATAAATTTGTAGAATAGCTGGTTGAGTGGTTGAACATGAACCAATAAAAGATCCTGAAAACAATGGGCCTTCTATACTGCTTTTTGAAAGATGCAGTTCAGCATCCATTTATGAATGAAAGATTTTTTGTCTATAAATACACACTGTGCTTAAATTCATTTCTGAGGGTCATTTAGGTGGCAGTGTGAGAAGCTGAATATTCCTGTAATACGCTGAAAATAAAACACAGGAAGAAACTTTATTAGAGGAATAATTTTAGGAACCACACTTTGCTGAATAATTAAGTATTTAAGTCACTTATGGAGTTATTAAAGCCAAACACAAGCTCTGAAATGAGCACAGGTAAATTAAAGCAAAGGGAAAAGAAGGAACAATGGGGGAGATTTAGTTCACGAGTTAAAAGACATTGGGTTTGAAACACTGAGGGGAATGTATGGCTTCAGCTGCGTAAAGAGAATCATGAGTTTGGCTCCTAGGAAGGGGTTGTAATTATTGTGATATAGGGTGCATGCTGCATACATTTGCATGATCTCAGTGACAAATGCCCCTTTTAGTGCATGTCATAGGATCCTCATGTCAGGAAGTACAGGCACGCATATAAATCTAGCTGGTTCGTCGTCCATGCCGGAGACACCGTAATTACATCAAATGGTGGAATTAAGGCTTCTCTGCATAGCAAAGCTCCAGTGCCTTTCCATTTCTCAAGCACTGCTGTGTGGCCGCCGCACTAACCCCCCACCCCCCAATCCCCCCGGTCACTTCAGAGGGAACATTAGAAATAATCACGAAGCAACGTGCATGCTTCATAAATCCACTCGGCTCCCTTTTAATCGGAGGGAGCTCTCATTCCAGACTCAGTGTCTCAATTATACAGACACATCAATTAAAGGAGGGAAATTACACCCTTTAAAAAAGGGGGTCTCCGCCCACTCGCAGATTGCAAGATATCTAACTGAGAGAAATTAAGCCATGCTCTACAATACTTTAGTGAAACATTTGCAATAATTAATAATGTTGTGAGATATGTATATATGCAAATGATGAAGACTCATCTACCTACTGCTTCGGCAATTTCCTCTTTTCAGAGATGACTCTTTAGGCTTCATCCTTTCCAGTTCAGTTTAATTGGTTGCCTTGATGGGCTGGGCAAATAACCAGAGCTATTCCCCAACCAGTGAGAAATCACAATCATTATTCAGCTCTCTGTGTAAGAAAGGAGTTGTAGTGGCTTCAGCTCATTATCCTCACTGACCTTCAGACTGTCGTTTGTTTGCACACAACATTCACATGATGCTTCAAAGTAGACCATCATTTGAATGCTCGATTCCTCTAGCATGCCAGTATTGATGATGATGAGGATGATGACGATCATCATTATAATGCTGATAAAGATGATGCTGTCTTTACACTATACTTTTACAACACTCAAAAGTAGATCACACCATTTTGATGCTCAATTGTATTAGCATTTCTGTGGAGGAATGCTAGCATAAATGATGATGAGGAGTATGATGATGACGATGTCAGGGATAGCAAGATAAAAAATTAATTGCACTGCAGTTTTGACCTCATGATGTGGTTGAGAAGCATTTTATTTTTGCTGGGGTCTCTGATAATGGAAACCCAACCAAATCTCTTTAGTATAAGACTTTCCTTATTTCACTTAGTTGTAACTTAGCAACAACAGACAGCTTCTGCATAATTCTGCATAAATGAACCGTACCAAATTTCATTTTTTCCTAAAAGTAAGAGATGCGAGTTTGCCGTAGTGATCAGAGAGGGTGTTGAAAACAGCTGTGAGTGGCAGAGATCCATTTTTGATAAACGCTACATTTCTGTTCTTAATGTGTCTCTCTACATTGCATTGACTTTCCACCTTATTGCAGTTAAGCTGGATACCTTTCAAAACACATTTAAATTAGCCAGACATGGAGGAGGAGAAACTACTTAATGTGATACAGAAAAGTGAACAGTATTAATGTTTATGAGGACATTAGTGTTTCAGTTAGTGTTTTTAATCTGATGTGAGGTACTCCTTAGCATGTTTTTAAAGGTTACACAGTAAAATATGTAGCAAGTTCTCTCAAGCTATGCACTGGAAAGTTTGAGGTTTGTTTATATATTGACCTGACAAGTAGACCTTCAGTTCGATTGGATTTAATTCAATTCAATTGTATTTACATGATCTTAACTATGTTTCTTCACTGAGTATAAATGAACTTTCTTTTTAATTCGTTTTTTGCAAAAAATACACTCAAGGTCATGCTATACCATGGACATGTTACAGTATAGCATTACTTCTTGTGAGTTATTGTGTAATGAATATGATGACAATAAAGATAATCAAGATAATGCAGACCATAAAGATGATAACAGTGATGGTGATGATGATTATGCTGATGATGATGCTAATGAAACAGGCAAGCTCTCTCTGCTAGCATGACAATTGCTGATAAATTTGGCGTCCTCCTAAGTATCCTCTTTACTCAATATGATCTTAAAGTGATTACTCTTTACCAATTCTTGATTCTTGAAGCACTTCTAGAGGTCTGAATGTGACTGCAATCTGAAGGATTTGATTGTGGTGATGATGATGTGCAAGATGTTAATGATGTTGATAATCATGATGAGGACCGTGATGATAAAGAATGATGGTGGTGATGATGAATTGATCATGATATAAAATAAAACAAGCATAAAACTAGCGCTCTCGCAGCCTGTGGGATTACTTGTGAATGACATTAACTAAAACACAGGCAGGTGTGCCATGAAATGAAAATATTGCGTGTAGACTGCATTAGGTCTAATGAGTGGACACACATGTCAGTGTGGAAATAATGAATGATGGGCCATGTGTTCCTAGTCACCATTTGTCACTGTTGCTTCTGCCCAATTTGTATTCCCTGCTGTTCTGAGCTGACTTCCGTGCACCTCAGTATGAAAGTTAAGACACTGGTGATGTATATGCATCATATAATCACTGAGTCAGGACTTTTTTCTACTGAAATAGTCTATGCTCCCATTCTGAGATGAGCTCTGAACAAAGAACGACAAGCACCCCATTATTCAGAAAATCATGGAATTCTATAATAAAATAGCAACAAAAGGCCTGATAGAGAGATGAGGCATGGAGGAAGATGCTGAAAAAGACAGTCTACTACAAAACAATACACAGGAATGCAAACCATATGTATAAACACTTTCCTCAGCCCTTGCTCAAACAGATTTCCTTATGTGGTTTATGATACTACATGATATACTGTTGATTGGTGATTTAGCAGGCAGTTGCATAATGATACTAGACGATTGCATCCTTGTAGCTCCAGTGCGAAATTAAAAGCTTATGAAAAGGATGGAGCTATGCAAATTGGATTTTTCACTGAACTATGATGGATAAAAGGTGGGAAGCATGTTCAACACATATAGAGAACAATTCTTATCTTCAGGCCTAAAGTGCCTATAGAAATAGCCAGTTCAGTGTAGCTCAACAGATTAAATACACCTGTCAACTTCATTTAGCTAATAACCAACCAGGCAACCGTGTGTTCTTTAGAGACATCACTGAAGCCCTTTGCCCATAATGTGAAGAAAGAGAGATGCACAAAGCAGACATGCATGACATGAAGTGTTATTGCACACCAGTGTAAATGGTTAAAAGAAAAATAACAATTTTAAGTAAGAAAAGCAAGCAATTCTCCTCTGGTGTTTTCATTCTCCGATATGTTTGTGATGTAAAGGGGTTTTATTTAGAAGTAACTAGCCACCATATGGACGGCTCATATTTCACACTCAAATGTCATGCTTTTTATTAGCAAATCGCCACAATTCAGAATGGTATCATGCAATTCGAGTGCTTATCCAGTTCAGATGGAATACACAGAGACAATTTCTACACCAATTTGAAGCCATTCTCTCAAAGCCAGCGTAGAAATTACAGCCTATCCTTCTCCTCCATTTGACATGTATGCTATTGCTGTCGTTTTCCATTTTACCGTGAAAATGAGTGTTTCACCTGTTCCCTCACCCTGCACTTTGAAAATATTTTATTTCCTTGGGACACTTGCTTGTCAAGTGCAATGAGTTCACAAATGGCAGAAGCATTCAAGGGAGAGTGAGTGGTTATTGATTTTCTGTGGCGTCTAAATGCTTCATTCCTACACAATGAGGGCTGCTTATTATCACACTGCCAGGGTTCAGGTGTTGGAAACACAAATATGTTTACACCCATAAGGTGTCCATAATCTGGAAAAGAGTGCCACAGTTAGAAGCCACCGTTCTCGCCAGCATAAAGAAAAGCATGCTGTAACATATGTGTTCATGCATTAGAAGGTTCGATTTTATTATGACTGAAATGTAACTGATTTAGTTGTTTTTAAAGTTTTGCAGAAAGAAAAAATAGATCTTTTTTTCATTTTTGTATGTAAACACAATCAATGTGTAGACTTGAAGCTATCAACACAAAATATGAATTTAATATGGATGTTATTTATGTTACCGGTTATGCAATTTATTGTGTAGTTGTAGTCAAGTTAAGTTTATTTATATGGCATATTATCACCACAAACGATCATTCAATGTGCTTATAATGGAAGAAATAGAAGAAATAACGGAATACAAGTGCAGATATTAAAAAGAAAAGGGAGAAGAAGAGGTTACATAAATATTTACACTATCAGTCAAAAGTCTGGACACACCTTCTCATTCAACGACTTCCTTTGTTTCTATTATTGGCTACAAGGGTGGAGGTAGCTCAGTGGGTAGGACACCCTCAGCACCACCACTGGGTCCCTGAGCAAGACCCTTAACCCCAAGTTGCTCCAGGGAGACTGTTCCCTGTAGTTAGAGAATGAAAGTCGCTTTGGATAAAAGCGTCTGATAAATGCCGTAAATGTAAATGTACATTGTAAATTAATATTGAAAACACCACCTATTGATCTGATGACAGCTTTGCACACTCTTGGGATTTTTTCAGTCAGATTCATGAGGAATCGACCTGGAAAAGTATTTAATTAACAGCTGTTCTTCGTCAAGAGTTCATTAGTGGAATTTTTTGCCTTCTTAATGTGTTTGGGATCATCAGTTGTGATGGTAGGTTTGGTACACAGTTAGTGTGTGTCCTATTCCACTACGGTTCTACTCCACATTATGGCAAGAACCACTTAACTAAGTAAAAAAATCAACAATCCATCATTAGCTTATTACAAAACATATTCTGAAAACATAACTCTTTTTATTTACTTCATAATTCCATGGGTATCATTTTGTTTGTTTTCAGTATTATTTTATAAAAGAAACAAAGAAAAAACATTGAATAAGAAGGCGTGTCTAAACTTTTGACTGGTAGTGTATGTAAATTGCAAAACAACAATAATAACTCCAGACCTTTAAGAGTAAATATGACTTTTGGGGAAAAAGGTCTACAAAACCGTGAAAATCCATGTCCATGTCTGTGTGACAACAAAGAAAAAAAGTCGAAATTCTCAATTTCGTTCCAAAATGGAACATGGAAACAATTTTCTTCTCATGACACACTTTCTCTCTCTCACAGCCCAAAAACACACCTGTGATAATAAATGCAAGATGCATTTATTCTCGCTGTGGAGTTTCCTGTCAATTATGAATGCCATGCGGATGGAAAAGGGCCGTTCTCAGCAATTTACATGGTGAATGGGTTCCTTCAACCAGGTGGTTGATCAGGAGTGAAAAATATGAAGCAGCGAGATTTTAAAAGTGGCTTGGAAATCTGGTTCGGGTTGGTTTCCCTCATGGGAAATATGAACGTAGTAGTAGCAGCCTTAAAGTCATAAGAGTGTGGAACACAGACCTGGAGCATTCAGGGACCCTGGAGGTCTCTCTTTCTCTCTCTCTGAGAAATCACCACCAGACTAGAGAGTTACAAAAACTAGATGCATACATTCATTAGAAAACTACACTTTATCAGTTCTGTCACAAAAATTTAAAATATCTTCAGTTGTTCCCCTTGACTCCATTGTAGACGTTGTGAAAATGGAAAAACTCTGACATTTCTTCCGAGAGAACTCCTAATTTGGCTGAAAATATGAGATGGTAAATGCAAGTCTGCCTGATGCTCATTCATCAATGTCTATTTCTGACAACAAATTTGCTTTAGGCTGGATATTTTTGGTTATGGGACAACTCTCAATCCAGAACTGACACTGTGCCTGATACACTTGCACACACCACTATTTCAGGGTCACTGCTGTGTTGAGAATGATCCACCACCTACATATTAGACAGTGGTTTTACAAATTTGTGCAAAGCAACAGATTGTCTTGCAAATGCATATTTGGACTTTTTTTTAGACTTCAGTACATTTAAAAATATGGTCACATTAGAGGAAAAACAAAAACACACTTTCACTATGATGTGTATTGTTTTTAGCCTAATGTTTGTATATTAACTAACATGAACAGTTTTTGGCTGTTCTGGATTAAATCAGACATACATTTTGTTAAAGATAATCTATGTTTATGTGCTGCTTGTAACTGAAATATTAACAAACAGCTCTGGCCAAAACTTTAGCAGAGACGTGTGTCATAGCAACATTGGGATTTCTATGATTTCAGCAACCAACTCAGGATCAAATTATACATGCAGCAAACATGTCCCTTATACTCTGATAAGATGCTTTTTGTAGGATTCTGTGCCATGCTTAACAGGCGATACAGTGTTTGCCCAAACAACTCCATTGTTTGCCCAAACATCTGACCATAAACATTTCTTCAATGCGTTTTCTTCATCCATGTGATCAGCCACAAACTTCAGTCATGCTAGAAAGTATCAATTTTAGAGCTTTTTTCTTGTCTGGCAGTCTTTCAGGCCATAGTCGATGTAAAATTCACTTGACTGTGGACAATGACATTGGGATTCCAGCAGCTTCCAGTTCTTGACAGACCCTTTCTGACCCTCCAGATCAATCACAGCTGAGGGAGACAATTAGTTTTTCCTGACTTTGGCCAAGTGACCACAGCTCAAAATACTTTGAACTTCTGTTTGGACTGATGATCTTGGAATCTCAAGGACCTTGGAAATTGCTCCAAGTGACATTCCTTACTTATGTAAGTCTACAGTCGTCTCTTCCAGATCTGCACTGAGCTCTTTGTACTCTTTCCCATTGTAATACATGTAATACAAGAGCCTTTGCAGAAATCTTCCAGACCAACCCCCTTTTAAAATTCAAACATGATTGATTGATTTCTCTATTATTGGTGACTAATGTCCAGTACCTGAAGGCTAAACAAATGTGAAAACTCACATAGCTATATGTACCTAGATACAGCATAGAAACAAAGTTCTGATTGAATAATGTTTAATTAAATTACCCTTATTGTTTCCAACAAAACCTTAATAATAAGGTAAAATAAGTTCTGCAAATTAATACAAATTATAATTTAGTTACTAGGAACATTAGGCCTAGTCTGAGGGCCCCTGCCTGTTGTACACCTATGCAATGGACCTGATGGTACTGAAGTACTTGACATCCTAAATTAATTGTGTTGGTTTTAACAGTATTTTTCTGAGTCTTGTCAAGGGCTCAGGCCAAGGAGGCCTTCCAGAAGGTTTGAAGTGCGGTGGTTCTTCATACAGACTGTATGCGATAAGCACAATGAGCTTGCATCAGTAAAGTTTTAGTGCACAAAAATACACAAATGTCTATATGCAGCAGTCCAAATAGCATTGCGTTTAAACTTAGTGTTGCTAACATAAAATGACCAAATGTTTAATGAATAATCATGACCATTATTAAGCAAACCTCTTAAATCCAAACGCATTTGTAACATTTATTTCGTGTTACTATTTACAGTTTTCTGTCTCACATGAAAAAGCAGGATGAGTGATGACCAATTTGCACAACAACTGACAAGGTGAATGGAGATGAAAGTGTTTTTTTTTTTTTCATGATGCATGAGCCTCTCACAGGTGTAATTAACCTTCCTATTGCACTAATTAATTAAATTCCAACAAGGTCAGGCTCTTTAATGTGAACAATTAAGCACCTACCCTGTAAGAGACACTTGCATGGCTAAATTAGTTGGTATGTTGTTTTAATCGTACTGAAATGTGTGTAAGTAGGGGGTTGGAAATGCTGCTACGAGGCAACACGGTTGGCACATCTGCTGTCAGCGCTCTCCGTGTTTGGGGAGAGCTAGCTTGTGTTATCTTCCATCCATCTGCCTGCAAGTCATCTCATGAAAGTCGACGAGAGGGCAAGATCCTGGAAAGAGAAATCTGGCACTCACTCTTTGGAGTTTCATGGTGTTTGGTACAGCCTGAGCCCGGGACACCACTGGGGTAATGAGGCAGTTGGACACGACAGCTTGCCGATGCTCCAAAACGGCACTAATAACTAGGTATCATCTACGACTGCATCCCCCTCAAGACCTAACCCATTCCTGTCTAACAGTGTGTAACCCGCCAAATGTGACTGCCAACTGTTCTTATCCTCTGGCCGCCTCCCGATCTGGCACCTAAATAATGCTGAAATGTGGTAGGACACCTCCTCAAATGCGCTACAGGATCGTTAGAGATACTATTGTACCTTCATATCATCCTGCATTCAGCATGGTGAGGAGGACATTGTTTTATTTTTGTACAAAAAAAGGCTTCATTTTTGTGCCCGGGATATTTTGCTTTGGTCTTCAGTTTTTAAGAAGGTTTTCTAGTCATATTATCTTTTGTCATGGTTGGCAAAGGGGTTTTTTAGGGGTAAATTATAAAAAAAGCCATGGAGGTGTATTTGATCATCATCTACCCCTTCCTCTAAAGCCACACAAAACATTGTTTGTACCTGGAAGTTTAAAGTCAACCAAAAAGTCAACTTAAAGCTGTTTTTGTCATTTTCCTATAAATTAAATTTATAAGTAATCATAAATTATTAAATATAGTTACATATTAAATTACACTGACATTCAATTCACATTTAGCAGATTTGCTGAAAAACAAACAGGAAAAAGTCTTTGCTTTATCCTGTTTGTTGCTTTGTCAAAGACATACATATAAAAAATTACATTTTTCTCTCTTTTGGCATTTTTCTTCCTTCCTTACAAGACTGATCATGATACTCTGGACACAGGCAATGAACCCCACATAAATAAACCCCACAGAGCATTGCATGGAACACGAGCCAAAAAGGACACTGACATTGCAACGGAACCGAGAGAAAACGGTAAAACCCCCAGTCACAAGGAGAAAGTGAATTCACAACAGATGGTGATACATTTGCCAGAGTTGATGCGATTACATAGGAGTTCTAAAGTGCATTTTATTATGAGCGTCAAGACAAATGAAACCCTGTAGATCTGCAGGTTAATTAGCTAATTACAGAGATGCTATCCACTCCCCCCACCAAGCAGCTTATTAAAGATTAGTTTACGTGAGCTGGCAAGACGGATATCCAGGGCAAGTGTCCTGAGCAAGAGGGGGGAAAACTCCTGGAAGAGTAATCTAAAGATAATAGACATTATGGATGTCCTGTTTGCGCAAAAAACAATGTGTTATCCAATTACTGCCATGCTTAGGTAGCATATGCATAAAAAGATTAATGGAGTGGATATTTTATTTTTTCCCATGTGAGCTGGTTGGTTAAAACCAGCCTGCACAAAAACAAGTCTGAGGGAGGTGCGTTCATCAGCAATAGCTAACAAACTGCATGCACAGTGCACGAGTAAATAAGTGCATGAATATTAAAGGGGCGCACACTGTTGCTAACGAGGCAATGAGGGAGCAAATATGCGGTTAAGGGCACACTCTTGTTTCCAGTGGAAAATTACAAGGAGGCATACACAAACAGAGTACATGAAACATGCAAAGATGCAAGTTTCATGGTCTGGAATCCATGATTTATTATCTTGATTCATTTACACTGATATAACTCTCAGTGTTTTAAAATGCTGATGTTGTGATGTTGTGCTGAGTTTTGAGGTGTCAATGACTATTTTCATCCTAAAACTCAGCACTCAAGCATGAAGTATATGTAAATCTATATCCACAGTCAGTATATTCTGAAACCACCGCATCCTATGATATCAAGTGCTATGTAATAGGATCCAAATCCAAAAGCCAGTATCACAAAGTTGTAGGTTCAAAACTCACTTTCTACCTATGTATCCTTGAGCAAGACACTTAACCCTCAGTGGCACTGTCCCTGTATCTTTCCATTCACGGCAGTCTCTCTGGAGCAACTTGTGGTTAAGGCTCTTGCTCAGGAACCCAGAGGAGGTATGCTGAATGTTGGATTCAGACCCATCAGTGTGGAAAAGGGCATCTGCTAAATGCCATTTTACCTTTACATATGATGTTGCACAGAACTGTACCAAATTGTAAGACTGACTCATAATTGATGACTCAATAAAAAACTTCTCCATGAAACCAGCAGGGAGGTCAGTGATGATGGTTATGACAAACATGTATTTGTGCATTCTTTTTTTTTTAATCTTGGACTATTCTTAAAACATTTGCTTCAACAAGGTAATTATGCGAACAAAGTAAATTTGAAAGTATAGTCGTGCAGCAATTATGAATACATCTGAATTGTTAATTCAATGCATCAATTTGATTAGACAACCCTAATTTGTTTTAGTACAGTGCTTTTACATTAACATTACAATTTTTTTCCACTTGACTCTCAGCTATCAGTCATTTAGTGATTAAGTACTTCAAATTGGCAGAGCTACCAGAATTGAACGCAGAAATGCCAGAGAGACATGATAAAGGAATAAACTCCTGCTGAGGCTCTGAAAAACTGACCTAAGACCATCTTTAATCTGGATGCCAGCACAACGGTCACATCTCAGAAAGCAGGATCTGAGTTCTCGCAGTTAATTAAATGATGCCAGGCCATTTGGGAGGCCAATCTCCATGACATGCGTTATTAGGCAGTGTCAGATAAGACCAGTGGAGTAAGTGAAAGGAGTAAATCTGTAGGGAATGCAGAGTCAGTCGCTGTTGTTGAGATAGACGAATGCTGCTTGTTGAGATTATTGAGATCACACTGGCCGTATATATATATATATATACACTGGCACCGAAAGGATTTTTATTTTTTTA
>JBBPDC010000007.1:17048833-17060250 GCA_037974485.1 Hemigrammopetersius urotaenia | reverse complement strand
ACGGGCGCCATTTTGACCACGTAGCGGAGGGGGCGGGACTTTCAACGTGTTTTTGAGTTGGATAGTGGCGGCAAACATTGAAATATAAGCCCAAGCGGAGGCTGCTGGATCGTATAAATGTAAGTAACGTTAATAAAATTATTTTACTGATGTATGCTGCAGTAAAACCGGCAGATATTTTGGTGGCTGGAGAATCGCGTGTAAAGTTAATATGTGTAATGTTAAATATTTATGTTGTGTTCATGATATACTGTTTTTGTTCATTTTGTTCATGTGCGACTCTTTTTGGTTTTGTTTTATACTGAAAAAAGGTTAAGGTCAGTATAAAAGATATAAAATAGAGTGAAGAACGGTATAAAGTAAAGTGTAGCACAGCAGCATTTACAAGCCCTCGTAGGTAAGAGCATGAAAACTCACAAATAAAAGAATATACACTAACGTAATATCCACACGTTTTTTCTTTCTATATTTTGCAAAAAATCCGGTGAATGAAATTCAGGGATGATATTTAACAGATAATTAGTTTGGGATAAATGATGTGTTTAGCATAAAACTTAAGTGTAACCTTAGCTCGAGGACAGCATTTTGACAATCTCCAAAAAAAGAGACAGGAGAGAATGCGCCTACTTCTCACACTGTTAATTCTCTGACAAACACTTATCTTGGGTTAAATTACATCAACATCATGACACACGCTCACCATGCAACCAATAAACATGCCCAGCAACCCTCCTGCCCATTAGAAACAATTAAGCCTCCAGGGAGGTGAGACACTGCCTTCTAGAATTTATGTTTTTGGAGTCAAACAGGATATGACAGCCCCTACAGCTCTATAATTTACACTGTGTTTATAATTTGCTTGTTTAGTCCACTCAGTTGGGCGACATTGCTTAAAATGCAACACCAAGGTCCAGTGCAGTTACATACAACCAGTTATATTATGAAATGCAGAAAGTAAAATTTGTGTTAAAGAAATTCTGTTCAGGTGGAAATAATGGTTTCAGGGATCTGGAGAAAAACATTTAACAATACAATTCATGAACTTTCTTTTTTTTTTCCTTTTATTACTTTTATTTTTGTTGGTTTTTATGTTAGATACTGCTTCCTTCTGCTAAACGCAATGCAAATATACACTGGACAGTTCTCCCTTAAATAAAATGTACACCCCACTGCCACTGTAAATACCCACTGTAAAGACTGCAGCTAGAAGAGAGTATCTGAAATAACACTGTATTCATTCACACTAATGTTGTTTATACTTATTTCAGTTACAGTGTATGTTGTACTGTCCTGTTATATTGTATGGTTATTCTTGTTGTGTATAAAGTCCTGTGATCTTTTGTTTTACTTTGTACTGTGTATATGGTTGATACCCTATTTGCCTTGACCGCTTGATATATTCCATGATACTAAAAAAAATCCATTCCAAAATATGTACAAAAGTTATTTTTCTATTGATCTATTTAGGAGTTTATTCTAGTACTTTGAGTACCAGTTTACACATCAAACACAGCGAGATCAAGTAATGTGTATGTACTTGCTATAAAGGAGCAATGGTCCATTAGAGCCCATAGGATTCATAACAAGTTTTTGGCAGCTGTATGGCAAATTTTGCCTTGGGTTTTATCTCTGGACATTTTAAATGATTATGAGAAATACTAACTTATAATTCAATATATTTAAAACATATAAAAGACAATAACGTATTATCTTTAATAGCTATTATTTGGACATGTCAAGATATCAGGGTTAATTGGACAAACTGCTGCCAGAAACAGAGAGGGGGGGGGGAAAAAACAATCACATACAAACTATTTTTCTCCTTCCTGGCAGAAAAAGGCTTCCATACAAAAAGAACATGTGCAAAATAAGGGATTTACATTGCGCTGGTCATATGTTAAGTTGTGCCTTTGTTCAGTTGCATGACATTTCCCAGTAGATAATTCACTAAATTGGCTACCCCCCATCAGTGCAAACTGTCTCCAGACCATGAATAATTAGTGCCTCTTTTAGTAAATCTACCCTGTGGAATCGTATTTTTACAATATACTTAAAGATAGTAAGATCTGAATGAAAATCCACAGAGAACTCAAAGTCTTACCCTTGCATCTGCCTTCTGTCTCTTTACTGCCTGAGGACTGGACCAATAATTGTGTTCTTGCAGAGAAGAACACAACCTGAAACACGTTAATTTGCCAAGCAGAGGTTTTTTTTTTTCCTTTAGAAGGCCATTCCACTGTAATAGTGTCCCTGTAAACTAAACAAATTACTTTAATAAATGGAAAGAAATACAGGACCAGTGCACTCGCCATCTCTCCTACTGCCAAACATTTATTGATTTTCATGCATATTTATTACCATGTAAGTCTTTTGAGCTTGGTAATGTTTTTACAGGCAATGGAGGTTGTATGGCTTTGGATCAAGATTATTCTGTGGAATTTTTTTAGTTTATTCAGTCAATATGTTATGGTATTCAGTAAAATTGTAGACTGTAGTCAAATGTGTTCAGTTCAACTAAAAGTAGCTTTGCGGCCAACAAAAGGATTATACATCTGTACAGGGGTTAGTGTTTTTTGTCCAGGCACACCTTGTTTCTCCTGTTGAGCATTAATAAGGTCTCCAGTTATTTAAAAGATGGTGATTATGGTGTCATTAGTAAATGCCTTTTCTATTAAAACAATTTAGCAATTATGTGATTGGCCAACAGTTTGACTTGGCTCAAGGATTAGTCTCTTTTGGAGAGTTTAACCTGACTTAACTTTTAATGAGGCAGTGGTGTAGTCTGAGGGACTAGTCATCAAAAGAAAAGATCAGCCTAATTCTTGTAGTGCTATAATGCAGTGGAATTTAGTGAGTGCTTATTTATTTATTTATTTTTTACCTCTGATTACATCTGATTTACATCACACTATTTCTTTAATGCATCAGGTTTTGGATTTCAAAGCTGATTCAACAAATATGTCATATTAAGAGCAAATTTCACAAAGTGATATATAAGCAGCTAGTTACCACTTAACATACAGCTAGCATAAAGCATGGTAACTGGAGGGAAGTGGCAGATATAGCAAGACAAGCACACCTCCTTAATAGGCCATCAAAGCACAAGACTCCTCTACATTTACAGCATTTAGCAGATGCTTCCATTTTCTTACTACGGGGGACAGCCTCCCTAGGGCAACTTGGGATTAAGAGTCTTGCTCAGGGACCCAGTGGTGGTATGTTGAAGGTAGAATTCCAACCCATAACATCTTGGTCCAAAGGCAAGTATCCTACCCACTTTGCCACCACCATTCAGGACTTAAGGACAAGACATTCTTTCTACCTGGGGCCATAAGACTGTTTAATTCCTCCTCGATCTGTGGTGGAACATTTTAAGTTTTTAGTCATTAGTCTCTTCTGAGTCTGATTTGTGCAATATTCAATATACAATATAAACTCAACTATTCAATCTGTAAATTGACTTGAAGTTACTGAATGTTAATCTCATTACCTGACCATCTGCTTCAATTTTATTGCGTTTATTTTTATTGCATTAACACTAAACCGCTTTCATAAGTCATTCTGTATTGGTTAATCTTTTTAATTGTTTCCATTGTCGTATTATCTGTAGTTCTAACTTGTTGCATCTTATCTGAAGCACATAATTTTATCATGCAGAAACCTTAGTGCTATTGAATGCAATTCCCTGCTCAACCAGTTTGCCTGATACACGACATTACAGATTCACATGTGTGTTCGAGATTTTGAAGGTGTGTACATTGACTTACCCGTTAAGATTTTTTATCTACTTCTACACATTAATTTATGTGGATCCTCGCAAAAGTACAAATCTGCCTAAATAGTGCCACATTTCTTTTATTTTTTATTGCCAACATCAGCTGTAGACATTATTCCTTAAAGCACGCATTTATTAAATGGTCCATTTAAAGTTTTCTACAAAACAGACCACAATAATAAACAAGAGCTAAGGAGCATAAACAGGACAAAGAGGTTTCACCACCCTCATGTGAGGGTGACCTTGCTGTTTCAGGATGTTTGAGGCAGCTTTACCCCAAGGACCCTGTTTCAAAACGTTGATCGCCGAAGAGAATCTCTAGGGCTGTGCTCTGTGTCTGGCCTAATTATTTAATGGAGCACACAGTTGGTTTAATTTTACTGATTCCAGCCTTTCTCCAGGGAGAAAGACTTAAGTGACTGTGGATCAATCCCAACCTGATGCTTTTCTTCCACCCGATGACTAAATGCAAAAAGTGGCTTTAAAAGCTTATTGAGAATTCAGTTCTTCACCGACTCTCCAGAGAAACGGTCAGACATAAGGGAACATATAAGACCTTTTATGATTGGCTTGCACTTCTAAAAGGTGGTATCAACATCCTTAAACTGGGTGAAAATGTTCAGAAATGCTGTTCAATCAGAAATCATCCCTTCATATGGAGACAAACCATTTCAGATATGCTGTAATGTGACAACTTATGCTTGCTATGCAAATGATCAATGTAGTCCTTACCTTGGGTTTTTAATACGTGTTCCTGCATTAACAATTGGTAGCCAAAAAGGCCGACCAGTGATGTGATTATGACTTCACCTTTCATGGCAATTCATCAAACAAAAGTGCCCTGTGCAGACTGTGTGTTGGGCGATGTCTAGTTATCTGCCTTTCGCCACCAGGGTGTTTATCATGAGGACAGAAAGACTGTCAGGCTTGCCATACCACCTACTGACCAAGTGATTTATAGAGCTCAGAAATTCTGAGTTGATCCACTGTGAATAAAAGGTTTCCCCGGCAAGTTGTTACCTTGGAAAGAAATCTCCACTGGCACCTTCCCTCCCTCCCTCGCTTCGTCGCTCCCTCCCTGTTTCTCTGTCTCTGTCTCTCTCTCTGACTCAGAGCCACTGAAAAAAGTGTCAGGCAGCATCTTCTGATTTATGGCGTGTCATATCAGATGGTGGAAATGCCCAGGGAACAGGCCTGAAGTATGAATGTTTTTCGGTAGGGGGTACGGGACAGGATAAATGAAGAAGTCCCAGTGAGTTACGATGGAATGGCTCGCATCATTATCAAGCAGCGTAGGCAACGTTCTCACACTGTGTATGAAATCCTGATGGTTCTGTCAAAGGCATGCAAGTTTACATTGCCAGCTAAGCATATTGGACTTGTGTTTTGATGGCTACTGAGACAGGAAGCCTATAGAAAAAAGGAAAAAAAAAAACTTTTGTTGGCAAGTCATTACTGTGAAATGAGCTACAGTGGCCCTGGAGAATGACAGGCTGAATAAGTTGTCTTATTTTTTGTGTGTTTGTGTGGCTTGTCTTAAATCCTAAAATTGAGCAGTATAAGAAAAATTGCATAGCTTGCATTCCTTACCAGGTGCTAAAATATTCCATTAATCTCACAAGTTATTCCTGTTCTAAATGAAGATACCTTACATTTTTCCTAATACTGTCAAGGGCCTTAATGGGTCATGGTTCCTTACACCACCCTTACTTTCTAAGCTACGAAATAATACATGAGACCTGGGATGTCTGGCCTAATTAAAGCAATTCCAAACACCTATGACAAAGAAGGACTGGTTTAACTTGCTTGGATAGTTGGAAGTCAGCCGAGCAGTGCTAATGGATCATACAGCAGGACGTTACAGTGTTCAGGTTTAAAATGGCCAAAGGCATGCAGCTGCTGACCTCATCGTGGAGGCCAGGCTCCACCAGAACTGTGAAAAAAATGAAGTGGAAAGCAGGAGGGAAGGATAGGCCCCTCATCAGAGAAACAGTTAACCTCCAGTACCTCTGAGGTCTATCATCAACCCGTATCTCACAAACCTCAGACGTCCCGGCTTTATAAGCCAAAGCACTACGTGATCTTCAGCATAAAACTGGATCTCACTGTTTTAATGATAATGTGAAGCACATGGGACCTCAAGCTATTGGTCCATGCATCAAACAGGGCTTTAAGAAGTCAAATTGGGTCAAGGAGGTTCTCTCATTATTTCGGAAATGCAGTAGGGTACCAAGTGGACTCAAACTGGTGAAACATAGTTTCCTGGTGCGCTATTAACCACTTCAGTGGGGTCATTCACTCCTTTGTTTTCTAAATATAGTAAGGAGACACATTAACAGGGATGTTTGGGCTCAAAGGAAGGAAGTAAATGAACAGAGCACACTATCGTCACACTTTACATTTTAGGTGTTCCTTCAGACTGAACCCATTTTAACCAAGCCAGCTGCACCACTAATCATTTTCAATCCAGTGTGACAACAAAATAATGAGAGCATTGAATCTAATCTGATGAAGAAGATGATTTAAATTAGTTTCTTGGGATTTTTGGGATATTTAATATGTTCCAAAAATGGCTGTTGAAAAATGGAAACAGCAAATGAAAAAAAAAAAATCTGCAGTTACAGAGTTTATATGCAATTACAGAATGATAATGAAATACAAGAGAAATGTGAATATTTATTTAGTTTGTACTAGAAGGTGTATGTATTAACTTTCTACTATAAACTAAACATTGCCTACTTAGCGCTCCCCCACGATACATTAAACACAAACTTGTTTAAAATGTAGGGTATGCAATTAAGCTTTTGTTTACATAACTTTATAAACATTTGTGCAATATTTGTATTTTTTAACACATACAGATTTGGGCTAAAATGATAACTTTGTTTGCATCACCTACTGTTTGTGAATAATTCTGAAATTTACAAATGAATGGAATGGGGTTAACTGTCACACTGATGGCCGATTGCTCTATAAACCATGTAGTTATGTCATGTCATAATAAACTGAAGGCTTATCCTCCACAATGCATTGTCAAATGTCCATGATGTATATTTAGCATTGCAATATCATGATATTTTGATGCATTGTTACACCCCTGTCTAAAATGTAAGCTGATGCAGTCAAGCTCTGTATTGCAATATCTACATTAAAATAAACACAGATACAGTGAGAAAAGTATTTGTCATTTTCATTTTCAACGTTTCATTGATACTGGGTTACATGTTCTTTTTCATTTTTACTTTGGGATGTCGGTACACTGTGTAACAAACTGAGCCAGTTTTGGCTGTGCTTTGTTGGCTTTGTAAATTGTAAGTCTCAAAATAGTACTATATTATTGCCATGAAGAGGGCTATGAAAAGAATACTGAATTTATTACACAGTTAATCAACATCCTAAAGTAAAAACTAAACAGAACATGTTAATCCAATAGTAACTCAATTAAAAGTTGAAAATGAAAATGGAATAATTTTTTTTATAATGCTGACATTTTAGAAAATACTTTTCTCACTGTTTCTGTGTTTATTTTAATGCAGATATTTTGGATGTTGCTTATGCTGAACAATACAGAGCTGGACTGAATTACCTCGGTTTGCATCAGCTTACATTTTAGACAAGTTGGTGTTCACACTGTGTGCTGTGGTGTGTTCACATATGACAGAATAGTCACTTTCACTTCACTTTCACTTCACTAGAATTCTGTTACCCATAAACTTAACTCAGTAATTGAAAAACTATTATCAGACTTTTAGGTCAAGTCAAAACTGTCTGGTTTCTGTGAAACTATGCAGAAGGCGAAGCTAAATGAATAAAAAGCATATCGAATCTGTTTAACTACATTACAAGCTGTGTTGCCCTGCATTAGGCTCCTGCCTTTGGCCGAAGGGGTATCAGGCCTCCAGGTGAAACTGCTTATACTGGAGTACTAACATAATCACTGAAAAATGAAAGCATGAGTGTTTCATTAATATTGAGTGTTTCATTAATACTAAAATTACTCTTCTTTCTTCACCATTTTAACTTATGAGTAATTGGGACACATGAGCCAGATAGGAAAGTCTTTGAATATATATATATATATATGTTTCATGCTTCTCATGTTTGTCTCACTTGTCTTCAAGCCCCGTCTGCAAGCTGTGCTTGACAATTGAAAGTACTAAAACACAATGGTTGCTAATAATGGAAATGTTTTTCACCTCTGCGCTATCGACCGCAGAGAGCAAACAAAGCGGCAGTTGATGTCGTGGTGTGACTCACTGGTAAGGCTTGAAAGTAAAGAGCGTTTTAAAAGCTGACATTTAAACCCAAAGCCGAACCTGATTTGCAATTTGTATTTAAACTCCAAAGTGACTCTGTGTCAGCGTCTCCAGATGATCATTATTCAAAAATCTTCGTGCTTGTAAAAAAAAAAAAAAGAAGTTTTCAGATGAATCTGAAATGCAAATCTAATTTTAATAAGCCTGTGGGGAATACGCAGTGCGAGCGGCGGACTGCACCTGAAGCTGGGGCTCGGAATGTCTCGTTGTTTCATCATGTTGGCTGAGGACGGCAGGGGTCACAAACAAATTGGACAAAGCTGCCGAGAGGTGACGATCAGTAAACAGCCTTCCCTGCCTCATTAGGAGTCCGGCAGGTTCCCATTCAGACATGAAATGGCCAGCGCTCTTCTTGATGTTGCCCGCTGGAATAGAGGAAAAACCTCAAACCAGCAGCGTGTGATTTCTAATTATTTTTTTACCCGCATTTGCATCTCGTTATCTGAGGTGAGTTGTTTGTTAAACAGGAAAGGTCACTCTATTGCACTGCGTTAATTTCTCCGTTCGCTCCAGGGCATTGTTTCAGAGAGAAAGGAACACAACAGAGTGCTTAAGCTCTGACTGTTCACGCTAACTTGGACCTCCTTAAGGAAATGTATTGGTGTGAATGTTTTGAGCATTTGAAGCAGTCACTGATTATAATTCATATGATTAACTCTTTTCACCAAAAGCGAAATGAACCAATCAGATCATACACACACCATCCACCATTATTACTCGATAACATATTAATATTATGTAATCCACTGTTTCACAGTTTGGGTTATTCATTCAGCTAGCGCTTCACCAATGGTGAGTTTCTGGCGGACAGCTCTTGACCAGCTCTTGATGTGCGCAAAAATCAACACAGCTATACCATATACAATCAAATAACACACATTATCAGGTCAGTCTTTCTGCTATGTTCCAAATGGACCTTACCTAGTCGAAAGCTGCCCCATGGCCAGAATATGTCCAATAATGCAGTAAGGGCAGCTTACACATGGTCTATAACAGCACAGGGACTGGAGTGTGTAACTGTACACCTATAAAGTGCACCTATAAAGTGGATACTAATTATGTGGTCAGTGACTGGTAGGGGCCCTAATAAACTGAGCACATAAACACATTCCAGGAGATGTAAACTGAAAGTTAAAGTGAGTGAGAAAAATAATTCTATTAATCACTCCACTTACTTCCAACCAAAACATCTTGCATGAGAGAGCACACAGGAGGACTGAGCCCTGCAAAGCTCACATTAGCATTTTGGGACCACTAGTGTCATTTGCATATTGTAAACAAACAGATTAAATAATTGAAGAGACCCTGAGAGCAACAGATTGAAAACTAAACATGCATTCCCAATATTCATTTGAAATTAAATTTCATTCACATGAGGACACCGTAGGGGTTTAAACCTTGAGCTTCCCTTCCCTAAAGACTGTTATATACGCACATTCACAAATGTGCAAAAAATGCTACTACTGCTACTGTTATTATTATTATTATTATTATTATTATTATTATTATTATTATTGCTGTTGTGTTTGGAAAAAAATATATATATATACCAAAACATACAGAATATACTTTGAACGTAGAACTACAAAAAGCTGTCTTCCTCACCATTATGATTTTCTACTCTCCTGGTGGATGGATGATCTCTTATCAGGGGAATAACTGAAAACAAGAACATCACAGAGGACTGATACTGCATTATCAATCTACCATACTCTCTCAGGTCCTGCATGAGGCCAGAGTGAGTGAGCTTGGTGCAGTGTCTCAGGGATTTGTGTTAATTTCTCAGTACAGGTCAGGAGAGAGTCATACATCACCAGTTTGCCATCCAGGCCCATGATAAAGCACTCTGTTATTATCGTACAAGATTTTATCTTTTGCACTGTGGTGCCGACGCCAAGTAGACAATGTAATTGCAAACAACCCCTGCATCAGGATTGATCATTTCTGGCAGACCTACAGTGCAATGTTTTGTCTGTGTGTTTGTGTGTGAGATAGAGCAAGAAAGAAAGAAACAGAAAGAGTTAGTGTTAACATACAAACGTAAAATTTTAACATCCAAAATAAACATTAGAAGCAGATAAAAAAAGAATGAATCCAAAAAAGCTGGTTTAAAATGTAAAAGCAAACACAAAAGTCAAATTCTACTCAATTTTAAAGACTACTAGGCATGAAGTGGGTTTATTTACTAGCTAGTCTACTTAATCAAGATGGACAGGACAGCGAATCTTTGTTAAAACAGATATTTTGATGATTAAGCATTTTAAAACACCAGCTAACTACATGTGCCTTAAGTCTGCAAGGTTTTTTGCGCAACCTTTATGAAACAGCCTGGCCGATAATGTGTTAAGGTTATATATGCGACCCACTAATGCAATCTATGCTACAGATTTTTTTTTTTAGCAACGATGTTTGTAGTGGAAAAGAGTTTGTTTACTACGTTGTGCACAAGACGCCTCCAATAAACCTCCAATAAATGTGCTTGAGCGACTGGTGGTGTCAGTTACATTGAAGACTTTTCAGGGAAAAAATATGTTTCCATTTCATCTAGATAATAGCTGGCTGTGCTAGACAGTATTGACATACTATGCTTTTTTCACATCTTTGCTCCAAGGAAATGGAAAATAACTGTAATATTTTATCATGAACTGTTATGTTCTGTGATTGTTTAAGGGTCAATACAAAACAGCATTGCTGTCCATTTTTTAAATCAATACTGAACACGCCCCAACACACTCCTTACCTGTTCGCCAGACCTATAGATTGATTCAGCCCCTGATGTTGTGCAATATAACTCTTTTCTCATTCCCTCACCTTCATATTGCATTTATTTTTATTGCATTAATACTAAGCCACTCTCATAAGTCATTGTGCACTACTGGTCTGGTGATACAGTACATTAAATCTTTACACACTCTGATATCAGTGTTAAAGTTATTTTGTTCCAATTATGCTCTTTTAATTGTGCTGCACTAGCGTTTATAGTCTATTGTTTCAAACATACATTGTCTATTGTCTTTTATTGTCGAGTATGCTGATGAATTTCCCTCGGGATAAATACATTTCTTTCTTCTTATCTTATCTAATGTTGGTAGATGTCACATTCTGGACAGGCGTAAGCCGAGCTTGTTGTTTTTTGGGTATTTCTGTTCATGTTTGCTGTCTAAGTATGATTCCAGCGTTATGCTGAGGAACCTAAGTTCTGATTCTGTCTTGAGTTATGTTTATTGCCTGTTGTGTTCCCTTGGTTCTGTATCATGTCCTTGACGCCCCTGTTCTTAGTTAGCCCTTATGTGGCTTTATGTCATGCTAGGAGTCCCTGTTCCCTC
>JBBPDC010000007.1:17010906-17036345 GCA_037974485.1 Hemigrammopetersius urotaenia | reverse complement strand
TCTCTGTCTGTCTGTCTCTGCCAGCCTGGGTCTATCACTACCTGAAAGAAAATGTTCCTCTTGTTTAGATCATGTCTCTGGGCAAAATGCAAAATGACCATCAGAAGGTCTTCCCTTTTTGAGAACTTGTCAAATTAAATTCCAGTATGACTGGAGGGTCTACGTAGGGCGTATATATATAATGTGTGTGTATATATATATATATATATATATGAGACACTACCTAGAGACCATCCAGTCATACATATCCATGACTCTCAGTTCATGTGGAACCATTTAGCAAAAATGTAATTTTAACATCCATGTCTGATTATGTTGTAAGCAGTAATCCTAAGATGCTCAAATGCTCATTTCTTATATTGACTATATTGAGGAAAACACTGAGAGATAGAGGTCACAGAAAGGTATTTCATCATGTTAGAAGCAGTTTATAAATGAAGAATTTGTGAAATCTGAGGATTCCGAATCCTCAGATTTCACAAATTCTCCATTTATAAACTGCTTCTAACATGATGAAATAAATTTTCATGGCATATCAATTATTGGTAAAATGGGTAGGGTATCAAGACCAGAGAAACTTCTTTCTGCGCATCCTGCTCAGCAACAAAACAATATCAAACAGAAGCATTAAGCAGATTTGGAACTGAATGACTGAAGTAAAGATTCTTTAGTCATGCAGACATAGATCCCACAATATTGCAACTGTCCATAGATGTATTTTCACCAAGTATTAGTCCAGATAAATCTCTCTTTTGAGTCACATTTAGCTACAAAGTCTGTCTGCTTGAGCTGAAGAAGGACTGGTCCAAAAGAACATTAGAGGAGAGAAAATCCTATTTCAGTGTGACCTTAGATAATTTGCCATTTGGAACAACATGAACTACAGGACTCCCACTATTAAATAGTTTCATTATGTCACTGTTATGTCACTCTTATGCCAGCACCAGGGACTATAGTGAAAAAGGCAGGTGACAGAATAATGATCAATAGTGACACCAACAGTGCTTTATGGGAAAGTACTTTGTACTGTAGAAGGTTCTTTTTTTTTGCACGCTGATGTGTCCTGCAATAATGCACACACCATTAAACTCATTTTGATGCAACTCAAATGGAGAGGTGCATTGACCGACAAGCCTCTTAGGCCTTCGCTTGCACAAGGATGGAGAGGAAGCGAAGGGAAATTGGACGAAAGCCACTTTCACATAATGTAGAAAGCAAGTGCAATCCATCCCACCTGGGACTCCCTCACTTAGGGGTGCAGCTGTGAGGCAGCAGCCTTTAGCACCCTGACGCTTTGCTTTCAGAGCAAAAACAAATGGAACAAAAGCCCGTCCACTTCGCTCAGCTGCTCGCAGCCTCTGAGTTTTAGGGTGTCCGGCCCTTTTTGTCTCCTGGAAGCATGTGGCTGGAATTAATTGGCCTGTTCACCTGCCCACAGTCAGGTCACCTGCCACCCCACTCCCCTGGCCTCTGAGCCCGGCTTCATGACGCATCTGGAGCTTTCCTCATGTCAGCTTAATAAGTGTGGATGATCTACAGCTTATTTCTGGTCACTGCCCAATCACAAATTTCCCTTTGGCAGCTATTGTTGTATTTGTGTCATTCTGTGCAAGATATTGCTTGTGGATCCTTTCTTCCAAAGCACACAACTCAATTTCACATCACACTTACGCCAGCTCCATTTATCTGATCTGCTGGAGCTGAATATACATAGACTGTATTCACAAATCTTTTGATTGCTCTGTATTTTCATTGATTTAAGAGATCAGTGATCAGTTGCCAATAATGATGTCTGTGGGCATTAAAAAAAATTATTATATTAACAATAAATAAGCAAATTAACAAATAAATCCCTTTATTTGTAATATTATTGAAAACATGTTTGTTTCAGGTTATCGCCTTGACTGCATTTATTATTAGAAAACTACCTGCATTTCCAATCTTTTGTTGAACAGTTTTAATTTAAAAGATAAAAACAGTCTCCACAAGAAAAAATACAGCAAGAAAAAGGTTTTCTTTCAGCCAAAAATGTAAAGAGCATATGAACGAGATAGTGGTTCACATTTGCCAAGTTTCCATGACAACCAAGCCAGACTCAACAAAAGCCGGGTGAGTGTGGCAGGCGTTTGGCAAAGCCGCAGGCACACACACATAGACACGCGCAGGCGCACAGACACACAGACACACAGACACACACACACGCCATTCTAACCTTGTACATCAATGCTATGTGATTTGGGACAAATACACAAGTCAGTATTTAATATGATTTTTAAACCTAGAATCAGCCTTGCACTACTCTCTAAAAATGGCAGTGAATGCAGGGTTTTTATTGTGGTCGGTTTGAGGGTTGATAAAGTACAGCATAAATTAAACGATCACATCATTTTAAAAAGGCAGAAAGATTGAATTTAACAAGGCATAAACCAATGAAAAGTAGAGAAAAAAAGTGTCAGGTAAAACAACGCACTTGCAGGAGGTACGGGAGATACTTTGTTTCCGGAGCTTTGGCAGACAAAGGGGACTCTGAGTACAGTGTAGCTTCTGTTTATCATCGAACAGGTACACTCCTTGTGCAGCATGCTGGAATAAGCGCTACTTCAGAAAACAGTCAAAAACAGTTTCAGAAGCCTGTTCCTGAGATAGGAAGCCCAGAGAGCATCAGGCATACTTAATTCACTATACTTTAAGTGGGTACACACAAACAAAACAGCTCTCCATGAATGCCAATAGGCATGATAGAGAAGGGACACTAGTGCTAATAAGAGGACAGCCTATAGAGTGAGGAGCAGGGCAAAGTCAGCCAAGTAATGTAGGCCATTTGATTCCAGACCAGTACACAGGGGCTCCCTCAGCTTCTACAGCCTCCAGTAGGGCTGGCTCAGCCAAATCCCACTCAAAGGTACCCCAAGAAAGAAAACATATAAACTGCCCTGAGAAAGAAAACATGGAAAACAGATGAATAAGCATTTGAAATAGAAACTGTAACTTAATGGAAACTGGGTTGATATTGAGCTAGCTGAATAGTGAAAGAAGTGAAGGTGATCATTCTGTCATACTTGAACACACAGCAGGGGGCAGTACCTTGATCAAGGGTACCTCAGAGGTGCGTAGCAGTCTTGGGAATCAAACCCAGAACTTCCTGATGACAGGATGAACATCCTAACCACCAGAATACCAGCCAAATCACACGTAACCATGTCTCCCCGTCTGGTATATCGAGAGAAGTACATGGAAGTATGATCCCATGGGTGGGGGATGATGCCCAAGCACACACTCAAAGTGTGTTAGAATGGTCACAGAGTGGCACAGAAAGTTTTAGGCACACTCTATCAATAACAGAAACTCTGCTCAATTGTGCCACAGTTCACGATGGTACGCCCGGAGGAACCTGCTGAGTTGTTGACCATTCGACTGAAGGTAGCCCAAGGTCAGGTTGACAGAGACCCCCAGCTTGGTGGGGAAGGCTTTCCACACCCGGAATACAAACTTGGGGCCTCAGTTGAACAGGATGTCTTCCATGTCCTGTTGGATGCATTCCTATTATCATACTGCCCAGCAACTTTTCCCAACATGGCCCCTGGAACTGTACCAGAGGGTTGGAACACCATTCTGACAAACAATATTCCATCTCATGGTATTATGGTGGTGGTGGACTGTGCTGTTCAACACATCATTCCTTCATAGTCCCTTGTAGGTGTTCAGCTGGACTGAGATCTGGTTTACATACAAATCACATCCTTCAGTGTTCTTTTCAGGGCCAGGAATTACCAAAAATGCATATTATGTGAAGTTATAATAGGCCACATTAAGTCAAAATAATTAGGATTGTCTTAAAATACCCTAATTGTAAGTGTATCCAAATCATCATTTCACAAACCTTCTGTCTATCGACCAATTTAATCTGCTCCCTTACTTGATAAAGTGGACAGTGTTTAAGAATTGATTTTCTCTGCATAAGAAGGCTTGCCATACATCTGACAAATGCAATCAGTCAAAAGATAAAATATTTTGACCTGCTTGGGCACCTGGTGTCCTAGTGGTTAGGGAGTTGGACCAGTGACCTGAAGGGGTTCAAATGCCAGCACCACTGAGGTACCACTGAGCATGATAAAGTCCCCATACACAGCTCCCCAGGCACTGTGTGGCTGCCTGCTGCTTCACTTGGTGTATGGGTTAAATGCAGAGAAATAATTTTGTGCTTTTCAGGCTGTGGTGTGTTCACATATGACAAATAGTCATTTTACACTTTACATCTCAGATGCCCACATAAGATCCCTGAGATCAGCCAGAACAGTCTGTTAATGACTAATAACTATCATAATTTAGTTACATGGTGTTTGGTAATGAAGGCCCTACATCAGCAACATCGATGTCATTCATACAGTAACTTTGCAAAAGTATTCACTGCCCTTGGCATATGCTTTATTTTGTTACTGTACAACCTGGAATTTAGATTTTCAATTGATTTTGGACCTAGAAAACAAACTACAGATTAATTAAGTTAAAAATTAATTAATTAAGAAAAATTGTTTTAAATAATTCTAAAAACTGTAAAAGTGACAGCATGAAGACAGAGGAGAGAGAAGTACATATCAGGGTTGTTTTTTTAAATATCACAAACCCTGAACATCCCAAGGAGCACCATTAAATCCATTATTAGAAAATGGAAAGATTATTGCACCATAGCAAACATGCCTAGAGAGGGTCATCCTCCAGAAGGAGCCGGGCGGCTCAACTGCAGAGATGGGCGTATCTGTCCATGGGACCACTATAAGCCCCACACTGCAAAGAGCTGGACTTCATGGAAGACTGGCCAAGAAAATAATGCAGACTGATGTATTCCTATTATCTTGTTCTGGACAAGTCATTCTGCCCAGCAACTTTTTCCCAACATGGCCCTGGAACACCATTCTTCCAAACAATATTCCATCTCATGGTATTATGGTGGTGGTGGACTGTGCTGTTTAACACATCATTCCTTCAATGTCCCTTATAGGCGTTCAGCTAGAGACGTTCTTGAGGGAAATCTGTTTGAGTCTTCCAGAGATTTGAGGGTGGGATGGAGGTTCACGTTCCAGAAGGACAACGACCCTAAACACACTGCTAAAGCAACAGGCAAATGTCCTGGAATGGCCCAGTCAAAGTCCAGACCTCAAATCCAATTGAGAATTGCTGTGATGATTTAAAGATTGCTGTACACAAGCAGCATCCATCCAATTTGAAGGAGCTGGAGCACTTCTGCCATGAAGAATGGGCAAAAGTACAGTGTCTAGATGTGCCAAGCTTGTGGAGATGTACACAAAGCGTTGTTGCTGTAATCACTGTACAAAATACTGATTCTGGGAGGGGGTGAATAGTTATGCACAGTTATGGTCTTATTTGTTCTTTATTTCACAATAAAAAAATCTTTTAAATTCCAGGTTGTAAGGGAATAAGATTCAAGATCCAAGATTCTTTATTTGTCACATGCATAGTCATACAAGTACAACATACAGTGAAATGTATCAAGAACTGCTCTTTTTTGACTATGCAAACATAATAAATAAATAAATAGTAAATTTAAATTAAAAATCTAGAATTTTCTGAAACACACTAAAAGTAAAGAAATTAGTACAAGTAGATATAAATAAGTACAATTATACATTTTGAACACAGATCTGAAATTTTCCAAAACACACATCTAAAAGTAAACAACTTGAACAAGGAGCACCACAAGTTCGAGATAAAATATATATGTGCAAACGGAATGTTAAAGTGCATTGTGCCATATTAGCACAGCAATGTAAACCAGAGCAATGCAAGCAGAGTAATGTAAACAGTCATTTAACAGAGTGACCAGAGTAATAAGCAGTGCTGTAATAATAAATTCAATATGATAAGGAATATGACAATGAATATGAAATGATGTCCTGTTTCAGTCCTTTGTGGTAATGCTATAAGGGGAGTGTTCTTGCCTGAGGATAAAAGCTCCTCTTGAGTCTCTCTGTTTTGGCCCTGATGCTGCAGAACCTTCTGCCTGATTGCAGAAGTTGAAACAGTCAGTTACTGGGGTGGGACAAGTCCTTTAATATTCAAACAGCTCTGGACCAACATCTCCTGGTGGGAAGTCCTGTAGGGAAGGGAGAACAGACCTGCAGCAGCATTCTGCCGCATGGATGACTCTCTGAAGAGCTTTTTGGTCCTGAACACAGCTATTCCTATACCAGGATGCGTCTGATCTCCACAGTACCTGAATAAAATGTCCTGAGGATCACTGTTGAGACTCCAAACTTCCTCAGTTGTCAGAGATGGTACAGGCACTACCTACTCTTTTTGGACTGGACCTGAGTGTGTCCAGTCTATGTCAGGTCTGAGGAGATGTGGACACCAAGATACTTGAAGGACAGCACTCTCTCCACTGGAGCTTTGTTAATGATGAGGGGCTTGTAGTCTCACTGCTATCTCCTTCTGAAGTCCACCACCAGCTCCTTGGTGCTGCAGACCAAGGAGCTGGTGCTGATTCAGCTGGAGGTGATTATCCTGACAGCACGATGCCAAGTTCTTCACCTTGTGCATGTAGACCATTTCATCACTGTGTCATCAGCAAACTTCACAATGGTGTTGGAGACTTGAGTGGCCTCACAGGCAGAGGTGTAGAGGGAGTACAGCAGTGGATAAAGTACGCACCCCTGTGGTGCTCCAGTATTGGTGGTGATGCTGTCAGAGACAGACCTACCCACCCTCACCACCTGAGATCTACAATGGAGGAAGACCAGCACCCCTGCGCACACATGGCTGTCCTAGATCCCTCAGCTTTGTGAACAGTCTACCTGGCACTTTTGTGTTAAACGCTGAACTGTAGTCTACAAACAGCAATCTCACACAGATACCCTGTTTCTTGTCCCCTGTGGGCTGATACTGGTGTGCAGGACGTGGGAGATGGGGTCCTCTGTGGATCTGTTGGGTTGGTAGGGGAATTGGAGCAGGTCTGTGGTGCTTGGAATGGAGAAGGAGATGGTGTTCTTCAGCAGCCTCTCAAACACCTTCATTAACACCGAAGTCAGTGCAGCCGGCCAGTAGTCGTTCAGGCATGAGGGCTTGTTGTTGTTGGTCATGGGGATAATGGTGGATCTCTTGAAGAACTTGGGGACCACGGACAGCGTCTCTTTGAAGCTGGAAGAGAGCACACTTAGCTGGTCAACACAGCAAAGCAGCAGACGGCCGGTGATTCCGTCTGTTCCTGTCGCTTTCCTGGTGTTCACTCAGACACTCCTCAGCACTGCTCAGACGTTGTGCTCCGCGATGCTGAACCCATGCTCCTCGCTGATGACATCACTGTCCTCCGTTGTTAGCACTAGCCGTCTGGCTAACCACGAAACGGGCGAAGAACTTGTTCAGATCATTGGCGAAATACGGAGTCAGTGCTGATCGTTGCTGTGTCCTTTGCTTTATACTCCATGATGGTGCGCAGTCCATGCCACATGCTCTGTGTGTCGCCCTGACTGTGCCACATGCTCTGTGTGTCGCCCTGACTGTGCCACATGCTCTGTGTGTCGCCCTGTGTGTCAGTACTGACGTACAGCGTCTAATGCGCGGTTTCCTTGAGAGGGGTATTGTAGTAGGACTGCAGTACACAGTAATGACAAATATACATTTAAGGGTCAGTGATGTAAAAAGCCACTGGTGACATGCTCAGATCAGTCGCAATATTTTCAAAAATGTAAACACACACACACACAAACACATAATTTTCTCCACACATTCACATCTCCTGCCCTCTGTCTTTCTTTTGCTACTCTAAAGGTTTCTGCACAGTCATGTACACCAAGGGAGCACTACAGGCTAAAATGCTTGACCCCCTGTGAGGGGGCTCCAGTGGCTTTGTTATGCTGTAGGGGCATTTTGCTGGCGTATGCTGGATTCTGATAGAGGGAAAGAACACTGCAGATCACTACAGTGTTATTCTGATTTCCCTGTCTTATCCTATGAAAAAAAAATTTTCTCTCCTGATAACAGTGGTCTCTTCCATAAAGACAATCGGCTCCTTCACAAGGCACACAGTGCCACTGAATTGTTCAGTAGTTTCCCCTTTAATATGTCGTTTTCTTCTACTTCTACTTTCGACTGCTGCTGATAAGGGGTCTCCACAGTGGATCAACCCTCACCATGCTCAGCATTCTTCTCCCAACATACTCAAGCTCTATTCAGCACATACCCAAACCAACCCAATCTCGCTTCGCTGACCTTTTCTCCAAAAGGTTCAATTCGAGCTGTCCATCTAATAAACTCATTCCTCACCCTTTAATATGTCAACTACTACTCAAATACTAGCTGATGATGGGTTAACATGGTTAAAACTGATGCATAACAGATTACCATCTGTAAGTGCACACTAGTATTGAGAAGCTACAAAGAAGGGGTCTAAAGAAAATTACTAATAAGTGATGATAAATTACACAGGTCAACAGGTCAAAACCATCAGAGATCAATTTGTTGGTTTTGTAGTGTTTTTCATGCTGATTTCAAATCTGTGTTTAGTTTGTCCATTACAGTTTTTGTGATGAAGCTAGTTATATATTACAGGACAGTTGGTATAATCAACATATAATAATCATATGCTGAGCGTTTTTTGAAGAAACAATGCTAGCTGCCTGACACTGATCATTATATCCACAGCGTGCACCTATCTGACCTCGCACTGAAAATACCGAAACAGTGACTTGATTGGTGCTTGCGGTTTCATAAAAAAATGTAAGCAAGTCTATTGCAAATCTAATATTACTCATAATTCAAAAAGTTGATGTGACTGAAAAAACTGAAAGCAGATCTGAAATCAGCATGAAAAACTGGTTTAGAAAAGTGTGTTTCTGATGATTACATTTTTTTGTTGACCTGTGTTATCAGAGATCTCTGTTTCAGTGGTTGCAGTTTTAAAGGAATATTGATGTCTCATAATATTGACCAATTTCGGTAATTTTAAATTGTTCTTAACTGAGGGCTGATTGCTTTAGGACAGCAGGGACTGTTTGCTTTTGCTGTGATAATTGTCATCACAATATAGCCAGTACAAAAGCACATCTGTAAACCGAATGGACCTCCCATGCATGGGGTTTCTCTCATGTCTTGCCATGCTCATGTGTTTTTCTTCCTGCGGCATGATCTAAAAACCAAGTGCTCCTCCAACGTGGAGCCGCCTGCGCTTGAACTGTGCATTGCATCCGAGTCTGGATCAGCCTGGCCATCTGCGGTGCTGTCGGTCTGTGTGTAATTAAAGGTTGTGACAGCAGAGGCTCCCGGCAGGGGGTCCCCCACCGCGATCCGCCACAAGCCGCCTAGGCCTAATGCGTCCTGACATCCGTTCAGGACAACGCGAGCTGGGCCTTACCCTGGGTAACATATGCCAACACCGCTACGCTCCTGCCGGTTGTGGCCTGCGTGAGAGTGGGCCACGATGCTAACCCACAGAGACTTGTGTAGAGGAGAATATGCTCTGCCCTTTCACCAGGCCTAATGCCATCTGAGCAGGCAACCTTCCTTGGGCTACCTATATAGGTCAGTGTGGCTAGCTTGGGAAAAAAGGCCCAAATAATCTTGCCTTGTTTTCCTTCCTGGCCTTCAGAATGTCATTCATTCTAATGGACGGAAGTCATTTATTTGGGTGGGAAGAGGGGAGATGTCGGAGGTTCCAAAAGAATGGCACATGAAAATTCTCTACTTCACATCTCTCCAACTGCCAAATGATCTGAAACTGACAGAAACCATGGTGCCAGTAATCATTAGACTAGGTCAACCTGCATGGCACATGTGTCATCTCTGGTATTTCACCTTCTGGTGTTTTGGTATATGTAGCAGCAGCATCCATTCATCTATTATTTAGAACTTCTTAAAATTTGCTCTGACCAGAGTCATAGACCCCCAGATATATGTGGTTGTGAATATCCTGTTCTTTTAGTTAACCCACACATGCCAGATATGTACACTGATCAGCTACAACATTAAAACCAGTGGCAGGTGAAGTGAATAACCCTCACATCTTTTTATAATGGTATCTGTCAAAGAGAATTTCAGGATATCAGCCTTTAAATTACAAATGAGCCACCTTAAAAGATAAATGATACTGTATAGATAGAGATTTAAATCTCAGAATGCCAAGTGCTGGCTGACCAATGGGGCTTGGTATGATGAGCTCAGAAACCAATCACAAATCCATTCTGCTGAGTCACACTCACACCCTCTTTCATATGCATTTGAATCTCATTCCAGGAAATCACTGGAGATCAAAGTAAGTCTGTATGGAGAGACTTTAAAAGAATAGTTTGGCCAAAAAAAGAAAGCCCCAAGTTAAAAGTTCTTCATTTGATCTGTTTGACTAAAATGGAAATCTAAAATGTCTCAAAAGAGAATTTGGCTTTCTTTTTTAATTTCAGAGGCAATCCACTAAAAGAACATAAACGGTTCTATCAGAGACAGAGGAGATAAAAGCAAATGTAATCAGACAGTAAAAAAGACACTGAGAACAAGAAAACGTGTCATCAGAATTGATGTACCTTACTGTCCCTTTAAAAATTGTGGCTTGAGGTCAAGTGCCAATGTCACGCTACACACTGACCTTTCGTGCAGTGTGAGGTGGCGAGTGGTTAGGAACCGCAAGGCAAATAGGTGATGAATAATTTATGCTCTGTTTTGTTTTAATCCACATTACAAAACATTTCATAACCTGTCAGACTGTTGAAAGGGAATGAAATGCAATCTAATAGTTTCTGTATCCAGAGAATGGTGTTGGACAATATGCTGCACAGAAGCATATAGTTGAAAATGTCAGACATATACTTAAAATGTTCTGGCACGATTATATTTCATTTTAATTTATGCATTTTAGTAAAAAAGAAGCACATTTTCTAGCCAACTTTGGTAAAATTCTAGAATTACATTCAAAACAAAGCATGGATCAAGCTGTGTGAAATTCTTGCTGTTCTAATAAACTAATAAAGTACATAAAATATTTTGGGAAATTGAGAGGGAATAGTATATTAACTTAGGCACCATGGTGTTGGCAACAGAATGAGTTCATGTGAATATTCTTAATATCATTTCTAAAACAATCATGATACACTTCATTACTTACATTTAAGATACATTTTTGCTGTAGAAAGCTTGAGGGTTGCAATATATTGCCTCAAAACAGCACTGATACAACCAATTATAATCTATGTGTGGTCAGCCAGCACAGATACCAATCAACATGTGTATTTGCTTTGGGGCCAAACCAAGATCAAGCGCTCTGAACAAATTGTAGCCACCTATTTGATCTATGCCAGAATGCCTACGGCGTTCAACAGTGTTGTTGACAGGGCGGCCAGTTTCAATGTTCTTGCTGCTCATGATGTGAACATACAGCAAGTGTATAGCATTCAGAAATACCCATACATGACAAGTGACATGTAGGATATTGTATATACAGACTTCATTGCCTGTAAGCTTGTATTCTTTTTACAAAAGCTTTCTTACATGAAGTGTAATAGCACATATGCCCCTCAAAGCTTCTTTTTACATGTTCTTCACAATGCTTGGTCAGACAGGTTGCCATATGAAGCGCTGAAAGAGACAAAGACCCTTGACACCAGCCTTCAGCCTCTGTGCTCTCTGGGAGCTGCCCACACTCAGACAGCAAAGAGCTGTCGTTTTAACAAGCACCAGAGGGAAGACCTTGGCACTGTCACAGGCAACGCTGACCCCCTCTGCTGTCTCTGAAGAAAAAAAGGAAACACTCTCCAAAATATTAAGGGGCACCAGCCAAGGCAGGTCACTGGGGTCTTAGAGCAGGGGCAGTTGGCTTTCAGTTGGCTTCAAGGTGGTGTCATCCAGTGGCCACTAATTTGGGCCTGAGTCTGCCTCATGGGTCACAGGCCCGACAGGTTGCTCCTATACACTAGCTTTGTCCTTGTCCGCTGAACAGACAAGCTTAATCCAAACCTCTAATTACTGAGGGTGGGTGTGAAATTTGGATTTCTGTTAATCGTACACTTAGTATTTTTTATGAATACCATGCCTGCAATTAATAATTCATATAATTAAGAATTACAGATCATTAAACTTAGCCCAGAATGTCATTACGGGTGGTAAATCCATTTGTGGCTACAAGTAGCAAAGATTCAGTTGTCAGTAGAACTAGTCATACAAGTGAGATTGAATTCAGCAACATAAACTTTAGCTGTACCTTTGTCCATGAACAAAGCTCTACTGCTGCTGCTAGTTTCTGATCTTATTACGCAGGGATAGAGGATGATTAACACCAACTGTGCATCAACATGGGCCCCAATCTCTGGTGGAGACTTCTTATAAAGTACACAGTGCTTATATGATTCATAGGATGTGCTACCCTAAAGGAATACCAGTCATTTACCTTTATTAGAGAATGCATATAATTTTACAATTACTGTTTAACATTTACACAAACCACGAACTGCTGTACGACACAGTATATATCTCATGCCTGAGAAAAGAAAAAAAATGAAAAGGAAAAAGGGCCATATATAATATGACAAATAAGAGAGGAGTTGCAAATTATTGTGCTAATTCTTTATTTACATTGGTCTACAATGTTTTCCACTTGTGGCACTGCTTCATTTGGGTCGCTGTGTTCTGGTCCCACATGAGGGCCTAGTAATTGTGAATAGATCAGTACGGTAGGTGGTGTGTTTGATTGTGCGAGTGCAGCATATAAGTCTTTCAACAATGTCAAATTCTCCCACTGCTACCACCAATGATGCTGTGTTCTTGGCTGAAAAGCTTTCTGGACACTCTGGGTCGAGGTCCCCCCTCCCCTGTAACGCTGGGACCATGGCCCTATCCATTCGTGGGCAGACAGGCCCCTGTCCGAGCCAGCTGTGCCATCACTCAAAAGTTTCCTGAGGTCCCCTAGAGCTGCAGACATGTCAGGAGCACCGGGGTAGAGGTGAAGCAGTGGGGACATGTCTGAACCTGTCTGAATATATCAGACCACAGCACACATGCATATATACACACTCATGTTTATTAAAGCAGAATTCTGCTGGAAACAGCTTAAGCAGGTTAGAAATGTGTGTCACTGTCCATAAACAAGAACAATCAAAAGCAAACAATGGAGCTCTGAAGGAGCAGGCCAACAAAAAAACCCTTTTAAAACTGTATGAATTCAACTGGTCAGTTAATAAGAATGACCTTCATGTTTTGTCAAAAGAGAGAGAACACTAATTCACCCCATTCATTACTGGTCAGCTACCACAGGACCACTGTTGACCAAATAGTATTTGTATGGTTTTTATATGATGAAGTGACAGCAGTGACAAGGATATGGACTGCATTTAAATGCAGAGGACAGTATTTCTGCAAAAGTGAATGGTGTTTGTATGTCTTTTAATAACATATAATTCATGGCACAAAATATTTTTCTGAAAGAGTCATTTTGAATTAAATATGATGTCAATATTTATTACTAACTCCTAGGCTAGCCCACCTTTGCAGGGCAGGTCCCTGTACGTTAGTTAATAAATTAGTTATTTCTGCTCATTTCTTATTCATCCTCTGCTTCCATGCTCAAAGCCAAAGATCAGATTCTGCTGAAACACAAAACGCCACGCTTCAAGGCACTCGAAAGTCGTAAACAAAAAGATAAATCTGGCAATAAAAAAAGAAAACACATTTCTCTCCTGCCTGCGCCGGTCGTGTGTATTTTATTCTCATCCCTTTAACTTATCCTCGGGTGCAGTCTGCATACTCTTTTAGTCCTTTAAGCCTTGAAAAGATCAAATTTAACCCAGAAACGAGTGACTGACGTCGAAACGCACAATGCGCAGCGGTGAGGCTTTGATCGTAATTCCATTAAACAGGGAAAAATTTAAAAACCAGAGAAGGTGGAGGAGCGCCGAGCTCGTTAGAGCTTTTTTCATGCCCCACCAGGCTGGACCTGCTCCGTATTAGCATGAGTATGCCAGACACGTACACAATTAAGGATTAGTTTCTTTGAATGAGCCTGGGGCGAGGCAAAGAATTGCCTTATTTTCTGAGTCACATGCTTATGCTAATCATTCCTGATTATAGCACTTTTTGACAGCTTACCCCACATTTGCATGTAAATGCTGAAAATAAAATACTATATTGATCGTCACCTTTTTAAATATGGCCTGTGTTGTTGATAGAGATAATTGAAATTTTTTCAGTAGCTGTGATTTTAGTTTTAGTCTCATTTTTTGGTATTTTCATTGCTCACAACGAGAACTATAAGTAGAAACATCTGCAGACATGGAGATTCGTAACACAACAAAGCTCATCTAAAATTTTTATGGTAACAGCATGCTTTAACAATTGAGCCTTTATCATGGTTTAAACAACTTTAAATGTCCTCTTCATCGCTAAGGAAGTTGTCAGGAGTGAAAGAAGGGTTAGATGCGGATGGTTCTCTGAGCTGTCAGTCAGACCCGCTCTCACTGTAGGTGTCCTGCCATAGATTCAACAAGAAAAGTGCCGCTTTTGTCGCACAAATGCTGTCAAGGTGAGAAGTTCCCAGCGGACTGTTTGATTTCATGCAAGTCTCAGACACCACAGCAAAAAAAGTGGAGGGAAAAAACAAGAGCTCCTAAAAGAGAGAAAGTAAACAAAACCTTCATCCATTGACAAGAGCACTGCACCATATGTGATGTTTCACAGCTAGTTTTATCATTTGTAAGGTAGTCGGCCCCCCTGACAGTCTCTTTGAGTGAATCTTTTCTCCGACAGGTATGAAACAAGGTAGAAATATCCCTTTTAAAGAAATAGTTCTGCAGAAAATCAAAGTTACATCATTTACTCTTACCCCAGATTAAGTTCAAAAGCAGTTGGCGTCTGAAGTTCTTATTTTAAAGGCATAGAGCTTTTTTAGCTGTACCTATAAAAATGTATTTCTTTTTTCAAAAACAGTCCTGTTGAAGCTTGAATTTCATCCATACTTTTGTCAAGAGCTCAAGTCGGAACTACCACCTATTTTGAAAATGACAGAGACTGTGACTATATAGTGAAAAATTAACAAAATGTTTAGGCATCAATGTCACTTTCCCTCAGACCTATGTGGCTGAAATCATGTATGTGGAATAAATAACCACAATGCAAAGAAAAAAAAAAATGAGGCTGAAGGCACAGGTTTGATCAAGTTTGGTGAACCATCTCAAGTATGTAAGTATGCTAAAATCTAGAGCTTGTTAAACTCCCATGTGTCTTCTGCTTTATTGTCATTAACAACATTGAACTGCTACATCATTAAGCAACAGGCTGTCAGCCCATCCACACTAAGCATGTGTTGTAATTTTAAGTCGAAGAGTGTGTAGTATAAAATTCAATAGTTTATTTTAATACATGGCATAGCTGGTGTATTTTGTAGTTTAACATTTACAATTATTTGATATAATATAATGATATAATGTATCTTTGCGCATACCTGGGGCCAGCCTTACTATTTTTAACCAGACCAACTGGTAGATATTGGGCTAAAAGTAAAAATGTTCAGTGTGATGTGTGACTCCAGCTCTGAAGTAGCAGTGTCAACACGTTTGCTTAAAGAATGATCCACTACATCAAGCTGAAACTTGTACTGTTTTGACTACTGTTTATGTAAAGCTTACTCTTTTAAAAGGATTTAAAAGGTTCTTAGGTGCATTAAATAAAGCCAGCCAGGCCTATTCCACCATGACAGCAAGAGACTTCAAGCAATGAGATGCTTTAAACACAACTATCTAATATCTAAGAGTAGATGACACTGGAGTGATGATTGCAGTAATGATTATCTCTAGGACCATTAGCATTGTGATTATGCAATTAATGACTTGCATGCGCTGGTGGCCTTGCTGACAGGGAAGGATTAATTAGTGGCTGTAGAGGTTATTGCATGGAGCTGTGGGCCAGCCAAGCAGATTTGTGATGACAGCTTCTCCTGAAACATGAAAGAAGCAGATGCTATACAGAGAGATAGTCCTACACCACCCCGACTTAGGAATTAATGGGTTTAAGGTTAAAAAACAGTTTGTTAAAAAAAAAATGGATGATCCATTCCCTTCCATTTGATTCCAGTGATATTTGGCCTGGCAAAATATGAGCAAATTTGTATAGGCTTACAATAACAGACTATAGTCCTTCTGTGTTTCAGTAACCCTCTACCACATTCATTATTGGTCAGTTTTCTGACCACTGAACAATGATTGACCAGGCTTTATTTGGGAGGTGGATCATTCTCAACATGTGAACATGTAAGTGGCATAGTATGTGTCTCTGGTGCAAATGTATTAGGCACTTTGGCATAGCTGCGTTATTTACAGTTTCCCTAATAAAGCAGATATGTCATATATAGCCTCTAACTGTACACAACACAGTCCTTCTACATATTAATTTATCTGATGCTTTAAGGATAATGTAAAATTGCTCCATACTTTTTAACCCTTATTTGGTCTATAGAATCCCAACCTTTTCAGAGAGACAGTAAAACATGGACAGTAAAACTCAAACTAAATATGATTAAACATATCTTGATTGCTAGGCAATGTGACAAACTTCAGGGTTTTTGGGGGTTGGGCTAGGCCTCTTACTCCCTAGTGAAGGGCAATCTAAATACTTAAGTATACCAAGATGTTTTGTACAACTTTGTGCACACAGTTTGGGGAAGAATCTTTTCTGCTCCAGCATGACTGTGCCTCAGTGCACAAAGCGACCTCCATAAAGATGGTTGAATGAGTTTGGTGCGAATGAACTTGACTGGTCCACACAGAGCCCTGACCTCAACACCATCCAACATGAACTGGAACAGAGATCGCGAGCCAGATCTTCTCATCAGCATCGGTCTGACCTCATAAATGCTCAACAGAATGAATGGACACAAATTCTCACAGAAACTCCAAAACTTTGTGGACAGCCTTCCAAGAAGAGTGGAAGAAGGGGGACCAACTCTATATTAAAGTCTATGTATTTGAACGCAATGTCACTGAAGTTGGTGTAATGGTCAGGCGCCCCAGTATTTTTTTCCATATAGTGTACCTACCATTAGCAATGCACTAGGAGTCAGAGGTTGTCATAAGAATAATGCAATATAAACGTTAATTCAGACGTTACTAGCTTCTGTATATGTTAATGTGTTAAGTCATATATACTCTAACCTCAGCAACCTCAAGATCAGCTTCATCATCGTTTACAAATAAACAACAGCAGTCAAATATTCCTATAGTGTCAAAATGTTCGTGTTGTCCACTATACTCAGAAATAGCTAAATACACACATGCACACACACTCCTACTTTGGCATGTTCTGGCAGAGCAGACCGACAGCTTTGAGCTGGGGGACTACAGTCCTGGGGATAAAAAAAGCTCAAAATCTGCATGGATCGATCCAGCAAGCTCCCAATCCCTGACAGCTGCAGGATTGCTGCATGATTAAGAGTAAGCTTTAAGGAGAGTAATAACCTGAACTTGAAAACCCATTTTCAGAGCTTTCAACACCATAGCACGTACTCACAATGCTCTCATTGTTATGTAGAGAGAGCAAGAAAAAGAGAGGGAGGGAATAAAAGAAAAATAGACAGGGAAAAATAGAGGGAGAGCTGGTCCTTTTTCACCTTCAGGAAGCAGCTGTCCTTGTACGCTCTTATACTCTCATGGTCCACTTTATTCGAAAACACCTACCTTCTACTTACCCTCATTGTCCAGTTTTCGCTCTTGGGAGAATATTTCTGAGTGGCAGAAATGAAAGTGGATGGCGAGAAATGAAAGTGGAAGGGTGACTTAGGAACTGCTGATGAAGACCTAGAAGAGTCCTAGCACAAGTGCATCAACAGATGAGCTACAGTCTAGGGGTTTGGAAGTGGTGGCATAGTGATAGAATACTTACCTCTGGAAGTCATGGGTTCGAATCCTACCTTCAGCATACCACCAATGGGGTCCTGAGCATGAGACTTAACCCCATGTTGCTCTAGGTTAGGGAATAGTTAGGGAATGGAAGTCGCTTTGGATAAAAATTACTGCTAAATGCCGTAAATGTCTGTGCACTGTAGTATGTGATAGGAAATCATTTTTTTTCTTTTCACTATTGTTGCACCCAGTGTACTCCCACAATGCATAATGAAGTACATTTTATTTCTACGCTGAGTTGATGCAGATGAGCTTACAGCCTCTCATGCATTGATCAAATTATATATGTGCAATTTAAATCATCTCACCAATGCGTAGGAACTTTTATTATACCTGCACTAGGCCTAATTACTGCACATGCGGCAAATAGACCTTGAAACATTGATTTAATGCAATCAAACATCTGTGGTGAATTATGCTGAAGACCTACATTAAATATGCATTTCAACAAAATTTAAAAACATTGTTAACATATATGCATTCTGATGGATTTATCAGGTAGTCACAATCGCGAAGCCACATATGGCTGATGAGGAAAGAGTGTCGAGTGTATCAAGCTTATTATTCATCGTAAATAGTGCTTGGCACTTTTAGCAATGAATAAGTACCATTTCATGACGTGGTGGAAACTCACCCCAGCCACCCCTGTTTTTTCACCTCAAATCTACCACATGAATTTTTCATCAGGGCTGTGTGGGGTCGAGGCCCTGTGATTATTTTGCTCAAAATAGACTCTCAAAGGAGCCCTGTATTTCATTTATATCCTCGATAGCTCCTTTGTGAACTCTCTCTTTCTTTCTGTCTAAATGAAACAAACCTGCTCTGACCTATGCTGATTTTCCCTTTTCCAAGGACGAGGGCAGCTTTGCAGGACGCCTGTACCGTGCTGAACCTTCTCACATATTAATCAGGCAGCAAAGGGCAACAGACCAGTTTCTGCATCACCGCAGGCAGCGAGGTTACAGACCAGTTTGCCAACATTATCTGACACGCTAGTCGCAGATATCAATGTGTTACCCGATATTAGGCTTATATGAGTCAATTCAATTATTTAAAGAGAATTTTGGGTGCCTGCAAAGGTGGTTAGGCATTGCTTAGCTGATTCCCCATGCAGAGTTAGTACTTCTTCATATATGATTTTACAGGGAACATTTGTTTTGGATTTATTACATTTTCTCCATCAAGAACATAATCAAAACCTTTCTTACCATTCCAAACATATAAAAGTATGCAGTGGAAAGAAACAATGTTCATCCTCCAGGGCCTCTGCGTGTTTACAAGACCCCAGTGATCAAGACTATCAAGTCAGTTTTGCACCAATTGTATTTGGTATGAACCAGACAAACTTAGTTTGGTCTGTTTTGGTGTAAACAATGAAGTTTTCTGCCACAAATTTTCAAGTGAACTTTGGTTCATTTTACTGCTAGTTAGGACTTTTTGCAATTGTCCACACTGAACAATAGGATTCAACATCAGATCATGCTTCTCTCTTGTTTCTAAAGCATGTCACCCAAGCCCTTGCATGGACTTTTTTGAGGAACAGGGGCTCCTGGGAAAACAGGGCAATATGAACATGAACAAAGCTTAATTCAATCCCTAGCACTTAATTAAATTCTGAACATTAAATTTGTTTTCACATGTCAAAGGAAAACAAATGTAATGTTGATTTGATTTATTTCCCAAGGCTGCCTAAAATGCTAGCTTTATGACCGAAATAGTGATTTGAACCATACTCTTCAGCACACAAGGCTATTAATCAAGATGCTATCTAATCGCGAGGCATTGCTGAGATATAACTATATTAAAGTAAGCATGGCATTATTCCAAAAACTTATTTTTAGCAAGATTATCGCTATGACATTATGTCTGGTTGTTGTTCAAAATATCATTTTGTGATGCTTTCACAAAGATTTAATCTGTGCTTTATTGGAGAGATTGTTCTGTTCCCACAATCTGTCAGTTTCACATTTGACATTTGACTCTTGACAGACACATTTGACTCTCGTTTCCATCAGAGTGGCATTTTCACATGCTTTGAGGCACAATAGGATGGAATGAAAATGTGGACTGTGTGAGGTCCCAGAGAACTACTTTGAGAGTATACACAGCCATATCATTAAATCCACCAACCTAATATTCTGTTGGTCCCCCTCTTGCTGCCAAAACAGCTCTGAACTGCAAAGGCATGCAATCCTTAAGACCTCTGAAAGTGTACTGTGGTATCTGTCACCAAGACTTTAACAGCTGATCCTTTAACTCCTGTAAGTCATAAAGTGTGGCCTCCAGGGATCTCACTCGTTTGTCCAGCTCATTCCAAAGATGATCGATCAGACAGAGATCTGGGGAATTTAGAGGCCAACACCTTTATCATATTCCTCAACAGTTTTTGTAATGTGGCAGGGTGCGAGTGCACTCTGTGTTCTGACATCATTTTTAAATAGTGTTCCAGTTTGTGCTACGTTTTGTTCCAGTTTGTGCTACAGTAGCTCTTCGGACAAGCAAGTTATCCTTCACTCCCCAAACTCATCAATGAGCCTTGGGTGCCTATGAACCGGTTGCCAGTTCACTGGTTCCTTGTCTTTTCAATGGATTACTTTTGGTAGTTACTAACAACTGCATACTTGGAACACCTGCCTGTCATTTTAGAGATGGTCTGACTCAGTTGTCAAATTCAGTTATATACACTTGCCTACTTTCCTGTTTCCAACACACCAACTTTCCTCTTCCAAAATGACTCGTTACTTGCTACTTTATATATTCAACCCATTGAAAACGGCACTTTCAGGTATATGCACAGCACACAGTGAAACTAAAAAACATTCCTTTAGGATCATAGCGCGACACAAGAACAAAAGCAAAACTCCATAAGAAAATGCAGACAAGACAAAATACACAGAGTGCAAAGAGAGCCAGAGATAGAGTGCAAGAAAAACATGAGAGCAACAATACAAGACAATCGTGTAGTTGACAGAAGCCTATTAACACAATCTCCGTCAAAAATGAGATAACGATGTTGAGTGAATGCTCTCCACACGTAGTACGTATATGTAAATCAAATCATTTTGCTTCAAAAAACTTTAAATACCACTCTCCGCCTCATCTGAAATATCGATATGTTGGCAAAATCTCCTCTTCCATTTTGCAGCAAAAGCATCTAGCTCCTTTCAAATGTGACCGGGGAACTGGAGTAACCAGAGAACCGGAGTAACCAGCACGCAAACCTATGCGCTCCGAGCGACATTGCTCTGCGGGGAAAGCACTCAAGCGTACCAAACTCAACAGACAGATAGGTCTTACCGAGACCTTTCCAACAAGCCCTCATTGCTCTACTCCACCTGAAACCAGAGAAACTCACATATTCACCTCACCCCACACTGTTCTCTCATTTTATTAACCAAAACTTTTAAATCTGCTTTTTATGTTTTTATATACTTTTGCATCACACTTTAATATTATTAAACATTTTAATACTTCATGTATTTTGTTTGGTTGAATGTTTTGTTTGTGTATTGTCTGAGGTGTGGTTTGTGTATGGGGTGGGATTAGCTCATGAACACAGGTGACATCCGAAAATGTGTCTGGATGTAGGAATGAACCGAACACCCCACACCCACCCATCCAACCAAAACACCCCTTTGCTTATATGTCATCATCATTTTCAGTGCTTCCAGTTGCATCTTTGGTCATTTAGCAACTCTGTCATATGTTGGTGTGGAAGACATGGACGTAGATGATCTGTGTATTTAGCTGGTTTTGATGCAAAGAAACAAAATACTTGACTGAAGAATGCATTTTTTCACCAACTAACATAGGAACCTGATAGAAAATGCTATTTTAAAAGAAAAGTGGTCAGGCAGATTTAGAGGGTTTTGCTTCTGAACTCTTCAAATATAGAGGTAGACATCAATAAATAAATAATTGTGGAAACAAGAGCAGCAAAAGATAGAGTGTGTGCTTTATATAATAAATAGTTAGCATTTACAGCAATAGTTGGGGCATGCTTTGAGTGTGCATATACATTGTGTTAGGAGAGGGAAGAAGTTTAGTTTAGAGGTGTGTGTATAGTGTGGAACAATTCCTGTACCACAATGTGATGCAACTACACAGGATACTTTCTGTTGAGGGTCCACATGAGGTTCTCTGTAATGTAAATACCAAGGAGCTTTGTGTTCTGGATGATTTTCACTGAGGAGCAATTAATGTTCAGCAGAGAGTGATCATGGTCCTGAGACAGGGAGTTAGTTCTGTACCAGTCTATTAGATGGGCCTTATTGTTCTCCATTAAAATCACCATGGTCATGTAGACAGAAAAAGTGATTCTGTAGCATCAATGAAGTGACGGTGTTATTCACTTCACTTGTCATTGGTTTTAATGTTATAGCTCATTAGTGTAACTTACAATACAGTAACAGTATAGTCACGTTGCAGACCACACACTAAACGATATTGTGGCGAGCTGGCGGGCATCATGACTGTTTGGACCCTGCTAGGGCCTGTAAAGGGTTAATGTGGGGTTCATAGGGGGGTTACTGGGGTGGCGTGATGTGTGGGGGGGTGATGAGCTGCAGGTGTAGCTCACCATCATCAGTTTTGGTGGGTTTTTCTGTGGGTTTGGGGAGGGGCTAAGGGGTTTTGCTCCTCAGTTGGAGTTGGGGTGTCTTAGAGAGCAGACGTGCTGTTGTTTGTAGCTGTGTGCTTGAACAATAAAAAAAGCAAAGAAAATGCAAGTTCCTGAAGACAAGTCGCCTTCTTCCACGGCTCGCCACATTGGTGTCAGAAGTGGGATTGCTGCGCTTCGGAGGAAGGGCGACACTTTGATGGAGCAGGAGGCAGACCCGAAGCTCGAGGAGGTGGTCATCGACAGGGCCGCAGAGGGGCTAGCACGCCCCGACGGTGCGAGTGCCAGCCGGCAGGGAGCGGACCGCTTCCACATCCCAGTGCGAGGCCAAGCGGAGCGAAGGGACGAGAGAGAGGAGATGGCGGGCTCCCAAAAAGCAGTCAGGTTGCCGAGGTTCAACGGGAAGGAGCTGTTGAAGCCCTACTTGGCACAAGTCGAGCTGGCGGCTAGCGAGATCGAGCCCAGAGAAGCCCCGAAGCAAGCTGCTGAACACAGCGCCAAAAACGAGAAAACCCCAGGAGCGAGATTGTGTTTCCGTTGTGGCCGAGCGGGGCACAACGCTCGAAACTGCAATGAGCCACTACACAGTGAGAAAACCCAAAAGCCACTGGGAAACGCCCAGCGGACGGAGCAAGGAGGGCTGCGCCGTCCGCCTTCCCCCAAGCCCCTCTAGAGAGAAGCGAGCCACGAGTGGGACTGCTGGGAGACCCCGAGGGCCTCCGCATCGAGTGCGTTGTCGACGGAGTCCGCTGCCGAGCTTTAGTGGACACCGGCTCCACCATCATCATCATCCGCCCCGGAGTCCTGCCGCAAACGCAGCGACCGAACCCGCCCGGCTGGGAAGAAACAACCGTGCGGCTCTCAACGGTGACAGGTGATAAAGCCGTGATGAGAGAGAGACGGCTGCTGACGCTCACCGTTCAAGGAGTTGCGATAGAGCACGAGGTGTGGCTGGCTGAAGTGATTGAGGAATGCATTCTCGGGTTGGATGCGCTGGTCAAGCTCGGAGCTACGGCGGACGCCGGGGCAGGTCGACTGTACGTGGCCACACCAAACGGGCCCACGCCGCAGCAGAGAGGCAGCGATGCGGACGCTAAAGTGAGAGCGGGGCAGCAAGCTCCGGGACCGTCCTGCGAGACGCGTCAGGCCATGAAAGAGCTGCTGAAGAGAGACAGCGAAGGGCTGGATGCGGGGCAGCGGGCAGAGCTGGAGCTACTCCTCGTGCGGAATGAGGACCTGTTCGCGGCGAAAGACGAAGAGTGCACACGGACGGGGCTCGTGCAGCATCGCATCGAGACGGGCAACGCTGTTCCGATGTGCCTGCGACCACACCGGCTCTCCTTGGACAAACAGCAAGCCGCGGAGCAAAAGATCGAGGAGATGGCAGCAGCTGGCATGATCGAGCCATCGGACAGCCCCTGGGCAGCTCCAGCCGTGCTGGTAAAAAAAAAAGGACAGCAGCTGGAGGTTCTGTGTGGATTACCGGCGCCTAAAGCAGGTAACAACCAAAGACTCCTACCCTTTGCCGCGTATAGACGACGCATTAGACGCGATAGCGGGGTCGCGGTGGTTTACGTCGCTAGACCTAAGGAGCGGGTATTGGCAGGTTGAGTTAGCCGCGGACGCGAAGCCGAAGTCGGCATTTACTATTGGGCATGGCCTATGGCAATTTCAAGTGATGCCACGTTCGGACTTTGTAATAGTCCAGCCACGTTTGAGAGGCTGATGGAGCGCGTGCTAGGGCATATACTGAGAGAAGTGCTGGGGGCTATTCGCGCAGTGGGGTTAAAGCTAAACCCAAAGAAATGCGCGTTCTTCCGCCAAAAGGTGGCCTTTTTGGGGCATATTGTTAGCGGCAAGGGGGGTGGCTACGGATCCGGAGAAGGTCGCGGCGGTGCGCGTCTGGCCTACGCCGCGGAACGTGAAGGAGGTGTGAAGTTTCTTGGGACTCGCCTCGTACTACAGACGGTTTGTGCGGGATTTCGCCACGGTCGCACAGCCTTTACACTGGCTGACGGAAAAAGGGGGGATGTTTCGGTGGTCCGATGAGTGCGAGGGGGTGTTCGCGCAGCTGCGGGAGGCATTGGGGAAAGCGCCGGTGCTGACGAGGATAGACTGAGGTGCAAGCAGGAGAGCGATCCTGTGGTCGGGCAGGTCCGGGGCTGGCTAGAACGGGGGCAGCGGCTGGAATGGACAGAAATCACAGCCACTGAGACCGAGGTTAAAGCCTACCGGTCTCAGTGGGAAAACTTAGCCATGAAACGAGGCTTGTGCTCTCGGCGTTGGCGACACCCCAACAGGCAGCGTGAGTGGTGGCAGCTGCTCGTGCCCCGTGGGCTGCGTCAGGAGGTCCTGTGCTCAGTCCACGGCCCCGCAGGAGTTGGCCACTTCGGCACGGCAAAAACGCTCGCATACGTACGCAATTGCCGACCAGAGCGCGGAAACGGTCGCGGCGAGGTTAGTAGAGGAGTTTTTCTGCCGGTTTGGGGCACCAGAGGAGCTCCACAGCGACCAGGGTCGCAACTTCGAGGCCCAGCTGATGGCCGAGGTGTGTGCACGATTGTTCATCCACAAGACCAGGACTACTCCGCTGCATCCGCAGAGCGACGGTCTTGTGGAGAGGTTTAATCACACCTTGGCCACACAACTGGCGATCCTGGTTGCAGACCACCAGCACGACTGGGACTGCCACTTGCCCCTCATGCTGTGGGCGTACTGGACGGCGGTGCAGGACAGCACTCAATGCACCCCTGCTGCGTTGATGTTCGGCAGAGAGCTGAGGACGCCAGTCGACTTGACGTTTGGGCCCCCCCGGAACCTGAACTCGTGGGGCCGGGTGGTCCACGCTCTGGCGAGAGAGAGCCAAGGGGGGGCCACGGCCAGACAGAAGCGTGCCTACGACCTGCGCAGTCGGGGCCGTGATTTCCGGGATGGAGCGC
>JBBPDC010000007.1:16997494-17010806 GCA_037974485.1 Hemigrammopetersius urotaenia | reverse complement strand
GTGTGCTTGAACAATAAAAAAAGCAAAGAAAATGCAAGTTCCTGACTGCGTGTCGCCTTCTTCCACGGCTCGCCACAATATTTTACTCTTTCTCTCTTCTCCATGGTCTCTCACATACACCAGGTCCGAGGAGAATCCCTCACATAGTAAATACCTGTGTGAAAGAAACATTGACGATGGAAAATCATCAAGCAAGGCTGTGAGCAAATCAGGCAAGGCAATAGCGAAATGGTTTATTGGTGTGTTTTAAAGCCCTTACCTTAACAGAAACCAACTGAAGTCTCTGAGCACTGTGTAAGTTCTGATTCAGAGCATTCAGAAAGAAAAGGCCTCTTTGTGAATCGAATAGTTTTGTATGGAAGTCAGCATATGCTTTGGTTTATGATAGGAGCACACATGCAGAACAGAGTTTTTAAAAAAAGGCAGCGGAAGTTTAAAAAAGGCTATTTGGGGATGGCCTTTTGGAAGTAGGGGGATTCGGGGTGAGAGTTAAAAAGATTAGATGGATGTTATGATAATGCCTCATCTCTCTTCCGGTATCTCAAGTCAAAGGCTTTATCTCTCTCTCTCTCTCTCTCTCTCTCTCTCTCTCTCTCTCTCTCTCTCTCTCTCTCTCTCTCTCTCTCTCTCTCCCTGAATGACCTCAGTAGGCAAGCATATGAACAGAAGTCCTGTATGTCCAGGTTTGGCCATGACTCCCACGCTCGCCACCCTGACTACACACACACACACACACACGCATACACATTACAGGCCTGAGCCCTCTCCAGATGGTAGTCTGTGATCATTTATTAATGAGGGAGTTCAGAGAGTTACTACCAGCTGCTGCCAGCCTGCTCCCTGGGCCACCCACCACACACACACACACACACACACACTCACACACACGTCTGCCCATTCCCATATCCAGGTTCACCTTAACACACTAACACATACATTCAGAAGCTGGGATATAAACGCTAATACAAGAACACATTGGATCACACATCCACATGCTGCATCTTTGAAAGTCCAACCACATTATGAAACTATCACACCATACATGCTCTTATGTTAAGCCTATTATGTTGGTCCAGTGCTGTTCCAATAGAGCACTGTTTAACTATGTTGAGAGTTCATTTAAAATGCCACAAGTGTTTCCTGGGTTTGTTAAGCTAGGCGTACAGCCAACTCCAGTACTGTAGGACCCTTCAAAAAAAAAAGCATTCCTTAAAAAATGTAAGGTGATTTTATCTACTAAACTACGTTTAGTGCTTTTAAGTTTTTCTTAAAATAAGAATCATTTTTTCAAAGACATATGGGGCAAAATTATTGGCATCGCAAAATATTAGGTTAATTAAAAAATAAATAAATCTGGACTTCTGTGGGACAAAAACTAGTTTCTAGAAACTCTTTTACCTGTGGGTATTAAAATGATTAAACATGAAAAATTCCATTTGTCATCCATCAACAAGGGGGAAACCAAACAGCTGTCAACTCAAATGAGACAGAAGGTATGAAATGATTCAGAAATGGTTATCATAACAATAATGAAAAGGTTTGAAAAGCCTAAAACAGTTGGATTTGCATACGGTGAGGAGGATTGTACATGAGGCAAAGAGGACTGGCATTTTACAAGGAATTTCAGTTCCTTGAAAGAAATCTTTCCTAAAAGTCACTTAAACATAAGTCACTCAAAAAACAGTGAGCGTGAATGTTTATTTTTCTCCATAGAACTTAAGATTCAACACACATTATAGCAAAGTATTTTATTGACCTCTAAACCTAAAACCTAAAATTAAGTAAATATGTTACTCACCATAATTATCCCTATTCTAAGCTAACAGATGTGCAGTACAATAAAGATTATTAAGACTGAAGTCTTATGTTTGAAGACTAATACCAGGTGGAATCAGACACAGTCCTGATTGGTTGAGTGAAAACATGCAACTTCACCGGCCCTTTGTTGACACCCCTGCTGGAACAGAAAAAATAGAAATAAGGAATAAATAAAAATGTATCACCAAAATCCTCAGTTCCAGTTTCAGTAAGGAGCCAAGACGAGACAAAAACACAATTTGTAATGTTTGGTGAAAAAAGGGACTTTACACAAAGAAAAGCTCCTGTCAAATATGGTGGTGGATCATTGGTGCATTGAGGCTGTTTTGCTGCTAGTGGTTTAGGGGTTCAAATCAAATCAATAACATACAAAATTCCACTAAATACCAGGAGATTTAAGCCCAGAATCTGTATTCCTTTGCCAGAAGGCTGAAACTTGGCCATGCATGGATCCTTAACCCACACAGAAATGTTTGTGGGAAAAACAAAGTCAATGATTTGTTATGTCCTTCTTAGTCTACAGATTTAAACCCAATTGCAAATATTTGGTATGTATGGAAAAGGTCTCCCAAATGAAGACCCTGAACAAAAGATTGTTCCAAGATCCCTCATCTAGTGACAATTTAGGCTAGGATCAGGTCTAAAAGCTCCTTAAATAGTATGAGGTACTAATCTTGTTTAGTTTTCTTTTGGTAGAATACACTTGGTCGCAGTAAAATAATTGTTTTTTAAAATAATCAGAAAAAAGACAGAGAATGAGGACACATCGTGTTGTAGAAGATGAAAATACCTTCATATAGCATTCAACTACCCATAACTTGATTTATATACAGTATATGGATGGAAACTGGGATATAGGACAACTAGACAGAGGGTTTCATCCAGGGCTTGGTTGAAAAATGAAACACTCAAACTACATCCTTCCTGTTTGCATTATATAGAGTGCAATGTCTCTTTGATGTCATATTTGGCCATATGACAAAAACATCAAGTGTCTCCCCATATAGAAGCCGTAAAGATTATGCACACTGTAACACATCACACTGGCTGACAACACTTCCCCTGATACTCCCGCCAAGGCTTAGTGAAGCGAATTCCTGTTAAAATTCTCTGCCCGTTAAAATAAACACACAAGGACATGCTTCTATGTTTTGCCAGTTGTGGTGCGATGAAATGGAAAAGCAGACGTCCTAGAACTGTTACAGTTAGCCTCTGTGTTCTGTTTCCACTTCGTGACCCCTCAAGACCTTTGACAGGATTAACATTTAGCAAGATCAGCTTGGTAATATGACTGTTTCTGTTGAAAATGTTTCCACCATTTTAACACTTAAGCTAAACACTATGTTGACTATTCGGACCTTTACATACTCCCTACCTGCCTTCTACTTCAACTCACTATTTTCTTGATGAGCTCCACATAGATCTGGATGCCGACTTCACTTGATTCTTTGGGAAGCTGGTGGTCTGGTGGTTAGGGAATTGCCCCTGCAATCAGAAGGTCATGGGTTTGAATACCAGCCACTTTACAGTTATAGACTAAAGCCCTTCTGTTGTCATGAATTTGCTAGCCACATATGTCATGGCTGACAACATATTATTGGAGTGGACTACAGTCAGCAACTGTATACCAGAGTTTGCAGATACGGAGCAGAAGTCTTAAATAACTGAAAGGTAAATGTATTCTACTTCAATACCACATCTATGAAACATTTTACAAAACTTTGTTTTCTGTCTCATACATTTCAGGATGAATGGCTACACCCCTGTTTAAATAGAAAACAAACGTGAGTACAAGTCATGAAAAGGTCTGAACCCCGTAGGTTTAAAGCTCCGAATTCTATCCCTCCTCTCACCATGTAAAATAAACATGCCATCGGCATTTTAATGAGTGAGCAGCAAGGCATCAACTCATAAACACCAGAGGGCAGGACCGTTAATCTGAGTGCTCCATCGAATGAAGCAAAATCCAACTTCACAGGCCTCTCTGTGTTTTCTTTGGTGAGCCAGGCTTCCTCTCTCCACACCTGGCACTAACATAGAAACAGAATTTGCCCAGCACATGACATACATTTTTTTTGGTGTTGGTGTCATTGTAAATACTGTACCATGCACAATACAACTCTACAAGCAAATGGAAAAACAGTGACTAGAGAAATATTACTGTTGCAAACAGGATGTGCTTTGAACAGGTGAACAATTGATCACTGTACAACAATTCAACTGGGGCCTGGCAGATCACCTCCTGAATTATCAAGAAAAAAAATGTAAGCAAAGCTTCATTTTTTACTTTTTTATTTCTTCACATTCATCCTGTCAGTCAGATATCTTAAGTCAAGCAATGAACCTTTGGACATTCATTACAATGAAATCACTTGGTTAAAGTGTGATTTGGATATTGATGGGTTTAAAAATCCATATACTAATTGGAGCTAATCCAAGTTAATAAAAAGAGCTCTTTTTCCACCAGGTAAGCAATGTATGGAGATGCTCTGACTCAGTTGTCTAGCTATTATCATCTGGCTCTATTCAACATCACTCAGATCCTTACACTTGCCCATTTTTCCTGCTTCTAACACATCAGCTTCTAGAACTGACTTTTCCCCCGAAAATATATATTACAAGATCAAAGATATTCACTTCACATGTCAGTGTTTTCATGTATATGATGTATTATTTTTACACGGCATAAAGTCTTTTTTGAAGTAGTGTGTCTGCCGTTGCCTTTCAGTAATCTCAGTACTGTTATACATCGGTATGGTCTAGCTCTGGACCGGAGTCAGACACTGACACTACCAGAGAATCCTCTCCGGACAGCCACCCCAGACTTTCGCACGACCCCATAACTAGGAGATCAGGATCACCTGAGGACTAGGCCTAAGAGGGTATATATAGACCTAAGAGACATTTTCTCAGTGCGCAGTATGCTAAGCCCTGTTACCAAGCAGCTCCCTGGCCTTTTTCTGGATTGCTCTTTTGCCTTGTGGACTTGTCTTTGACTGCTTATTATTGAATTTACTGGTTTTGGTCTTTTTTGCAACTTTGCTTCTTGTATTTGTTAGCTGTATGTTGGATTAAATCTACTCAGTGTACTCTGCATTTGGGTCCAGATCACAGTATCAAAAGCATTTTGACCTATAAGTAGAAAAGACAATGCTTATGGCACCTAATTCTACTCAGGAGGAGCTTATATATTTTTAATTTATGTTGCCATTGTGTTTTGTGGGTACCATTGTGGGTCAATTTACCACATGTTATACCAACAAAGTTCACAGCTTTTCAAAGGTGCATATAAACATTTCCAATTTCTACTGTGTTTATACTTGCAGTCCAAAGGGTTCAAGTAAAACAACCAATTTCATTAACTGTGTCATTCTCATTTTGTGTTTCATAAAAAAAGTATGTGGATGCACAATGTACCCATTGCACAGAATGTTCAGTTGCGCACACACAGCTTGTAGGATAACCACAGAGTATTTCCAGTAGAATGGAACACTCTGGAGCGGCCACACATGAGTCTAAGGTCACCATGCCCAATGCCAAGAACAAGGGGGCGGCTAGTTTATACCTTTGGGATGATTGTTGGAAAAGAAGTATCTAACAGTACATGAACTCACTACAGTTCTTGTGACTGAATGCAATCAAATCATCACAGTAGTGTTCCAATATTTAATGCAAATCCTATTCAAAAGAGTAGAGTCTGTTAAAGCAGAAAAGAGGGACAGTCTCCTTATTAAGTTTGTTTTATAAGCAGGCGTCTACAAACTTTAGGACATTTACAATGACATCAGGTACAGCTTCCTATTCTCAGCTCCTCCTACCATACATGTAGATTACAGTTACAGACTGTAGTTCATCTGTTTCTCAGTAAATTCCCTTTACCCATTCAGCAGTGGTCAGGGTCCCTGTAGGATTGTATGTGTAAGTGTGCCAGGTAGGCACTACTCAATGTTTTGACCTTTTGAACTCCATGAATGCATTTTTCATTCATTTTTGTAACCTTTAGTCTCAGACTCATAACTCGCGACAGGAGTAACACACATCCATAATACACATATCACTGAAATCTAGAATACTCCCCCTATACGAAGTCCCTACCTTAAACAAATAACTTACACCACAACTGCCACTGTAAATACCCCATTTATTATATACTCCACATTCTCTGTCCTGCTGCTGCTATTATGTGCACAATTATTATTATAATCTCATTTATTGTTGTCTACCTCTATTCTGGGTTTTTGCCCACTCAGTGACTAAATTTTGACCGTCCTGTTGTTTTTGTTACTCTTGTTTGTTTGTATAGTTTCTTGCACTCTCTCTCTTGCTATTTTTGCCCTCATCCTATTCCTATCTGCACTCATGTGGTCATGTGGTGCTCTGTTTTTGTTCTCATGTTGCACCATGGTTCTGAAGGAGCATCATTTTGTTCCATTGTGTACTGTGTATATAAGATAAGATATGGTAAACCTTTATTAGTCCCCCAAGTGGAAAATGTGCAAAACAATAGAGCCATGTGCCATGCTCCAAACACAGGGGAAAAAAGTAAAAAATACAGGACAGAAATGGCCAAAACAAACAACAAACTATTCTGCATGATTTTGTATTTTAGTTATGAGAAATAAATAAAAACTAAAGAGAATAAAAATAAGAAAATAAAGAAAGAATGCCATAACAGGCTGCCACTCGCAGGGGGCACTGGCAGTAAATTTGGCTGAAATGATAATAAAACTTGACTTGATTTGACTGTAGGAATACCCGTACAGTCAAATCAGGTATTGTAGGTACTGTAGGAATAGGTATTCCTGTATGTGTGGGGTGTTTTTGTGTTCTTCTGTGTGAGAGTATGTAAAAGCTGGTCTAACCTTAACCTCAATAATCAAAAGATCAGCTTTATCCTCATTTACTGTTAACAATAAGCAGCTGCGATTTTGTGGAAAACAGCACTATCCTAAAAACATTTGGTCCTCACAAAGAGCTCAATACACAATGGAACTCACACTCTCACCAGTATCTACCAGTATGCTAATCTGTGTTTTTTTTTTTTCCTTTGCTGCCCACAGTGTAGAGTGATTGTGGTGGGTGTAGACAGGGAGGTCTCTTCCTAAAAGCTTGTTTCCATGCTGATAAACTGGAAGAATAACAAAATCTCAACATTCAGAAAACCCAGGTGTGGCCAATCTATATATGATTGTATTTTACACACTGGTGGAAAACAATATACGTTGAAAAAAAGGAATTTTTATTAAATCCTGATTAAAAAATGTTTGCAACTGAACCAAAAACTAAACCTACTCGAGGAATGTTTCCATGGATTTCCATACAAACACATACTAATACACTTCTTTTCAGTTCATTTATAATTACGGCCAAGTAGCTCATTTTAATGGGTTAATAAAGATTTAACATGAGCCTCTAATTTAGTGGGAGGGAAATTTAAGGTCGCCAACACATGGGCTTCTTTATGGGGCAGTTAAACAGGTGTAGAAAAAAGTGCTGAAACACCCAGAAGTTCAAAGTGAGGGTGATTAAAATGATCTTCTCAGGAGTTTCACTGTTAACAAGTGTATAAAGCTGCATAATGGTCCATCTCTAATCACTGCATTCACACTCTTTGATGCTCGACCAGGCGTGCTTGCTTTGCCCCACACACATGAATACCAGACTCACAATGAGAGTTAGGAAGGACCTTTTGTTTAGGAGTTCTCAGGCAAATGACCACAGCAATAATTATCTAACAGGATTTAATTATTGCTCCCTCCAATCAATATCCACAAGCTGCACACCATTTGATTAGAAACTTCTTTGTGAGTCCACTTTCCTGGCATACAGTTACAGACTGTATCTTCTGATGCACAATTTGCATTAACCATCTTCTAGCCTTTCATCAGTGATCATTTAATTGACCTATGAAGCTGCAGATGAGTGTAAATACAAGTAAGGGCTGCTCATAAAGTGAACAGTGAATGATTGAACTATGCAGTACACTCATATGACAAGAGGTGGTGCTGTTTTACATGGGATAACAAAAAGAGAGTCTTTGAAAGTCTCTGGTCTGCCTACAATTTATACAATCGATCATGCTCTATTCAGTTTCTAGTCTATGGGAAAAAGGGAGGATTTCCTTACATACTCATAAATTGAGTGCTGCTTCAGAGATTATCCTGTGAAATTCAGTGCACATCCTGAATCGGTTCAGTTTTTTTATTGTAAGTGCTATTGGTTATTATAAGTGTACAAAAGATCTAAGCACATTAGAAAAGGGCTTCATTTATTATTTTTTCTTTAATTTTAAATTCTTACTAGACACTTTTAAGATCAGTGAACAAAATGACACATGAGGTTCAAATCTAACGTGATAAAGACAAAGACTTAAAACTGTTTTCAGTGAATAAAACAAACCAGTCAAACCTCAAACGACATTTGTTGAAACATTTATTAACCCACTTTGAATTTCCAAGGTTGTCTTTCTGCAGGAAAAGTCAAATAGGCAAGACATAATTTCACAGTGAACTCTTTTTGATCAGGGCCTTTGAAGGACATGAGCCCTGCAGGTGTGTCTGCTTTGGAAGGCATGCTGGTACTTTAACAGTATTCCCACTGAATCAAGCCAAAGTTTAGAACTTCACATCGTCAGTGGTCCCGTGGAGGGTGGCAGATAAAGTCGGCGCTGGAGTCGGGTAAGCTCAGACTGGAAAGAGTGGGGATAAATCCCTCAAAGAGCCCAAGACTGCCTGCGCTCCTCCGCCAAGCTGTGGTGGGAGTCTGAATCAAAGCAGACGCTGCCTAGAAGGAAGACTAGCCTGGAGCCGAAATTGATTTACAAAAGAAAAAAAAGGAAAAAAGAGAGAAAACAATTGATTTGGGGCAGAAAAAGAATGGAGATGTACACAGCTCAATAGATAGCCTTTTAAAGGATGGAAATTTTTTGTAAATGATTTTTGGAGGGTGTTTAAGGATTTGAGGATTTTAAAAAAAGCTTACAGTAGTTCGAGCACTTGTTAATTGTCTGATCATTTCAAGAAGATTCAGAAACTTGTGTTCCACTGTGAATTTACTGCTGGTAGATGGTTTACAAATGAACACTGTGCTGTTTAAAACAACCAGCACGTTTTGTATTACTACAGTCATTTGTGTGGTAATATATTACCAATAAATTTGAATGAATTATATGTATTATTTTCTTTTTGATCTCAAGAAGGATCTTTTTTATCTCTACTTTTTTTGCCTGGGCTCTTTTCTTCTCTTTTTTTATTTCTTGATGGAAAAAAATCGAGAGCAGGAAGAAAAAAAGAAAAGCATTCACCTGCTCCTCACTCCTCTCTCTCATAGTATAAGGAAGAGCCACGGTGCAGGAGTTGGGTGAGGGGTTAGGGGCCGCCTTTGAAAATAAGTCAGGGGTCAAAGTTCTCCAGCTCAGCACCCTGTAGCAACAGAAGCGGTAATAGAGTCGAACGGATTGGGCTGAGGCCGAGCCCTGGGTCCTCTGCCTGTGGGGAGAGGCTCCTCCTGCAGCTATTTGCTGATGCTGGACTTCTCCTCCTCCTTCTGAGGATATCAGCGGTCCTTCCAACAATGAACTTTTGCTTGCAACGAGACCTGCCCAGTGGTGATGAATGCAGGTCCGGCACTTCTCACCATAAAAAACTGTTTCTAAGGAGAGAAAGCAGAAGTGGATCATCAGTTAGACTCAGGGTGGACCAGCCTTGCTATATATCATGGAGAACTCTTGGCAAATAAGGGATAGGCCCAAGGTGGTTCCATGCATTAAAAGAATAGCTCAGCTAAAATGCACCTCTTATTCTAAATGTAGCTAATTATGACCTGTTCAGTGTCTGATGTTTGGAATAAATGCTTGCAATGATGCTACAAGGCTTCACAACAAATTAATGAATGTCATGAATTAACAGTGTGAAAACAGTACACATCTAACTGATCTGGAATTCTCCATTAGACATGTTTACGTGGTTTTGGACACTGTACAACATACTGGAAAATGAATATGAACATAATCCCAGGAGAAGCAGCTTTCACTGTATCTAAGTGTTTGATTGTAAAGGGAAGAAATGGAAGTGCACCATTGGACTTTGGGTGTACTGACCTAGCTATACAGTACACCAGGGAGAAATGAAGGCTGGACCCAGGATGACTCCATGCATTGAGAGTACATATGCTAGACATATAGTTTGCCAGTGACGTCATTAGACTTCACTTTGCAACTGGCAGGCGCTCATCTGGCTTCGACGACATGCCATAACTTATGCTTTAATTGACGGGCAATTACTTTGAGGTCGGGAAAACCACCTTTGTGAATTCTACGCAGCAGAATGAGTTTAGCACACCAACGGTTACGTCAGTGCAATTAGTTGAATGCAGGATTGGCCACAACAAGGGCCCCAAACACTAGCACACGGCCTGGTTCTCTGAGTGCTCAGAGCCAGTATTTAATCAGAACCACTGATACACACACTTTACATTATAGCTCCACGCAGGGAGCAGGGCTGGTCTGAGTAAGCAGACATGTACGACCCCCTTTGGTTCAGGGTAAATGCAGAGTTGTGACTCACAGCTCACAGCTCACAGACTCAATGGAGACAGTGGTCAGGCCAGCAGGGGCCATTGTAGGACATAATTGGGGTTGCTGATGACACAGTGCCACATTAACTCATCCTTAAGTCTTGCAGCAAGATACAGTTAAACTGTCAATAACACAACAGTTTTTTTAACAACATCATGCTTTGAAAAAATGTAAAAAACAAAAAAAAATGGTCAGAAAAAGCTACAGGAGAACTCTCCAACTGGATCACACAGAAAGCAAATGGAGTGTAAGTATAATTCAAGCAAAATGACAGCAATAACTATAAGCTGCAACAGGATAATAATCCCTGTTCTGCCCTCTCTCATCGCCACCAAACACAAAACACACAAATGGTCATAAATTGTTGGTTCCCTAACAGGCAATAGACTGGAAAGTACGTGTTGGTCAGTTTGTGACATCACTCATCTTAACAAGCTACAACAGCTGATGGGATCTCATGCCAGCAGACCCCATCAGACCACGTGTATTCGTTCATCTGTCGTTCATGTTTCTAGCTGAAACTTCTAGTACAAAGTGTAGAAAAATGAGATTTGCCATTTGTGACTAATATTGCAAAAATGAACTATAAATAAAATATGCAATACGAAGCACGCCCTTTGTCTTAATCAGAACCCCTCATTAGGCATTCCAGCTAAGCTCCAATTCCCCTCTAAATGCAATTAAGTGTGAGCCTTAAAGGATAAACTAAGCTTGTTAATAAGTTCACGGAGGAATGAAAAAAACACCCTTTTTCTTTATTGCTCTAGTGATGATATTGAATCTAATAAGAGGTCGCCCGTGAGATGTGTGTGTGTGTGTGTGTGTGTGTGTGTGTGTTCGATGTACCTGCCACCTTCTCAGACATAAACATGAAGTCATTTTTTTTTTTTCTATTTTTCCTCATTATCCTTCCAGTGTCAGGTTCTTTCTGTGGGACCCCAGCGGCAAACTTGAAATGACTAAAGATCAGATTACTGTATAGCTGACTGGAAACAGCTGTGTTAGGTAAAGTTCAAGACCTTTTTATAGATTATGACTGGAAGCTCTTCATGTGATGGTCAAAAACAAACAAATGTCAACATTACATGACCTTAATGTAGAGGACCCTCACTAGTGCAGTATCCTAAAGCTCTACAACTCAACACAACTTCACTGTAGATGGATGGTGAGTAACAAGTGTACACTTTCCATTTTCAAACTGAAACCCCACTCTTATTTGTTCACCTTGCTGGTCTAGAGCTAGAGCTCATGTATTACCATGCACAGTTTGTGTTAGCCATCCTCCAGTCCTTCACAAGTACCATGTAAGTGCCACTGCTGTATTGAAAATAGTCAATTACTTGAGTAATTGGGAGACACTCAAAGTTCAAAAAGAGTGAATGTATAATTACAATTATAACAATATGTAATTATTACAGCAAATAAATGATTGTTTTTTTATTGTTGCTGCAGGAGACTTGATGTAAAACCCAATGAACTCTGATGTTCAACGAGGTATATGAAATGTACAAAAAGGAATATGTACAGTAAAGATGTATCTTGTTCGTGTGGTTCGCCTGAGCTGAAAATGGTGCAGAGATATCAAGACAGAGATGAGACTGGAAACAAAAGCTGCAGTCGTGCCTGCGGCCAGAGATGAAAAAAGTGTCAATTATATATGATGTCAGGCCCACTTAACAGGAGGAGCGTGTGTGTGTGGCTATCACGGGGACGGTGCAGACAGCATGTCGTGCAACTGCATTTAGTCAACACTGCCTCAGGTGGTCACTCTGAGCTACTGTCTACCACTGGACTTAACTGGACTTGACAGGCGGTGACGAGTAAGTCGCAATCGTCAAGCATAACAGGTTGGAATAATTGCCCGATTTACTTTACCCATCAAATATTTGAGACTGTGACTTTTTTATATATTTAAATGGCCATTTTTTCTTTGTTGGACTGCAATAACATGGTAAATAAAAAAATTTACCATATTTCTTCGCAAAAACTGTGATACCAAATGAACAACTGACAAAAGAGCTGCATTAAGAATAATATCCCAGAAATGTAATTGGTGTTAAAACCACATTTGCAACAAAAGGTTTTCAATGTGTGCTTTTAATAACAGTTTCCAAACAGTAACGTGCTTATCATACCAAGGAAGACTCTTTGATTATCATGATGCTGAATGTAAGTGCTGCAAAATTGTAAACAGCTGTTTTCTTTAACAAAGCCTTAAAAATGGCTTCAAATTTGACAATGGATGTGAAAAATCACTTGGAAAATAGAGAAGCTAAAATGTCCCCAAAACTTTTGACATGCAGTGTGCCTTAATACAAAAGCAGCCAGTTTGTTGTAGCGCTTTACTGATTTTTTAACAAAAATCTGCCAACGAACCCATAATCACATGGCAGTTGCGGCCTTCGGAGCATGTTCAAGCAATTAATCCCTCCGCTTGTTTACCAGCTTCATGCGCGAGTCTTTGTTAATTTGACGAAGCCGCCAAACTTCAGCTCCAAGGACGTGTTTGGTGCCTCTTGGACGGGGGCCATTTTCATTACCACCACATGAATAAAGTGGGCATATTTAGCAACAGACTCCTTGCTTTGAATTTTGTGCCTCACCCCCTCCCCTTCCACCCTCCTTCAAATCCAGATGTCAGAAGAAAAGAAATGCCTGCTCCCAGTGCAGGTCTTCCCTCTCTGTCCCGGAAAACCTGAGAGGAAAGAAAGGGCCCCACTGAGAGCGAGCATGGATCATGGTAATTGCCAGCGGTACCTTGGGGCTGGAGCGATGAGCTCATTATTTTCCCAAAAAACCCTCAAGTCTTGCAAAACAACAGCAGGCCCACTACAGCTCTCTGAGGAAGCTGTGTGTGTGTGTGTGTGTGTGTGTGTGTGTGTGTGTGTGTGTGTGTGTGTGTGTGTGTGTGTGTGTGTG
>JBBPDC010000007.1:16956373-16971739 GCA_037974485.1 Hemigrammopetersius urotaenia | reverse complement strand
ATAAAGGTTAAAAGCCTGACGATTTCCGTGGTGCTCTCAGTCACTCACATCTCACCAGGAGGGGTCCACGTAACAGTTACTCTCTGACTACTTTATTCTTTTGACTGTGCTTTGTTATTTGATTCTGAGATGAAGCCTAGTCCTTTGTATCTGTATATCATATATTTAGGTTTTACATCTGTGCTAGGTAGGGAGTTAGTGATCCAGGCTGTCTTTTGTTTGTCTGTTGGTTGACTAAGGCATGGTTAGTCTGTGTAACTGAGTTAATGTGGAGTTTTATTTATTATTATGACCTTGGTCAAACCCAATGTCCAGACTTTTTTTTTGCATAATACCATTGTATGAATATTTTGTCTCATTATATATACATACACACACACATACACACACACACACACACACACAGAAAGCATACATCGGTGCCACCATTATGTTACACCTAGGCAGCTCTTTGTAGCAATGCCACAGAAGAACCTCTTTTGCTTCTGTTAAGAACATTTCAGTCAATGGTTATTTCTTCCACGCCAAGAGCAATTGTATTGCATAAACCTGTATATTTGTTCTACAAACATAGTTCCAAATGTATATAACGGGGCTTTCCATGGAAATAATGTCTGTGGCTCAAAGAATCAAAGAGGTGATACTCTTACAACAATGTGAGATTTCATGCCTCCAGTAGTGCAGCCAGTCTGATCATGTTAACACATAACACTGTAAAGTATTATTTGAGAAACTTACAGGCAACTAGTTCTTGCAGGCCTTTCACTGTGCTGTCTGCTCAGTTTTCTGTGAGAAAACATGCCTCAAAACTCAACATGCCGTTCTCGCTGCAACCCGAGAGGCTCAGATTCCCAGACGTGACATCACAGGGATGGAATTCACCCCAGTTGCCTCTTGCAAGCTTGCAGTCTTAATCTGACTGAAATCAAAATGTGTGTAAGGTATTGTCATTACCATTAGCACACCATGCCCTGCAGCTTTCTGCAGCCTGCAGACCATGAAAACTTCTATGATTACTCTAATTGAGGGAAAAGGAGAGATTGATAATGAGCCAACCTGACCTGGAAACCTAAAACAGCAAAATGCAGGAAAGGACCGCTCGCCCATGATTATGCACGGAATGAAATGTCCCTTCCTGAGTCTTGAATACTTGAATTGAATACTTCCATAAGGCTCTAGCCACTTATTTTAGAGTGTTTTCATGAGATGTAACATGTAGTGGACTGATAATATTTGTATTATAATGAGGATGGCTAGTTTAGTCAAATGTAATATTTCTAAGAAATTATTATTTAAAAAGTAGTAGTCTTAAAACTACAGATTACTACAAACTGGATGTATCAAGGAGACATTAGGGAACCAGAATAAAAGATAAACCCAAACCTCATCCATTGTAGTAAACATGTGGCTTGAACATATACTGAGAAAGTTGATCTAAAGTCTTTAAGATATGGAGAATGCTATATCTGTTTACCTTTCTCCCAGACTTTATTACTTTATTCATATCATAGCTTATTTCATCTCATACTTTTGAACCAAAAAAACAGGCAGTGTGTGAAGATGGCCCATTCTAAATTTGTTAAATTATGTTTTGTTCTATTAAATCTATATGAGTGTAAAAGGAATTCCTGCATATTGTTTATTCGTGCATTTCTGCTTTTTAGAGTATAAATAAATGTTGTACGGTCTGCTGCAGTGCACTGGCATAGTTTTCTTAATCTCTGTACAAAGACAGGCTCCACACTGTTTAATAGCATGTATAGATTAGAGTTTTTATGGTTCGTTGTTTTTAAAATCAAGATGGTATAAAGACCAAAGGGAAAATTGCTTATCAAAAATTCTTCCAGGACAAATCAAAATTCTGAACTGATGACACATCTTGCGTATATAAGTAGAAGAACTGATCATTAAGTATGATTTGAATTTGAAAGTAATAGTATGTACAGTCTTGTTTCATTGGAAGAAAAAAACATTCTTTCTATTTTACCATGTTTCTGCAATTTTTTTTTTGACATGCAAAAAAGTGTCTTACTGTGATGTACTGTTTCTTGGCATGTGAGTAACAATATATTTACGTTTGAATTGTATAGCCAAACAACAGCAATAACTCTGAATCTCTAAGGGTTAAAAAGCAGCATAAACGTCTATAAGCATCTGAGCTTCTTCTTCGAGTTCTTGAGTGCACTGAGCCTACTAAATTAGATTTCTATCCAAAAACCATCAGTGACAGTAGCCAAATGGATCTGAATACATTTCCTTAAATGATGCATCCTGTACCGTCCCCCCGACAGCCAGAGAGCGAAGAAAATGTGCGTGTCGACTAAAATGCTAGATTGCTCTTGGTGGCAGCGAAAGCGCTAAAACCCCTCCGCTCCCCAACTCGACTCACCTCTCCAGTCCATTTTCTCTGGGCCAATTTGCCCAGGTGAAAGGACGGGTGTCTCACACAGACTGGGAGATTTAGAAAATGTGGGGGAAGAAGAGCCTGGCAGAATAAAAGACTTGCAGTGTAAGCGCACGGAGGCGGAATGGGGCCTTGTTACAGGCTAATCCCGCCAGATAACTACAGGCTGAGGGGACTTTTTTTTGGCTAGCAGTAGCTTAAACTTATTAGAGACTTCTGGTGCTAATGTGCGGCGGCCTGAGCCGAGGCACGGGTATAATGGCGGCAGTGAGAGTGAGTGGGCAGGAGAAACTGGAGGGAAACTCTCTCCTGAGCTTCGATAATTAGAGCATTCATCTCCACAGAGCGCTAGACACAGCAACCAGAGCCATTGCCATAACCCGGTCTCCTGGGCCTCGCTACTGCCTAAACGCACAGCATTCATCCCGAGCTGTAATTTGAGAAAAGCCAAGACTCCGTCTCGTTCACAAGCATGCTACTTCAATTGACAAGAGATCCAGACTTTCAAGCCATCACTCTCTCTCTTTCTCTCATTCTCTCTCTCTTTCTCTCCCTCTCCCTTTCTCTCTCTTTCACTCTCTCTCTCCCTCTCCCTTTCTCTCTCTTTCTCTCTCTCTCTTTCGCTTTCTCTCTGTTCCCCCTCATTTACCTATTGTCGCAGCCTGGTTTCAGCCTTCTCCTCCTCAGACCACAGACAAACCTAAGGGTTCCTGTTTACTTGTCCTCGACATGAAAGGGGTTCATCAGCAGGCCAAACAAACACACACTTGCATACATCATTTTCCACATACACACATAAACACTGAGCCAAATACATAAAAATGCACACACAAATGTATGCCGTTGCACACCCACACTGTGTGTACACAATCACATAAACATGCAAAACTATCAATATGCAGTACACACATATATACTTCTAAGCACAAAAACACACTTTTAAGGCTATCTCTAAGCAGAATCTGATGTGTTCCTGCACAAGAGTCTTGTGTCTTTAGAGGAGATTTAAACTGTTTTCCTCAGTTAAATCATGGATCAGCAAGTTCCAAACTCAGAAAGTTTGCCGGCATGAAAACATTCCAACGCTTTTGACCCTCTGGAGAACATCAGTCATCCAAATAGTCTCAGTTTCATCTTGTAAAACACACATCAAAGCAACCAGATCATTAACATATATAGAGCATACATGTGTAAGACATCATAAAATGACAGGTTACAAATAGGAACCTTTTTCTTTCTCTTTTTAGTGATACACATTTAGACACAAGCTCCCTGTTCTGTCTCAGCACAGTTTGGGAAAAGCCAGATGGAGCTGGGTCAGCTAATGTAAACCTTATTCCACATTTAAAATCTAACGTACACACACTCAACCCGCCTCTGGCTTTTCTCCCTCCGCTAGCTGATGACAAAGGAGTGGCATTAGCACCACAGCCATGAATAGTTTCATACATATGCTAATGAAGGACACTGAGTAACACAACGGAATCAGAATGTTTGGATTATTGTTTGGTTGGAGTGCACCGCGGCGCAGTGAATAGTGAATAGAAACAGTTAAATTGGGGGATATATACGTTTGTTATGTGTTTACCATTACCGTGTTGCAGTACATTTATTGTTTGCTTGGAAAACTATACGATGATGACAATTATGACAAACCCTGTGAACTGAGAAGTATTTTTCTGTTCTTGAGTGCTTTAATTCAAATTCCTACCAATTCTTTGGAAAATCAAAGAATGGTTCAGGTTAGGGCTCCTGAGGAGGGTTTATAGAGCTTTAGCTTAGCTTTTGATGAGCGCAGAAGTCTAAAATCTCAACTATGACTATTCTAACATTAATTAAAGTGACTTAAGAAGAAGTGAAAGCTATCGAACTCTTCAAGTTTTAAGAGTTATTTATGGAACTACAGAGAAACTTCCCAGTATATACAGCATCCACCAGCACCAAAGGGACTGAAGTTTATAAAAATGTGCTACTTCTCATTCTGGGTACCTTTCTGAATAAAATAAAACGGTCACGTTAAAAGCTTCAGTGTGAGAGATAGGAGAAGCGACAAAGCCATTAAGGTGCTGAACACATAGAGAATGGCATCAAAAATAGGAGTTGAAGTGTAGAACCCTAGCTTGATGTATGGCAGAGTGGGGCTGGCCAGATGATGTGTTCTTAAAGGAATGTGTCCTCTGACCCACATCTAGCCGTTCGGATAATAGGACGCTGAGTGGTCCAGAAAAGAAGGGCCTGTGTTTGGGACCCCTACTGCTTCCACACCCCTCCCAACGTCCATGTGCCGGCCCAGGGTATGGCTAATTCATTCTCTTTCTCTCTCTCTCTCTCTCTTTCTCTCTCACCCATACACACAGATTCTGTCTCTCTCTTTCTCCCTTCCCAGCTGCAGTAAGAAAGGCCAGCTACTGTTTTTTTGTGTGCTAACCCCAGTGATACACAAGCCCCACACGAGTCCTCTGTTGTCCGGCAGCAGAGAGAAATGAATAGCAGCCGGCCTCAGTTTGGAGAAAAAGACCGTTAGAGTGAAGGTGGATGAGTTGAATGGGCTTGAAACTGAATGGAGGGGACGGATCACCTGCTCCACACCGAGGTCAGTGAGTCCAGAGTCACAGGATTGTAGTATCCACCAAAGCAAATGGACAACAAATGATATTCACAGCTTCTACTTATGGTGTTTTTGTTAACAACTGAGCAGAATTTGTTTAAAGTCAACATTTACAAGTGAATTAAGAAACCCATCAGAATTTCCTTAGATGAATGTCACACGCTCCATCCAGTGCAGACAAACTGACCCTGGCTACCAAAACACATCAACAATTTTCCAGAATTCCCCAGTGCCACAACTTTTTTATTTTTTAATTTTTGTATTTATCATTTGACTTATTTTTTCTATACATTTTTCACTTAAAACACTTTTTTGAATTCTTTAAAGATGTTATTGAGCAAACTGCAAATTGTGTGTGCATTAAAATACCCATTCATTTTACCTCAAAACGTACACAAAGGGCGGAAGACCATTCGCCCATATACACCCTAGTGTGTATAAACCATAGAGTAAAAGAAGGAGAAAGAGAGGGGACAAGAAGAGCTGGAACAGATGGGTGAATGGCCTCTGGACCAGGGCTGACTGGGCTGAAAGAAGGGCTTTGTCCAACACAACAGCAGGGCAGAAACAGGACGTATGTGGGACTGTGAAAGACACACACTTACGTGAATGCAACTGCAGTGTCTCAGCAAAGAAGGAACATGGAAGATCATTGTGAAAAAGTTGCGTAAAGAAATCTAGGAGTCTAAATATATTATATATAAGTATAAAATAGTGGGTTTTAGATTTCTTTACGCAACTTTTTCACATATTAATGTTGTTGTGTGTGTGTATATATATGTATATATATATATATACATATATATGTGTGTGTATGTATGTATATATATACATATATATGTGTATGTATGTATATATATATATATGTGTGTGTGTGTGTGTGTATGTATGTATGTATTTATATATATATACTCTGAAACACTGCTGGTTTTTCATTAGGATCTATCATAAAAAATGGATACTGAAACTTGTTTTTATTTTAAAAAAATAATAAGCCTGTCTGCTCTTGAAATCTTGAAATATTTGGCAACATTTCTATTTCTTATTCATGTTTACATATATTTTTATTTTTTATAGAATATATAAATGCTCCAGACACATGCGTCCCTTAAACGGCACCAGAAAGCAAGTGAACGGTCCTGGTTTTAACAAAGAGCACACAGCACACAATAACCCCGACTGCTTCCTTAATAAGGTAGCGGAGGCGAAATGGGGAGACGTTTTTGAGACGTAAATTGGGATGTTTTCCATGTGGTCCTAATTGTGTACCTGGTGTTATGCTGAGGCATCGAGGGGTGACAGCAGGTGAAAGCTGGGTTGTGTTTTTTTTGTTGTTGTTGTTGGAGGGAGGGGTTCAAATGGGCCCTCCCCCAGCCTCACCCCCCCTAACACACACACACACACACACACACACACACACGTGCAATGGAGTGAGACTGGCAATCAAGCCCCTCTCTGTAGGAGCACCGCCCTGCACTCACAAATTCTCTCTGTCCCTGTCAATCCACTGTCAGGGCATCAGGTAGTTATTGTGCCAGAGGCAGCCCACCTGATTATTTATTTAAAAACTCCTTGGATAAGTCCTCTTTTCCCTCCTCTTGTCAAGGTCAAAGTTGCAGTGATGATGCTGCTTGAGGGCTTACCGTCTATTCAGGAGAAGCCGTAGTAATAAGGCACTGAATAAAGATCTTCATCGCAAATATTTGACTGGTTAATTAGAAGACGCACAAATGAATACATAAATTGGATGGGCGTACTATGTGGGTACATGATAATGACATGAGTACAGTACATAGGAGAGAATGTGAGTTACATCACTCAACTCAAATTACTATTTTTGAACAACTTCTTTTTTTCCAATTTTTTTTGCTAATAAAAAGCACTGGGGAAAAATAGATGGCCTCTAATGGCTAGTCCCTGCCTTCGGCGCGCTTTTCAACTTCCTCATACATCGCCAGCATCCATAAAAATGCAATTCTGCTCCTTTAGATCCTCCTGCACTAGGAAATGTATACCATAGGCCGCTGGGCCCTTCCCCACAAGTCTGTCCCATAATTGAATGTGAAAGAGTGCAGGAGGCAGATGGAATATTGTAATAATAATAAACATTTATATTGCTCATTTATATGGAAAAATCTATAACCCAGTTCCCTACAAACACAAAGGAATGAAAATACATGGCACAGACATGCTTGGGAGCACCATTCACATTGGAAATGGAAGCAGTGTGTTCATCACCAAGCAGTTGCATTTGAGAGAAGCAATAGGAAAGATTGCCCTGAATGGGGAAAACGTTTTTTATCTTAATCTCAGGAGATGATGGAAACATATAGGTGCTGGGTCCCACTCAACCTATCTGTAGTAACAGGGCAAACTTCTATTAGCCCTGACTTATAAGACACAAACACCGGAGGGTGCTCTATTGTGAAGAGGTCTATGCTAAGCGTGTATTTCATAAGGGAGAATAAGCGATACCTCCTTACTCATTAAGCTATATCGGTGCTCTCAAGGGTTCGACCCCCTAGAGCTGACAAAGAGTGTGGCATCAGTCTGACCTCAGTACAGCAATCTGGTGACTATGACAACCTTTGCTCATCTGCATTACACTTCTGTGGGTCAGGACCGAAAAACAATTTAACAAACTCTTTTACATTTCTAGGTGAAAACCAGTATTAGGTCATGACTAAATGACTATAGGAATATGCTCACATACATACTTTAATCACATTGGAAAGAAGTCTCTACATGATTTGTATTAGGTAAAACAGCGTTCCTCTCTCTAAAATTTGAAATTTGCAGTTACACCATGACCTAATGCAAAGAACAGTCCATTCTTTCCTTAATCAATGTAATCAATCTGAATCCAAGTTCTCATTAAATTCCTTTTCCAGTAAATGGCCCATATTCTCAAACCATGTGATGGAGGGAAAGCATTAAAGGGTCCAATATCCACAATCACTTTGAACCAAGACAAGTCAGTCAAATTCAGCCTTTTATGGGTTTTGATCATCTCGTGAAGCAGACAGCATGAAAAGCGTTAAAGGCAGAGCACAAGCCTTAGGCAAAAGATGCAAGAGGACCCTCCCAATGAAAGGAGGGGGTGCACTGCATCCCAAAAATGCAGCCAAATACTATTTTGGTTTAAAAATATGTCCTAACCCAACCAAAGTAAAGTTGACTTGTCTTGGAACGCAAGTAAAGCCATAGTTTGTCAATAAGTGACTGTGGTCACCCATAGGGCAATGATTTTTGGCTACTATTGAATCCAAAAGAGAAGGAGAACAGTACAAACCCACTGCTCTGCAGAGAAGGGGGGGACCACTCCCTGCTTCCAAATGGAAATTAATCTCCCAAAAAACAGCCTCATCAGTATTCAGCTCACACATCCCACAAACATACAAGGAGAGGGGGGAGGGATGGGAGCTGAGCCAAGTTCAAGCCCACCGTATCTATGCCACCGCAATGTAGCCCTATTTTTTTTTTCTCTCTCTCTGCCCCCCTCCCCAAAATTTGAACATCAGGTTTTGAAGCCCCCACCTGCTTCATTTAACACCAGCTCCAGTCTGTAGGGTAGACTTTGCTTCTGGAGATGACCATGAAGGTGGACAGGTGGGACCAAGCCTCCATTTGTGTGTGTCAGACAGCATTTAAGGAAATGCTCATACTCAGGAATAAATTATGGCCTGAATTATCATAACATGGCATAAGATCCATCCAGTCTGGCAGAAACTGCATCGTGCTTTCAACTACCCCAAATTGCCCACTTGACGTGTTTTTTTTTCCCTTTTTATTCACTCTCTCTCTCTGCATATGTGACTGTGTGATGCCTGTGTGGCACCTACATGCCAGATAAGACCATGTAAAGTGACATGGCTGGTAACTGCAGATACTGTCCGAGACAGAGAATGCCTTCCTGGCAGTCCATAATAAAAATAAATTGAGGAAATAAAGTCTATATGCAGCACCGGGTGAGGGCAGGAGATTCATTGTGATCCAAATTCTTTTCACAGTTTAGGGATATAATAGGCCTAATTGACTAGAGAGACACACAAGTGATTTCTTTTCATTAGTACAGATGCATGATTTACTGTCAGAGTCAAAATACAGCTTTCTTAGTGCCAAACTGTGAAAATCAGTAGAGATCTCTGTAGATACTTTTGCTTCCACCCAAATAAAATACTCACACCCACCCACATGCAGACAGATGCCAAATTCATTTTTTGAGCAGAACTGCAAAATCCTTGCCTTACCATTAGGTGCCAGAAGAGGACACACATGGAATCAAATCACCCGCAATTAGCATGCCCATAACTGACTGCAGATCTGCCTAGTTTAACATTAAACACTGGTAAAACATATATAAAAAGTGGTGTCAGCTCTTTCCACTCTGAAGTGTGATCAGACCAGCTACCACTGCTGTCAGAAAAGCTGAGCTGTTCAGCTCCCGCATCAGAGAAACTGTGTCAGAACAGATCATCATTACCAGCCAAAAATTTGGAAACAACCGACTGAATGCATGTTTTCATAAAAACCCATGCATTCATTTTTTGCACTTCAGTTTTTTTTTTACTTATTAAGTTTGAATGAACCAATATTAGTACAGATATACATGTTTATCTTTTTACAACCTCTCTTTATTCCTCCAAATTAAACAGACTGTGCCTTTATTACGGTGCCTTTTAAGGCTAATATATAATATAAAAGAGATAATACATGATCTCTTTTCTTATTGGCTGTTCTGTATGGTGTCTGTAGTGAAACACTGAACAGGTGACATAATATGTAAAGGCCTCAGTTTTATGTTACATCATGAAAAATGGACATTAAAAAACTGACTGTATGAATTAATGGTACATTCTGTAACTTTTATAGTGATCATGTGCCACGTTTTTGAAAAACAAAATCAAGGAAAAATCTGTTTTCCATGATATGGTTCACTAAAGGCTTAGAACTGAATGCTTGACATTTGAATGTATATATATATGTGTGTATATACGTATATGTAAGTGTTGGAATCAGCAAAAATTGTGTTGACTAGAAGATCAGAGCATCTCCAAAATGGCAGGTCTTGTGGGTTGTTTCCGATATGCAGTGGTTCATACCTACCAAAAGTGTTAATGCTGGCCCCTGTTCACAGCAAGAAGGACCTGTAATGAGCATCAGAACTGGACCAAGTAGCAATTGAAGACTTACCAAGCGAAGAGATGTCACTAAAACACCTCGGGTCCTGTTATTCATGTGAATCATTGTTACAGACCAAATACATTATTTTAAAGGGACATATTATGCAAAACTCATTTTAGTCATAATAGGTCATATAATAGGTCAACTATGGATTTTACAAAACATGTTCCTGAAGTTCTTTGCACAAAATCACTCTCACATAAAGATATCTCACCAGCTTTATTCTTCACAGTTTAAGGCCCTTTCAAAATGACACATTAACATAATACTGTACAAATTTGCATAGAACCACCCCTCATCTGTCGAGACCCCACCCACTAGATTAGTTGAAGATCCGTCATTTTCTTGGCTAGTTTTACGAGCACGCATAAGCCGAGCGCTATGGCTACAGACAGAGGCAAGTTACACATGAAGTGTTGTGTTGTTAGCAGCAAAGAACAGCACAAATCCCCACACTTCCTCCGGACCAAGGAAAACCAAAAAAACGGGGTGGCTCCATTTCATATTCGATGGACATGTCCCAGCAACAATTGGTTTAGTTCCACCTTAAATCCTACTATTTAAGGTGAAATAAAAAATTTGAATAAGAAGCTAACTTCAGCGTCGTTGGGTGGGGGGGGGGGGTGGATCTGTACCTACTGTTCATGACAAGTCAGCAGATGAGGGAGATGCAAGTACATTCAAAACATGACTTCTATGTTTCTATCACAGTTAGGTACAAACTAACTTGTTTGTTTCATTTTGTTCCACAAGCATGGGATGTTGTGGGGCGTGGCCAGCAACAGCTTATTTGCATAAAAGTCACAGAGCCCTGAAACGGCTCGTTTTGAAAGGGCCTGAAACTGTGAAGAATAAAGCTGGCGAGATCTTTATGTGAGAGTGATTTTGTGCAAATATCTTCATGAACATGTTTTGTAGCCCATAGACCTATCATAACTGTTTTTTTAAAAAAAGTGAGTTTTGCATAATAGGTCCCCTTAGTGCCAAAGGATTCAGGATCCTGACAAAACAGGTGTTGACTTGGCCTCTAAACTCTCAGATTTTAAGTTCTAGATTCTGGCAGGTTGGTGCCACAAACCACAGCACACCTTCAGTGGTCTTCTGGAGTCCGTACCTCAAAGGGTAATATATAGCCGTTTTGGCAGCATAGGGTGGGACAGTATTAGACAGGGGGTTTTGATGTTATGGCTGATATGGTTTATATAGACACATCTGAAAAACTGGTGCCTGTGTATAAATTTATTTCCAAAACAAACATTGCAAATATGAAACCCTTCCTCAGCAAGTGTGTGTCCAAATCTATGCCTGGCTCTCTACATAACACCACGAAGCAGTTACAGATCAGCAAATCACGTCCATGCTTTTTTCTCAAGCATATGTTCTGCTTTGAAGAGCTGCTGCTTGCCACTTGTCCAGCTTCATGCTCTGACAGAAACCACAGGCTCTGATTACAGCAGAGACTGACACTCCTAGTTTTGGGAGAGAGCCGGAAAGAGTCAGAGCTAGGTCCAGATGGCTCAATGTCAAGGGTGGAGTACAGCTCAGCTGCAAAGGTCTCTCTGTACACTCCCCTTACTCTCTGTCTCTTTTCCTCTCTTTGTTTAAAATTCTTTCTTTCCCAAAACCCCCTCCTGGTGCTGGGTGTGAAACGATCAGTCAGCTGAAATGAAAAGGAGAGCAGAAGCAGTGCTGTCACATAACAGTCATCCCAATCTCCCCTGAGCGGCCTAGGCTTTTGGAATTATTGGGATTTTTGCTCCAGTTTCTTTCTTTCACTGAAGTCAATGAGAGCATTATAGGAGAGATGACACCCAGCACCAAACCTTCCTCACCACCAGGGCTTCTTTTTTCTTCTTTCCTCCCATCATCTTCTCTTATTCCAATTGAGGCTTGCTGTTTAAGAGCCAAAAAGGAAGAGAAGCTGCATCTCTGGACTAATGCAGGGGGGGTGTGGGGCTCAGCGTGAGCTAATGATTACCACACATGAGAAATACAGAGTTAAGTGAGGCTAGATGAAACTGTGGCGAGAGAAAAAAAAGCAGAACTGCATGGCACGGGCCACTTTGCCACCGTTGCTGTTTGAATGCTTAGCCAGAAATAATAATACATAATGCATAAGCCGCCGTCTAGTCCACGGCCACGAGTCGCCGTAGCATTTATTATTCATTTCACACACCTCACGTGACAAGCTTTCAAACAAATGGATATTAAGTGCAAAGGGATTTTTATCTTGTTCCTGAGTTTTCCACTGTTAAATGCACCGAGGGTGATCCAGCAGCATTTTGTATAAGGCAGAGAAAGGGTTAATTGGCTGTAAGTAACGAGTGGAAACAGCATTAGCATAATTACGGAATTAAGGCACAAAATGAAAGCATTGCTTCCTGCCGACGATGATTCTAACCATGCGTGCATCTATGCGTGCATGTGTTGTTCACATCCAGCCATTTAAATGCGCCTATAAAAGTGTTGAGAAAGCAAAGATTTCTTGAAACGTGTCTCCGCTAACTCTGAGTCATGCTGGATGATTTTGAGAGTCGACTCACACACACGAAACCTCGGGAGTCTGGGAGAATTCCACAACGAGGTCATGAACCTCATATAAACCCAAGCAAATAAAAAAGGCCTTTGATTTCAAGTTCAAAACTATTTTTTTTATCCAAATGCTGCTGGCCTGAGGTCACACACAGCACCATTCCCTCAGCCACCTCACTTGAAATGTTTATTAAAATGCATCATTCATACTAGGTGAGGAATTCTACATTTAAAGCATGAAAAATGGCAGTAAATACTTCCCCCCGATTATCGGCCTGCTGGCAGTACATACTGCTCACTGCCAAACAGTCTGAAACTGATCGCTTTCAACCTTTTATTTCATCCAAGATCACAGCCTTGTTCTCAACTAGGCCTGGTTTCTCAAAAGAGTTATAGCAACACAAATCACTGTAGAGTCAGGATGCCTTTGACTCGTCTAACAGTGATCATTATGAAGAAACGCGGCAGGTAAATTGGGGCTAGGACCAGAGACTTTTTTCTCTATAGGCCGACTTTCATAGATGGCTCTCCAGAGGCTGATATTGGAGGCTTACTGGAGTAACTATCACCATGATGTTGGTGTTATTTGCAAGTAAATGCCATAAAAATGGAAATTCCAGCGGTTGAAATTACAGCACCAGTTACATTCAAGCATAGGCAAACTTTTAATTCATATTTTTAGATTTATATATACTGTGAGACAGACTTATCCTTGGTATTGAGCCTTAGTTCTGAAAGGCTAGTAATTTTGAGGAAAGTAATAATTTTTCCTCTGTTCCATTATGGTCCTTCCCATTTACTTCTTAGTAGTATTACATCAATAACATTACATTTTAACATAAAAATCCATCCAAAACATTTTTGTTGTTGAAATAAAAGAAGATATTTCACTAATTCTCTCATTTTCTCTGACCTGCTTGACTGAGAAAGAGGCAGTGACTTGCCTTTGAGCTTTTACTTTTCTGTGCCACCTTAGTTAAGCAGACAGGAATCAGAAGCACTTTTGAGAAAACAATTGTGGTGTGAAAGAGAGAGTAGAGAGTGTAAGCCATCAGAACTCCCCACAGAGGCGTTGCATTCACTCTGATGAGCGCTGAGACGAGAGAAGGCCTCTAATATAAATGTTCGCTGTGGGACAATGGCTGGTGTCTACACAGAAAAATCCAGACAGCAAAAATCGAGTGGCCTTAGGGGAAATAGTGCCAATTTAGATTTTCCTCCATATTTCAATTGTTACGAATTGTAAAAATAAAAAAAGGTCATTCAGAATGGTGTGATGTGAAATGGTGCATTATAGAATAACGTACCAACTCAGTTATGGTATTTTATTTACCAGACCACATAGGCAACAAGGAAATGATGTGCAGACAATGTACTTTTGCAATGGCCTATGACACAATGCTTGCATCATATCCAAAAAGGCAGTGTGAAAAACATAGTATGAGTGAAATTACAGGAATAGCAAGTGTATTTTGCTAATAGTCACTAAGTATTCCACTTAATATATAATTTAACTTCTTGTCTGTAAGGCATGTTAAACAGGTTTGGCAGTGGTGTACCAGTAATACAGTGTTGCAACAGCCAGGAGCAGATGTTCTGTATAACAGGTACAGCCATGATGAATCTGGGTCCTGAGAAAACACATATCTCTCTGCTTGTTTTTCCTTCTATCATCTTGAGTCTGCTAAATCCTGCCTACTTGATGTTTCTTGATGTTCACAATTTGGAGACAGATTGAAAAGACTCTTACGGTGGGTTCTGATGGAGGATACATGCAAATAATGTACTCAGGTGTCACAACCTAAAGCTAGCAGCATTCCTTTCCTTATTTACCACATAATGTACAGGAGAGTTTATTGAGCGATATACAGTACGTAATTAGTTTGGATAATGTTGAATCTGGAAACACGGCTTTAAAAATGACACCATAGGCATGTGAAAATCCAGATGCGAAAGGAAGTAACTGTCTAGAACATGTAACGGTATTGTGTCCTTTTTTGCTTGCTTGCATAATGGATTACCCACCTCTTGACCCCTTCTGCACCAAGGCTGGCTGTCCTAGTAAAGTCGAGGTCAGGGTCTCGGGCGGGCTCTTCTATCCCATGTACCCCGGGCCCTTTACTGTATGCTTAACATTGCACTGTTAATTCTTTAGGGCCTTGGCTCTCTTGGGACCGAACCGGAACCTCCTAAACGCTGATGGAGTTGATATCGAGCAAAGAACCAAGTTAATGCGTCTGTGCAGGGGTGGTTGAGCTTCAGTGGGTTGGTGCGAAGCACTGTGATATAAATCAGAGAAAATCTCTGGGTGCCGAAAAGGAGTCTCGCAGGAAAGGCAGCCATTATGTAAATGAACTGAGAGGTCCATTACCGAGGGATTCGTAACGAGTGATCTATTACGAGGACCGGAGATGCTGGGGAATGCAAGTGGGTCAAGATCTGCATGCCAGGGCTTTTGAAGGCAGAGGCAAGGTGTCCCACAACAAGGATTGATGCAGAAGGTAAGGTTAAAACTGAGTCACTAGGTGAAACTGTGTGAGGTAAACAGACCAAGAGAGTGAGTGACTATGTGTGTGTGTGTGTGTGTGTGTGTGTGTGTGTGTGTGTGTGTGTGTGTGTGTGTGTGTGTGTGTGTGTG
>JBBPDC010000007.1:16939936-16953636 GCA_037974485.1 Hemigrammopetersius urotaenia | reverse complement strand
GTGTGTGTGTGTGTGTGTTTGTGTGTTTGTGTGTTTTTGTGTGTGTGTGTGTGTGTGTGTGTGTGTTTGTGTGTGCGCGTGTGTATGTGTGTGTGTGTGTGCGCGCGCACGCGTGAGTGTGTGTTTACTCTGCAAGTCAAGCAGGATGGTGCACTGTATACACAGTTTACTCTTTGTTTGGGTTTCGAAGGAATTAGAAAGTGTTAATCGCAGCTTATTAGAATAAATGACCATGTGCTGGCCTGGACCAAAGGTAATTTGTCAGGCTTGCTTGGGCTTAAACCAAAACATGAAGTGAATAGTAGCTGTCCTGCCTGGTTATAATTGAAGGTTTTATCCAGTGAAAACTTGACTCATTTACCTGTACGCAAGTGAACATATACCTCAATAAGTTACAACGCATGAAAGATATGATGAGAAGATATTCTTCTATTGAAGAATTCTTCTTAATTTAGAGGTCACAAAGTGCATTTGGTATTGTTTAGTGGTTAACACCACTCCCCTCCATGTGATACACCATGAACTATTCATGCTATTCAAATTCTGTCCTTGGACAATTTGTGTGTGGATAGCAAAGACAGAACTTCATTGCACAGAGAAATGTGCTTTCTATTGTACACATGACAGTAAATGTTTTGAATGTTTTGAATCTTGAAGACTCTTAACCCTACATACTGCCAACTAAAATAAGACTGAAAGGTATCACTGTATGACATTTGGTATATAGCTCAGTTTGTGTCTGAATATTTGTTAAGAAATGTTTAAGAATCTTTTGCCTGTGGTCTTGCTAGACTCACACTTTCAGACTCTTTGACAGGCCTTGCAGACATTTGTAAATGCTCTGGCATGGAAAAACAAAGCATTTACAAATGTCTGCAAGGCCTGGCATGGGGAAAAAATTAAAGCCCCTTTCACATGTAAAACCCAGGAAATTACCAGAATATATTTACCAGCAATGGCCAGGCTTTGCATCATTCACACATGCAGGGACGCACATTTATATTTGCCATGAAAATCCCAGTAAACAAGACTCATTTCTGAATTTCTGCACAAACATATGCTAGAGTGAGTTTTCCCTTATAAAATGCCTGCTTTGTCAGCCATTCTGTGTGAACTTTGTACAGACACAACTATACACAGAAGTTCACTGTAAAAACTGTGCAGAAAAAGTCTAAAATCAAATTGAAATGATGGTCACAGAAATGTTTAGCTTTGCTGACTGTGATCCAGATGTTGATGTATTACTCGGTACTGTATCAATTCCTTTTCATATTAAAGCTTTCTTTATCATTTCCAGGGTCCCACACCATACTGACATAGGCACAGTACTGAGCTAACTTACATGAGTTAGTCAACAACCAGCAGACTACATTATATATAGATTTCTCTCCTGACCCATGCTGCTTTCATACAGCAGCAAACTGGAGTGGATTGTGAGATTATTAAAAACACCATTGCCTACTGCTTGCCCATTAGGGGTGTGAACCTTCAGTTCCAGAAAGCTGCTTTGGGACAGTGAAATAGAAGTAAAATTAAATTGAACTGAATTAAATTAGCTGTGAGTCAGGGTGTGTCCATTGCTTTCACCATGTCTGACATAAACCAAGTAAGATCTGAAAGACTTTCCCACTCCTGTCTAAAAGAGAGACAGAAATAAACAGGCCGGCCAGACAAACACAGGGTGAGGTTCCAAAGTCCAAGAATAAGTTTCAAGACACAAGAACCTGAACAGCCCTGTCCATCACACACACACACACACACACACACACACACACACACCTACCTTCCTGTTGGATCTCATTCTAAAGAGTAATTTACCTGAACTGCTAGTGAAAGCTAGTTGGCACTTCGCACAATATAATTAGGCAAGTTATCATGTAGTACTGTTTTTGGTGGAGCTATCAAAATGGCCCATTCTCGATTCCCTTAGTGTGTGTGAGTGATGATCCAACTTTCCACACGTTTTCCTACTCTCTCTCCATCCTAGGACAACACCCAGCAATCTGCAGGCCAAAAGCAGGCCTTTACAACACCCTACATGGCTATTAAAGCTACTGCCCTTTTCCAAAGAACAGGAACTGCCTTTGGCCTACAGACTCAGCCCAGTCTGGTTCCATTTGTTTCTGAAATGGTCAAGAAAAGAGAAACAAAGAAAGAGACTTGTTGTTGCATGAAAGTTTGATCAAATGGCATGGAGTCGTATTTGGCTTGTAAAAGATGACTAATGTGGCCTGTATTGATGTTATCACAAAGAGCACATAATGGCAGTTTAGGCAGTCTGGGCCCTGAAGCTGTCTGGTGCCTACTTTATTGTAAGTTTGCTCACACTGCCTGCCCTTAGTGTCTCTCAAGTGGCCCACCTCTCTCTAAAAGTCTCATAAAATCTTTAGAGAAGAGTTTCTCCATGTAAGACTGAACAGGTTTGTGTGTGTAGCTCTGCAGTGTTGTTGCCCTTTTTTCTATTGCACACTTAAAAACTATAAGTTAATAAATCAAAAGTCATCAATTAAAGAGCGAAGCTGCTTGGTTCCAAAAACTACATTCAGTTCAGAAGTCCAGTTGTAAAAAAACACTGTAGTCCATCTGTAGTGAATGCACCGTTTGTTTTTACATATATTAGTGTCACTGCTAAGTTAAGGGTGGTCCACTAAATGTGAACAAGCTATGGTTTCTAATGTAGTGGCCAGTAAGTACCAATAAGTAAAGAAAGTAGGATGATAAACAGGGACCACACGAGAAGGGCACAAATCCAAGGTCAGTGTTAGAAATTGTCCTTAGAGTCCTTAGACTGTGGTTATTGCGGGCTGTCTTCAGAAAATGACCCTCTAAGCCACCAGCAGCTTTAAACTTCTACTAACTGTCACTGCCTAATATGCTACAGTAACAAAGGTTTTGCTGGACGCCTGCTTTGTGTAAGCAGCGTTGAGTCAAAGACAGCAGGAAAGAACTCCTTGGAAGGAGTTCATTACAAGGGGGAAAGATATTTTGGCTCACACAAATTACTGAGGTACTGTAGGTGTGGAACAGCAGTGAGCTTCTGCTCATAAACTCCGTCTGAACATGTCCTGTGAAATGTGAGAGGCCAGCATGAGTCTGCCTCGGAGAAGGTACTGCTACGAACCTTATCACCCCTTATTCACCAAGATGAACCACAGAAGACAGTTCAATCTAATATGCAGATCCAAATAATGTACTAGTTTGGCTAACAGATGGATGATCATTGCTACAGAGATAAAAGAATATTCACTCACTATCTACTTTATAAGTAGCACTGGTTTTATGTAGGTTAATTTCACTGGTGTACAGTTAGAGACTGATGTACAATTTCTGTTAGTCATCCTTTAGCCCTTTAACAGTGATTAGTTTTTGACTACAGGAACGTTCTGGGTTGGATATTTTTGGGTATTGGACTGCTCTCAACGTAGCTTTGACATTTATGTATGTAAAACATCCAGCAATATTACTGTGTCTAATACACTTATACCAACAGGACACACTACTGTGCCACTACCATGTCATGATCCACCACAAAAATATTATCTGGATAATGGTCCAGTCACAAATGCAGTAGGGGTAGCTGACAAATTGTGTATCAACAAATGGACTACAGTCTAAAGGTCTTCACAGGTATGAAACTGAAGCTTGACCCGATCCAGACTTAAAGGCCTAACCCAACACCCTCCAACAGTACTATTAAATTTGAACCATGAATTCAAACCCAAAGTTGTTCACATGCAACAGAGATAAATGATCAGAAACGGCTTTTATACATAGCTTCACTTAGACGATGTCTTGCTACAATAAACTGGTATTTTACTGATCTGTAATACTGATCTGGGCTTTGTGTACTTTGTTGAATTGTTGATACTTGGCAGAGAGTACGGACCATTCTTCTCTTATCAACTGTTAGCCTCCCAGCACTAATCATTAACCAACAAATGGAAGGGTCTGCAGTCACCTTTCCACCAACCCATCATACAACTCATCTATGACTTCACTGAGGGACACTTTTACCCACTCCTCCAACTTCAGAACCATTCCAAATGTTACTTTTTTTGTGGCAATAAATATATATTTTTTCTGGGTATTTTCACACAAGGGGACTCAGGGCAGGCTGTAGTCGACCTGGAAGCACTTTTTTCGAAATCCACACCAGGGTTGAGGCCCCACGCTCCAAGCCCAATTTCTCCTTGTTGCACTCTAGGAGACCTTTCCGATGAGCCCCATTTGTATTTTTAGCCTGAGTAGATCAGGGGTCCCCAAAAACCATTCACCTCGCTGCGGTGTCCCGATACTTTTGTCCAGCAACCTTCCGAGTTGCATATCTCGGCGGGAAATTTCAACTGAAAGGCGAATACAGGTTTAACTTGACATTTTCTTTAAGGGTAATGCAATAAACTGAGTTTAAAATGAAATTAAAATATTTGGGCACATATTTAGGGTTTACAAAATATACAATGCCAAAAATTTTTATCAAAACACAACATTGCGGTTTTTCACTATACGCGGGTATACTTGGAATATAATGGGGAAAAAGCAGGGGATTATGGTATATATATATATATATAATAGACCTACAGTATAACAGGTGAGCTGAAGGCAAAGGCAGATATATCTAATAAAATGGATAGTGAGCACATGCACATGCAGAGATTTTTCTTCACTTTAAAGCAGCCAAATCTTTCTTCCTGAGGGTGTAGGGGCAGACAAACTGGCCCTTTAATGTGGTTGATTGGCTGTGGAATGCATCTCATCATAAAGAGAAGACAACCCAGTCTAAATCCAAGCTGAAGATCTTGACATCCACATAACAACCACAGATTTAAATGAAAATGTAAAAAAAAAAAACAACTCACACATACTCCCTTTACATAGGGCCACCTCTTTTAATCAGGACAGACTATTTTTACCCTCATCTTACAGATGAATGTGTTCCGCAAAGAAAAAAGGAAGAAAGAAAAAACTTTCCAGGCATGAAATAAATTAAAATTCCTTCTCGGGCTTTACTCTCTAATTCGACATTATTTCAAGGTTAATAGCTCTGACATCCAGAAGTGCTTAATAACCCAATAAAACAGCGATTCCTTACTCCATCTCCATCTCCCCCACACAATTCCTAATGCCATTGAGCAGAGGACAGGGACCGCGGCGCTCGCAAGACTGCCTGGGTCTTAATAATCTCCAAGTCTCCAACTCGCAGCAAGAGGCGGCTGATAATTCACAAACCCATATGCCAGCTTTGTTGATAGACTCCGAGAGCTTACTGCAATTTAATCAGCGTCAGCTCACGATGAGGACTCACTGTACATTAATATTCTATGATGTGATGAATAACCCATGGTGAAACTTTGAGGAGAGGGCATTGAGGATATGCTGTCTAACTCCATCAACACACATACTACCACTGTAGAGAAGAGCAGACTGACTGGGCTATATCGCATTCAACAAAAGTGTTTCAGGAAAAAGCTGCAATGGTTTGAACCGCAGGTGTAATTGTGCATTAGAATTAGCAAAAACATTGTAGAAAAGGACACACACCTTGTCCTACTTGGTAATCCTGCACTTGACCTCATTGTCCACACTATTAGAAACCTTGTTTCTTGTTGCTCCACCTTGCTGGTTTACAATTTGAGCTGTACATTAGTTTGTTCTGCCATTCTCTAGCCTGTCAGATTTTGGCACTGCCATAGCTGAGACATTCACACCTACACCTACCATGTTGGAGTTACTGCTGTATTGGGAATAACAGGAAGTAGCTACACTCTGCACACCTATATAGAGGATCTGTAAAGTAAACAGACCTCATAAAGAGGCCAAGGAGTACAAGGTTAGAGTTTCAATTAAATTGCATGGGAAGTAAAGAACAACAGTGGTGTGACCTAAACTGACATAAAATGCTTGCACTGAACTATTTAACTCGTGTGGTTGACCACTATGTATTAGTCTAGGGTTTGTGTCCTACATGCAGTAGACACTTGAAGAAACTGAAGTGGTGTTTTCTGATTCCTGGTGCGGGTTGGGTGGATTGGGCAAATCACAGGCCAATGCCATACCCACAGTGGTAAAAGCCTCTGCATGGGATGGGCCTGTGCCTTGCTCTTTCAGTCCTACGCTTACAAACCTCCCACCCATCTCTCTCTTTCCTTTAATTGACAAGAGGTCCAGACTTTCAAGCCTTCTCTCTCTCTCTCTCTCTCTCTCTCTCTCTCTCTCTCTCTCTCTCCTTGCTTTCTTCTCTCTCTCTCTCTCTCTCTCTCTCTCTCTCTCCTTTCTTTCTACTCTCTCTCTCTCTCTCTCTCTCTCTCTCTCTCTGTTTCTGTTTCTGTCTCTCTCTCTCGTCTCCCCCCACCCTGCTATTATTCCATGCAGAGAGCAACACCAGGGCATGAAAGCCAGGCTGGAAAGTCCCCCCCACCCCACTCCCCTAAAATAGGGCCATGAAAACAGCCTGTAATCAGGGAGGTGTGAGGCTTGGCAACAGACTGAGGTTCAGACAAGGCCTGCTTACACTGCGTGACCTCAGCACAAGAGTCTACATGTGTGCGTGTGTGTAAGTTACTTTGCAAGTTTGTGTGTGTGTGTGTGTGTGTGTGTGTGTGTGTGTGTGTGTGTGTGTGTGTTTACTCTGCAAAGCTGAGCACTGCTGCAGAATGTATACACAGGTCACTAGTTGTTTGGGTTTCTAGGGAGTTAAAAGCCGTAATCGTTATTTATCAAGGCAAATTACGAGACAGCAGCCCGAGCCAAAGGGTCTGCTGGGTCCAATCTGACACAAAAACTCTGGAATGCCTCTGAAAATGAAGGCATTAAATTCTATGCAGTCTAGCAATTGGCACATTTTAGCATGACTAACAATAAAAAAGTAATAACAGAAAGAAGAATAAGTGAGTTGTGACCACAGTCTCCAGAAATACTTGGTGTTTTTTTTTGCTAAAAGTAAAAAAAGAAATAGAGAGAGAAAGTGACTGAAGACTCTGGAGAAAACAGGTGAATAGAGGGACAGGCACGCACTGGCACACATGGCCCTCACCACAGGAGACCAGGCACTAATTTCACCCATGGCCGGCCCAGCAGACCAGACTGACAGTGGGAGAGAGAGGAAGCAGACTGACACAGAGAGAAGGAGACAGACAGACTTATATCTGATCAGCTCTGTAGCTCAATACTACAGTTAGAGGAGTTAGATGGACCACTCTCAACCTAGCAGTGACAATGATGTGTGTAAAAACCCCAGCAACACTTCTGTGTCTGATCAGTGATGAATGGAGAATAGGGCAGCTGACAAACTGTGCATGACAACTGACGAGTTATAGCTGGTAATTTTACACTTGTATAGTGGACCTATATGGTATGTGGAGCTCATAAATTGGTATAAAAGTGGAAGAGCAAGTCAAAGGTTTCTAATAAAATGGAAGGTGAGTATATATTGGTCCTCTATTATGCTGCCCACTATAAAAAGCATTTGACTGCACTGCTTTAACCTCCAGGAAGACCATGACTGTATTTGACGATGCAGATTTCAGACAAGGAGGTTGGGGTGGGGTTAGAATTGACTTATAAAGCAGATCTTGCATGTGTACCCAGTTTTCCTCCTCGGCATTATGAAACCTAATATCACATCAGTGTTGGCGGAGAAAGTTTGATTGCCTTCCAAGTCGTATATTTAGATAAATGCAGTGCAGTGAGTGTGATTCTCAACAGCTCGACAGTACCGGCCCACCAGTGCCCTCCCTGTGGGGTGACCTTGTCTGAACCTCGGCTGCTGGAACACTGACTCGCCTGCACCACAAATGGAGTTCATTAGAGTCTAGTAACAATCTCCCACTGGAATCTCTCTCATTCTCTCTCTCTCTCACACACACTTTATCATCTCTCTCTCTCCTTGTCACTTTTTCTCCAGTTCTTCCATCTCTCACTTATCCTCTCTTGATTTTGTCTCCCTGTCTCTCCTTCTGTCAGACCCTGCAACTTTCCATCCTTTCACTCTAGGAGCACACCATACTCTAAAGTGATTTCTACTCAAGCAGCAACAGCCAACCTGTGTCCTGGATTTTAAAGTCATCTAGAGGGCAGGAGTTGACTGCAGTCCTCTTGTGTTAGACACACACGTGCTATCGTCTGGAACGCAACAAACAACTTTATTACTGAATGGCCTCGTCCAAAAAATGATTATTATTTGTTTTCTTTCCAGACATAAAACTGTTCCACATGTGTATATAAGAAGAGTCAGGCTAAAGCCCTGGACCAGGCTACAAGCCCCGTTCTTGACCCCACGTGAGAGCTAGCCTGAAAACGGTCCTCTTGCTTAATATGCATTGGCTGTGGGAAGGCTATGAAAAATAGATTAGGTGTGCAGGATTAGCGAATGAGACAGACAGCAAATGTGAGAGGGAGGGAATGAGGGAGGGAAAAATAGACTGTGGAAGAAATATAAAAAAGAGGCAGAGGACAGAGCATGAAAGAGCAGAGGAAAGTTAATCATCTCATGGTGGGAGGCAGAGGAGCAGGACTTGTTCTTAATTACGTCCTCTGTTCGAGTTGGGAAAGGGAAGGTGTGAGCCACTGTTAGGATGTTCTTGTTTATGTCTGCACCTACTCAGGGAACAGAGCCCCGGATAGGTCCGGCTTGCCAGATGCATCAATATGTGGGAAAAATAGAGCAGGGTTGTATAGTAATGGTACACACTTTCTGCTTCATTACAAAGCCACGGTTCTTTTCTGTTTATACCTAAATACTTTATGATCTCCAAGACTTCATTGGTAAATCTTCAAATCTTCAAAATTATGGGTAAATGAAATGTCTGGACATGTTTCCAATGTGAAGTGATTAGCACAGCAACCTCTGTAATCCCCATGCTAAGACATACGATATCTTAGTATAGAGGTAACTAAGATTGCATGCCGGCTCAATTTACCTTGAAAACATGCCCAAACATTCATTTAGCAAATATGTTTTATACCACAACCATCCTAGCTGTCTTAAGATAATGACCTGTTACTGGCTTATAAATTTTGGAGCTTTCAGCCAACTTACATTTTACAAAATAAACCCTTTTTCTGTCATTTTATGTATTACTGTTTGTCATCCAAACACGCTGAACTGTTCATTAAGTGGTATTTTGCTATGACAGTGGTGGTTTGCAACGATGCAGTGGTGCTTTATGTGAATCAGGAGAAGCACAGGCCAGAATATATTGGTAGCATTATGTGTAAAGGGAGTCCTTGCTTCTTGGAGTGCATAAATACAACAAAGGGGAAAATATGATGGAATATGATTTAGTGTCATTCCAACTCATACAGGATTGTACATTGCCAGGGGGGTTGTCTACATTTTATTTATTAGTAGTTAAAAGCTGGAATGTTTTTGTAGTCCATAGATAGAATGATATGGCAAGGTTAGACGGGATGAAAATATTTGGGAAACACCTGTTATAATTACATTAATCCATGTGTGTTATATATAACACATACCTATCCCTACAAGCTTTGAACTCATAAGCCAGTGAACCTGAAAAATTTAGTCATCTAACATTTCATATGTGCTATTAGTTTGTAGCTTTAATGTAAAGCAAAAAGCATTGTCATATCACATTGATCAAGATGTTGCAAAATCAGGTTCAATTTGAGTACAAACTTTTGAGAAATACATCATGCAACTCTCACGTTGGCAAATAGCTAACAGGGTAGTAAGCTGTTCCAGTAATGTTCACAGATTAGCTTTAGGTATTTACTGAATGATTCATACAAATCTATGTTGAATGTCTATTCCAAGCTTTGAATGTCCATAACTGCAGCAAGAATTGTTGTAGCACTGCTGGAAATAAACATGATCACAAAAACGCTGCTTGTAAACTGTTACCTGCATTAAAATATGACATATAATTTAATGTGTAGTGGACAACATGCTACAAAGAGGCTATGGTATCAAAGCTAGTGAACTGATAATTCAGAGTGTTTCAGAGTTTTTATGTAAAGCAGTTCATTGCAAAGAAACTATTGTAATCAGGGGTTGTGGTGACTGGAGCATTTTATTATTGTTCTATTCTTAACAACAAGTGAACAAAAATGAGTCATCTAAGATTTTGAAAGTAAAGTAAAATAGTGATAACCATAAAAAAAAAATAAAACATGAAAAATAATTTTTATAATGAATGCATTTAAAAACATATAACATATTCATCAACATTTCAAGTAATAATTTCTATGATGTTTTTGATTGTGTTTTTTAGAAGAATCAAACTCTTCAGAGCTGGCTCCTGTTCCCACCACTGAGAATGATTCAGTGGTGACCTGTAGGTAATACATGTGATTTCTCAAATGGGCCCGGGTTTACTGTCGACTTGTAGGCCACATTGACCCCATCAATAACCTGTATCAAGTGAACAAACGAAGAAGCTTGAGAGGCCAGTGGATGATTGCTCACATGAGCGATACTTTCAGCACAGCTGGGGCCCATTACTGGCCCACATCAGCCTTAAAGGATTAGGCTATGCTGTCCTCTTCTTCCTTCTCATGTCTCAGTAGGCTGAAAAGCCAATCACTGCTCTTTCCCTCGTGTCTGACCTTCAATACAGATACTTGCTCATGTTGAATTAGCAACAGCAAACAGTTCGGGACACACCGCACAAACTACATCCGACAGCTGGTCACTGTTTCTCCATGAAGGAATAATTCTGTCCTGTAGTTGGAACCTAGCTTTAGGGTTAGGGTTGGGGTTAGGGTTGGCATTTAGTGTATGTCAGTTAAAGCCAAGGAGAACATCTACAAAAGCTGTTACAGTGGACCATCAAGATAAATTGTTACTATTTCTTTGCTGTCCTCTTCGCAAAGCAAGTATAACCACAATATCTCCAACTTATAACAGGGAAAAAAGCTGCAGTGAAGATAAGCTACCTTCAAGATAAGCTACCTTCAAGAGGTAAGCATGAATAAAACAAAACACATGAGCCAAACTTTCACAGTTGCACATTTGACTACAGACTGTTGGTCATAGTACACTCCCAAAACACATGCAAATCTACACTAACTGCCTGAGTACTACAAATATTGCAGTATGGGTCCATAAATGCTTTCATTTGAGATCGTTTCAGTTAGCAATAACCTTGCATTTTAGATTCCAGGTGAAGAAAAATTCACCCTGGATCAACCTGCACTGCAAACAAAAATCCAACACATGTTTTTAAACACATTTCCCAACACAATGAAAAATGTGTTTAAAAACATGTGGACAAACATCTATTGGCTCAGAGGATAGGATTAGGGTTTTTGAAGGATGTTGGTTTTGAACGATGTTGTGCAATGTTTTAAGAGAATGATTTATAGTGATGCGGAGGTGGATATAAGAGAGATTCAATGAGATAATACCATCATCTGGCCTAGTGGTTAGCGAGCTTGCCCTGAGATGGGTTCAAATCTTTGGACTGCTGGTGTTGCCACAGAGTTTCCCTTGAGCAAGGTACCATCCAGTTCTCCTGGCTTGACTTAGTGAGAGAAAGAAGTTCATGCTGTGGTGTGTGATAAGGGGACACTCGACTTGCAGATTCATTATTTAAATGTGGCATTGCCGAACCACACAATTCTTAAGTCTCCGTAATACAAGTGCCCTACTTATCAACACATTTACACAATAAAAATCATGTTATTGAGTATTACAACAAAACAGATTTTTCTTAATATTTTGTTGCTTGTCCTAAAATCTTGTGCTGAAATCCTGTCCTATTGCTCCCACCTTTTCCAGGAGACCAGTTCAATTTAAGTCCCAATGACTGTGCAGTGATTGGAAATTTAACACACTACTGACAGACCTTTGTCTCCACTTTGTCTTTCGACAGACAGGTCTACTTCGGTCCAAGCATGAGTGACTACCACTGCAACACCTAGGACCTTAAGGTTCAGTAATAATTACAACAAAGTCCATTGAAGGTTGTCCCAGCTGTATTTATTTGTATCGGCATGATTGTGCTCTGCACCCACCAGCTATGTGCTTCATTGTTGATATCTAATGTGCCAGCTTATAATGTCCACATACTGATAATGTCCACATAAGAAGCCATTTACATTCATGTATTTGTCTAATCCAGAGCAATTTACAGCTTTGATCATACTACATACTCATTATTTCTCTCTTACTGTAACTCAGTCACCAGTTACTGCTGATACTGTCGATGTTACGCAGTAAGTATTAAAATACACAGAGTAGTGAAGCTTTGTCCTAATACAAAAAAGTGAACTGTTGTCCTAGCATGAAAAAAAAAGCCCTGAAGTGTGATTGCAGCACATATTTTGATTACATTGTATATTGTGATAGCTGCACGAAAACTGAGGCCGGGCACCATAATATTGTAGTCACTCACAGTAGTACAGTAGTAGGGTTTTTTTTGCTGTCCTGTCCTGCCCACACTTGAGTAGTCTTGTGTTTCTGTTTTTGTTCTTTGTGTTACACCATCTTCCTGGAGGAATGTTTCATTTCACTGGGTGCCATGTATATGGTTGAAATGACAATAAACATCTGCTTGACTTGACTTACTTGATACATAATGGGGCACTTGGCTGGATAGGAATCTGCTACCCCAGAGTTATTCATTATGCTACACCAACCACCATTAATTTTCATACACTGCCAGTCAACATTTCCAAAAAGACAGATGTTAAGAATAATTAGCGTCCTGTGTCGTCACCATCGTGAGTCATGTGTGTCAAAAAGCAATGTAGCAAGCAAGGCAAGGCCAGTTAACCAAACTGGAGCTTTATTCAAGCAAACTAGCTCAACGATAGGTTTGCAAAGTAGGCTACAAAACTCACCCAGGAAATGAACTGAAGGAGCACTGATTTATTTGTTAATTGGTGGCAGTTATCAGGGTGGTCTTTTTTTGCCACAGGAACAGCAAAGGGTATCATCGGAGTATTGGGAGGGGTATCAGTTATGATACATAACACTTGACTACAATGTATCTCAAACCACCACTTGAAGTTTTTTGAGGGAGCAGATTTCTTGATGGGTCTTGGTTGCGTTTACACTTTCCTGTTTTGTGGATGGGCCCTATCCAGTATCCTGATACTCAAGACACATGGTGTAATTAGATAAAAGGGGTCTTTATTTCCCATTGTCGCTTCATCATGCTTTAATTGATAATCTGTGATCAGTTCTAAGCAGTATCTGGGAATTCTTCAATGTTTCGCTTCTCTGTGCAGCATATCACAAGACTTAACAGTGTCCCAACTGCATGGAACTCAAAAAGGAGTCTGAATCTGCCAATACCAGACCATGATTCTTCTCTATCCACAATCCAAGGACTCGGGAAGCCCTGTTTACTTCTACTCATGATGATCTGTTTCTCTTACTCATCTGCCTTTGATCGATTTCCTTTTCAATCATCTTGTTCCAGCTATTTTTTCTCTTGATCTCACACCAAGCTCATGTTTCAAAATGCTTCTCTCCTGTGGTGTGTCTCACCTGTGGAAGGCAAGGGTGTGTACCAGCATGGTGAAACCCCATATTTGAGAGGAAGAAAGGTTCAAAGTTAAACTGCGTCAATAGACAGCCCATGCATGCCTCCTGGGGTGCTATGCTTACTAGCAACATGTCAGAAGAGCAACTGAAAAGGAAGACCTGAATCAGGGTTTTGTGTGTGTGAGAGAGAGAGAGAGAGAGAGAGAGAGAGAGAGAGAGAGAGAGAGAGAGAGAGAGAGAGAGAGAGAGA
>JBBPDC010000007.1:16918540-16939836 GCA_037974485.1 Hemigrammopetersius urotaenia | reverse complement strand
AAGGAGAGGAGGAGGGGGGGAGAGAGAGAGGGGGGGAGGGGGAGAGAGAGAGAGAGAGAGAGAGAGAGAGAGAAAGTCCCCTGCCCATTGCCTCGAGACAGGGCATCTGCTGAACATTTTGGAAACTCAATCACTTAATGACTCGCGCCTCACAGAAGGGGCAAAGCCAGTGCGAAACACACACCATCTCGTCATATCATTTCCACGTGCGAGTGAGCGGCCTGTCTCCTGGGGCCAGGCTCTTATAACCGCCATCGGAGCCGGCTTGCCCATTCAGCTGCATTGTGCAGGCCGGCCTGGGGCGGCTGCATCCCGCTCCACTAAATGGGACACTCGTGTCCATGGCCCTGCTCAACATCTGTCAGGCAACCAGATCCAAATCACTCCTCCTCCAGTTACTGGGGAGTGGACTAGTGAGCCAAGCATCCTGCTGCTGCTCTGCCAACACTGAGCTTCTCTCTCCACCTTTGCCTGCCTACCTGCCAGTCCTCAGGTAGGATTTCACCTGATATGAAAGTATAGATTCATATCTTAAAATTACGCTCAACGAGATGTTCTTCTGCCTCTGCTCTGTAATGGATGGAAATGCAAAAAGACAAATCTTTATGTTACACCTCAGCACAGAATGCAAAACACATTCACAGCCAAAAAACAGAACCAAATTCAGAAACACGACAGCAAATAGGAGACAAAACAGCAAATCCAAAGACATAGAAATATTAGGCAATACAAATACAAAAATGAATGAATGAATGAATGAATATTCATCTCGCAAGTAGCATCAAGATGTAAATTCAGTCAAGAAATTCTTTCTGGTTGGTGTTGATTTGTTGTGTTTGTGTTCATAATGTTTTCTTGATTTGTTGTGATCAGAGGTTTTCGTTGTGAGTTCAGAGGCTTTTCTTCTTGTACTGAGCATTTGGTTATTGGACTGAGTGAACCCGCTGCCGTGATTTACCCCAGTAATCACACGCAGGCATCCATGAACGTGGTTTCTTTAATTTAAACAAAACAGAACACAAACCTGGCTCGATGGCCAATACATTGAACAGAGCTGTGACTCTAAGCGAGGCGATGGACCTATAACCACGGCCCACAAAACTAGAACTTAAATACACACAGAACACAAAGAGAAAACCAATCACAAAACATAATCACTTAAACTAAACACAGGACAGCTGAAACTGAGACAAAAGACACAAACATGAACAAAATGTCAAAATAAAAGCCCCAAAACTAAATCAAAACAGTGGCCCTACTGGCCACTGGCCGAGCCGTGACACTGAGCTTCAGGGTTTGGTTGAGTATTGTGCATGGCCGGGCTTAAACACATTTCATATAGTTCAGAACATGTTATCTCTTAAACCACCCAATCTCATTCCCTATTTCATGTCTTGAAGGAATACGTCCTCCAAGGGTACTAACATTGCGACTACTGAATGAAAAAAGAGGTTTATTAAGATCACATAAATGAGATTATGGTAATTGCTCTGCACATGCTTTATCATAATGGTTAGCTCAGTTACTATTTTAAAATATCCCTTTAACTACATCTTGTGCATGATGCCATTTACAGTATAACTCAGATTAAGATGAATGTCCCAGACTTTTGGCTAATTAAGGTCTGGAAGAGCAGGAGCAAAAAATAACACTTCAAACCAAAATGTCCTTGCATCAGTCCAGGCCCAAAAGACTGTCCTTTAACTCTGTCTCTGAGAGATCAAGTGACTTCTCTGTCTGGGTAAATGCTTCTCTGTGATCCCGCTGCATAGCCGCTCGGTTGGAGGCTGGGGGCCAAGCGTGCCAGACGCACTCCGCTGCTCGTTTAATTAAGCACTGAGAGAGAGTTAAGGTCATCTCAGAAGACCCGGAGGTGACTAGATCCCTCTCTCTCTCCCTGAAAAAGTGACTTAATGATTTGCCAGACGAGGCACGTAGGAATTTGAGAGCTTAATTACAAGTAATCCAGGAGTATTTGTAGACACAGCTAGGCTCGATACAATGACCTGAGGGGGAAAAAAGACTTTACTATAAAGAGCGATGTGGTGTTTAGATACAGGCTCGAACAAACAAAAAATAAAGGTTTGCTACAGCATTCCTTCGTAGGTCAAATGAAGATGATACAAAGAAGCAAACGTCAAACATAACAAATGACTTAATGGATCCTGAGAGATTCGAGCGGCTTTATAGTTGTGCTTGATTACTGCTTTTCCTCGTGGTATATCCTTCATTTCATCCTATTTCAAGGGCCATTTATGATCTAGATACCAGATCAGATTGAAGTATTAATTCTGTCCTCAGCAAGGCATCATTACTTCCTCAACCTCTCATATGTCACATGGTAATGAAAAAAAGGCTTTGGTTGTGACTGAGTTAATTACTATGACGGACATTTTTTTCTTTTTCCCCTTTATAATTTTATGGAGGCAAGCGCAGTATGCCTCATCAGCACTTTGCAGTCTGTGCACTACCGCGCAACTGTTTCATTCCAACCACATGTTTTAACAAGCATGTGCGTGTGTGGGAGTGTGGGAGTGTGTGCATGTGTATCACCAGGCACATCATAGCAATAAGATGCATGACTCACCCATCGACATGCTGTGAGAGAAAGAAAGAGGCCTCTCTCTCTCTCTTCCTCTCATCTCGCTCCACGCCTCACACAAGTATGGCGCTTTAGAGGGAAAGCTTCAAAGTTTCCCTGCATAGGCAATTTCATCCCTCCTCTCTGTGTAGTGTGTGAACTTTCAAAGCCAGACACAAATCTGCTCCAGATACTGACAAGTCCCTGACATGCAGCAAAAGGATCTTTGACACCAGCAGCACAGGGAGATCGTGCACGCCAACAGCCTGCTGATAGACATGCCAGGCTGCCAATCACATGATTGAAATGACTTGGTATCAGGGAATGTTATCAGATGAAAGGACTCGGCATCATATTTATTAGGCCTTGAAATGCATTCACGCCAGTCTAGCCCTGGATTGCCCTACAGAGATATCATAAGCCTTGCCTGTAAACTTGTCCTACCTACTGTAACTACACTCTAAGAAACATCCCAACAGAGAGTCTCGCTGCATCTCAGTAGTTTCCTTTTCTCTTTTTTCCTGCCACTGTCCTGCCTGCTCATCAGGGACTTGCATTTCTGGAAAACTGATTCAAGACAATGTCTCCTGTAAAGAGCACTGCGCAAATAAAGCTAGTTAGTGAGGGTGAAAAGTATAACCTACAATGATCTCTTTGTGAGAGCTTGAATTGCAACTTCCTCAAGTATCCGTCTGCCAATAATTAATCCCATTTGGACTGAAATGCCATGAAAACCTGTCTACAAATACATCCATGGCCTACAAAGCAGTCTTTCAGTTTCTCTCTGAGCATTCTCGCTGATCATCCGGACCGGCTATGAGTGAGCATGTGAAGGAGGATATTTCTGTACATGCCTCCTGGGAAATCGTGGCCAATTGTCTACTGAGATTGTAAAGACTTATAAGGTTCAAGAAAGGACAGGAGGTGTAGATCTGTTAGCAGGAAGTATCATATCAATGCAAAATTCAGACTACACTACAGACACATGCAGCCCTTAAGCTGCAGGGCTGCACAGCTCACAGTGATCAACAACAGACCGAGACCTCAAGAACTCAATATGAAAGCATGTAAGAAAACCAATATGAATCTATATGGAAGACTTTGATTTGATTTTGAAAGCATTTTGCATACTATTTCATGCCATGACAATAAATCCATACGCAAGTAACTATACTCCGCAGAAACATGGGAGCATGTGTAGCTGATACAAAAACTAACACAGCATCTCTCAATGATAATGCCTTTCTGCTGCATTTGCCACAAAAGAACTGCTTTCCTGGTGTCCATTGCAGTTTTTAAATCATGTGTTTTGGATTAGAAGGCCCAAGCAGAGCAGACCTCCCAGAAGTGCTTGACCTAAAATGGGCTTACTGGACAAGGACTCATAAACTAGTGAAGATCAAGTACACATTAATGGGGGCAGATATTCAACAATCCACAGACGTTACAAACCTACTGGTAATAGGATGTGCTGCAGCATTTCAAATAACAATGCATTCAAAGTGTGTTATCACTAACGCAGTCCACTGAAATCCATCTCAACCAGCTCTTGCCTCCTTACCAACTTGCATATATCTCTGATGAGATGGTACATGAGCATAAGCCTAGCAGATCTGCACAATCAGTACTAATAGATTTGCTAGTGAATGGTGCAAGTGCATGGACAGAAGTGTTCAGCTCCAGCAAAGCCCCTCCATGGTGCCAGAGCCTGCTCTTAAATGACTCGCCTCAGCTTCAGCAGGAGTTTAATAGCTACCTGTGGCTCAAATTCCAGTCTCAGCAGGGCATCCTGAGAGAACAAGAATAACCCCACCCCTACTTACCAACACTGTGGCCTACATGCTCTTACACACACACACACACACACACACACACTCACATACATGCACAAATGCAACTGTGTTTTCCCTTTTAATCTTTGTGGGGTTTCTAGTTGTTCAATATGAGTGAGTGTGAAAGCTACTCTTCTACACATAACCCAGTTCTAACCTCAACCTCAGCAACCAAAAGATCAGTGTCATCATCCTTTTACTGCTTACAGTAAACAACTACAGTTTTTTTGCATTTTATTCGTGGAGAACAGCCAAATGTCTTCACATTAAAATGTTCAGGTATTCATCATCCTGCAAACATTTGATCCCCACAAGAGAGAAAAAAAAAAGAGAGAGAGAGAGAGAGAGAGAGAGAGAAAGAGGTTACTAATAATATAGTGCACTGGTGAGATTTCTGAGGATCACCATTAGTTACAGATGAGCCTGATTGGCAGTTGCACTATCACACATGAATGCCATTATTTATATAGTAGGAAGTGAGGGGATGAGAATTGATGCAGCAACACAGTTTGAAGGGCGGAATAAATCACATTGCAACAGACACACCCATTTGCACCAACCCACACACATGTACACATAATTTAAAGCCTACTTTTTAATTACTGCATTTATTATTTCTTAAACTACATCTTTCATGTGCTATGTACTGCCTTACTTACATTAGAATATTACATACGTGTGTTTGTATTCAAGACCTTGGGTTTCAAGTTATTGTTGAAGGCAAATAAAAAAAAATCTCTATTTACATAATACCATGCAAGCCTCTCCATTCTACCAAGGTGACACAGCCAGAGGCTATTGCCAGAAGTCAGTGGGTGGTCCCCCTCCAGCTAGAATCGAAATTAAATTGTTTTTATGAAGCCTAACCTTGCTCTGGATTCTCTGCGCATCACAATTGCATAGCATTGAACTTCTAGTCATTGTTTCCATAAATCTCCACGTTACAGAGGCTGCAGCATGAGACACCCAGCCTGGGGTTAATCACCTTCATTACCATAGCTGGAGAGGGGAAAGGCGAGGGAGGGAAAGAAGTTAGTGAGAGAGCTCTGTTCCATTTTTCTGACCAGTCCTGAGCAGCCCAATACTGTAATTGCTGTACTGTGCTGCTATGAATCACAGCTAGTCATAAAGTCATCCCAAGCAGTTAGGACCTCCCAAAACCAGAACTAAATTTATTTTTACTACCAGAAATATGGTTTTAGTACCAGAAATATGGGACAAGATGACCAATAATGGAAGCTACACCAGTTAACATTATGCAAACTACAAGCATAAATCATCACACACCTCACTAAAACTGAGTTGTTAAATAATTGCAAATAGACTTGCTTATGTGGTTTCTGATACCACCTGATCTATGAAAATCTTTGTTTCCTATGTCCTTGCAAAGTATTGAATCTGTTCCAGATAGCAGACGGAACGATGTTTCTTTACTGCCTGACTGTGAATCAATGCTTGCCTTGTGTTTTAGGATTTGTCTTCCTTGTTATTTGAATCTGTTTGCCTCTGACTGTTTCACAGTTATGGACTGCCTTTTGCCTGTTGTGATTTTGCTGGGAATGCCTCGCACTGTTATGCCTCTCTATTTGGGTCAGTGTCTGCAATTGTTACAGAAGCATCCTGCTGTGGGGGTGTTTCTCTGCAGCAGGGACTGGGGCACTCGTTAAGAAAGAGGGAAAAATGGATGGGGCACAATCCCATCAAATTCTTGAGGAAAACCTGCTGGCGTCTGTCAGAAAGCCGTCAATAGAAAGAAGGTTCACCTTCCGGCATGACAATGACCCAAAGCACAAAGTAAAAGGTGATTGTGCCTGCATGGCCAAGTCACAGTCTAGACTTAAACTACTGAAATGTGTGGAATGACTTAAAGATTGCACCATCAAATTTAACTGAGCTTGAACAGGGCCAATATTGTGCAGTCTACGTATGCATGCTATTTCATTGATTCTGGATTTTTAATTTTAGTCTTGTTTAAGAACTGTTAACGGCTACAATATATTTCACTTGGATGCTGAGTTGTATCGAGTAAATACAGTAGGACAGTGTGTGTCTTCATTTTAGGCTGAAAACAAAATGTGAATATTTAGTAGGGGATGATACTTTTCTCTATATATTAATATACATATATATGTGTGTGTGTGCATGTGCGTGTGTGTGTGTGTGTGTGTTTGTGTGTGTGTGTGTGTGTGTGTGTGCGTGAAAAATATTCATCGCATCACTAGAAAATGGTGTTAATTGGATTTGGAGCAGGGAGCTGTTAGTGGCAACAGTGCCAGTGGACCACAGCAGTTTCTCAAACACACACACACACACACACACACACACACACACGCAGACACACACACACACACACATATACGCACACACATAGTAGAAGAGAAGTGGTAAAGCAATTAAAGTGTCATTTGTAATGTTTAGGGCTGGATAGCTCTATTTATTGGCAGATGTTCATAATATTGGATGGGAGGCCAAAACCAATCACACCTCGCACACTGTAGCCCCGGTGATTGGTGATTCACAGAACAAGCACAGTGTATTTCACAGCAGGAATGTATCTTCTAACAACAAGGACATCATTCAGAAAGGTTAAATGTTAGAACCATACTAGAATAAACCACTGTAAAATCAGGCCCAGTCAACAAATTATTAAGATATTTTCTTTAATACGCATTTCAGCCCAGTTTACTGTACCACTAATTACCATTTAAGCCAAATTTGTAATGCATTATTCAAAATCATTCTTAAAGATACAGCATCCAAAAAGGGCAGACACAGCATGGTTCTTAAAGATAAAAATGTATGATGGCAGAGAGTTGATTTATGACTTGTTAAAAATCTAATTAACTATATGACTTACTGAACTTTCATGACTATTCAGAAATTCAGAATCATTCCAAATCTACCTACCATACAGCGAATTACCTCAAACAGCATTTCCCACACGTAGAAAACATAGAAAAGAACCGAAAACTGCTGACTCAAAACACACTTACAACAGAAACCAATGGGCAAGTCCGGAAGCTAAAAGCTCTCAAGTGAAGTTCTCAAGTAAAGTTTTTCTGTTTTTCTGTAAAACTGGGGAAACTTCCAAAATACTGTTCATTGTAATCGATTTATGCAAATTGCATGCAAATCCCATCACAAACAGTAGTGGCACCACCCTTTCAGAACACAAGGACGCATTCTGTAATCCACAAAAACTGTGCACACACATACACACACACACACACAAAATCATACATACACAAGTGTTCTACCTCTGTTTCAACCCTGACACACTCCCAAACACACTCACACACACACTTTTAGGCATGGTGGTGGGCAGATTAGAAGCAGCTGGCTGGCGTTCAGCAGACGCATTAATGAAGGCTTTTGAAGGCCACATGGCTCAGACGAACACACGGAGCAGGCTCATAGCAGGCCGCCCATTAACAGTGCTCAGACAACACACTGCTCACGTGGTGATTATGAGGATGATAAGAATGACAGCAGCACTGGCAGGGTGATGGTGGCCAGTCAGGTATGCTTTACTATTCATTGGTCTGTGGTCTGGTCCCTCTGTTTCAGAGCAGTGTTTGAAAATGTATACAGTAACATTCGATAGGCTGTGTATTTAAGCCTGGTCTTGGAATGAAAAATAGCCAGAATGTTTAAATATGGAAATATCCAAGCTTAAACATTTGAACAACATGCTAACCGAGGGAGTCCATGCTTAACTGCCCACCCACTTAGCCTGCATTAGAAAGCCACTGTGTTCACTTTCCACTTGAACCTAAAGGAAGTGAAAATATATACAGTGGCATTTCAAAGTTCAGACCCATGAATTCAAAGAAATGCCTTTCTTTATTTGTATTATCTACCATTTATTATTTTGACCATTTACAGTACAGAGTACAGTACAGTACATATAGTACATATTCTCTACACATTTCTGCACAATTACTGTTTATTTGGTGAAGGAAAAACATGTCTATTATTGTCCAATATTATAAAATAAGCAAATAAATAGAGATTGTGCACTAAAGATTGAAGGTAGGTGCCATAATTCTCACAACAGATTGGCACAAAGAATATTATTATTAAAAAACATTATTATTATTAGTCAAGCAACTAAATAATGTGACACACACAGTAAGATGATATCATTTTTGTGTAAAAGAACTTGATGATGCACTTAAATATTTTTAAAGGAGGTATGGGCCTCAACATCTGTGTAAAGTACAGCTGTCACAAGAACACATTTATAGGATTTAAGTATAACAGTACAGAACCAAAAAAATTTTTTTAAGCATTTAACCTGGTACTGTTCATCTACATTAGCCTATGGCCTGTGCTCTGGATTGTATTAGTTTTGAGTCTGTAGAGGGGCCTCTCAGTTCTACCTCTCTTAGCCCTAACCAACCACTCCACCTATATGACAAATACTGCTTGGCCAGAGCCATGATCAAAAATATATAAAAAGAATCTAGCAAAAACATTTCAGGCAAAATCCCACACCCTTCACCAACCATGTTTACACAAATATCAAACAGCTTCAGGGTGCCAGGGGGGATCACTTATGCCTCCTTTTCACTAGCGGAAGCAGCATCAAGGGGGGAAGTGGGAGCAATTTGATTAAAAGTCCCCCATTAAATCAAGACTAAACATTCCCCCAATGCTTTCACCTTCCTCTCAAATGGCAAACCGCTTGACCAGACCTTTTATTTGGGGGGCGAAAGCCATGCGCTTTTGAAGTCAGTGACCAAGAAAAACAGCCTCTCCAAGGCCCCTCACGCAGAATGACCGATGGGCCACCCAGGAAGGCATGGAAACTCCAGTACTTCCTTTTAAGCCAAGACTGGATTATAGACTCGGTGTGTGTGTCTGTGTGTGTGTATGGAGGGGTGGTCCGTTCAGCTGTGTCTAATTAAAACCGAGCTCTTGACTCCTACCTCCCAGTAAAAAGCCCAGACTCTCACTATAACTATCCTTTAATGACACTCTCTGCTTACCAGTGCCTGAAGTTTACAGGGAACAGGACGCATCATGTTGGAGAGTGCAGAGTTCAGCTTGTGCCCGTTTGTGTTAAAAGTAAATTAAGGTAGTCTGCAAAAGTATGAAGTATGTCTAAATACAGAGCATATGTATTAAGAACAAAAGATGAACTAAAATTAAAATGGGCCAAACGCTATTATAACAGCTACTTTTCAGAGCCATGGCGATTAGTGCTCTTGAAGCTCAAATGGTGGAGCTCAACATGGTTTGATTGGTAAATGAATAAATAAAAATGCAAAAGTATTCTTGCTTTCTCACATACCTCAACTTTTAACCTCTAGGTCATGTGTTACATCATCACTTTCAATCCTGTATTCCAGAAGGAAACTGAACCACTCAACATGACTTTAATAATTCATCTACTGCCAGCTTCCTCTCAATCGACCCCCACAGAACTCATAGCTACACAACCTTGGAGTGCAGCCTTCAGCTGGACAGAGTGATCCAACGCCTCGCTCGCAGTTTGGACACAGTCTGTCCTCAGCTTGAGCGGTGGCCAACAACCATGGCTGCCCAGAGCCAAGGTGTCCATCCAGGGGCTTGGCCCAACCCGGCAAGACAGCTTCACCCATAAAACGGACAGGATACAGGTTTTGATCTTTAGAAATGGACTCTAGGGAGGACTTGCCTGAAACTGACCCAAGAGCATCATCTCTCTCAGACTCTCTCTCTCTGACAGGACCCTTTCCGTCCAGTTAAATGCTTCTCTTTCTCCGGCTAGTGAAGCATCATTGCAGTACGAAGCCTGTGGATGGGGAAAGTGCATGCTGAGTGATGCTCGGAGCATTGGTGAGATTTTGGCCCAGAACCACCAACACTGGCGAAGGCTAGAGGGAATGACCTTCCAGAAAGTGTACTGGCCTGCCAGGCCCGGATTTATGCAGGAGGAGAAAAAAACTTGGCTGTTACAGATACTGACACAGCGACTCCAAGATAACACCTCCATCCCGGACAGGATGAATCCTTCTGCATATGATGACACGGAACTTCAGACATGCCAAACACACACACACACACACACACACACCACTTTTATCAGAATGGTCATCTTGGGGACATCTTGTCCACATACAAACCTAAACATGCACACAATGACAGTAACACTTTAGTAACCTTCCAAACACCATCATCCTCCATACATGTAAAAAGAGCATGTAATATTTAATGCAGACAGGTCCTACAGATATATCTACACACACTTAAAACACAAATTTGATCCCTCCGCATCATCCATTTACATTCAGAATGAATGGGGGGGTCAACTGATAACACAGGTCAACAAAACAAAAGTAATCATCAGAAACCACAACACACTTTTCTAAACCTGTCACGGTTCGGTCAGCAGCCGTTATAATGCCGCTGCTTTTCTGTTCTCACCCCGTTTTTTTCTGTTTATGTTCAGATTCTTTTATTTTGACGTGCTTGTCTGTGTTTGTTCATGGTCACGTGCCTTTTGTTGTCAGCTGTTTTCTGTTGGTGCTCCTTAGTTTCCCAGCTGCCTTGTGTTCACGTTCTGATTATGTTTGGTATTTAAGCTTGTTTCTGTTAGTTTATCCTCATGTGTCCATCACCTCATTTTGAGCCTTAACCTGTTCCCTGTTCCTGTTCCCCGTTTTCACGTTCTTGTTATTCTGGAGGCCCACGTGCCTAGTTTCTGTTCTGGTTTCTTTTTGTTTAAATAAAGCTCTGAGCATGGATCTTTGATTTCCCGAGTCCTGCATGCTCCGAGGGAGTTCAGAGTCGTGGGCTCGCGCCCGCGACTCTGACAGATGGACACATCCACGCATCCACGCGGAGGGATACCGCACCCGGCGCGACGAGCTCACTGCCTGGGCGAAGGAGTGGTGTGGCAGTGACTCGGAAGACGAGTCCTCGCTCTTCCGGAGCGAACAACCCCCCTGGAAGCTGCCCTGGGACACGCTTCCGTAGGGGTCGGAGGACGAGGACCTCCCGGAAGCCACCCCTCCTTCCCCACCAACAACTAGGCAGAGGAGGAGAAAGTGAAGAGCGCCTGCAGCTTCCCCAAACGCACCACCAACTAAAGTGGCGGCAGAGCCGCGAGAGAAAGCGGCGATCACGAGGCTGTCCAAGGGGGCAGCGTTTCCCGAGCGGCCGATGCGCGCAGTCCGAGGCCAGCACCGAGCGACACGGAGGCACCTGGGGGGAGGACACCCTGGCACTCCCTCTTCACCAACAGCTGCAGGCCCAATCCGACCAGCTGGAGTACCTCACTCGGACCGTCCTGGGAATCCAGGGAATCCTTCAAGGCCCGACTGCTCCAGCTGGCCATCCTCCCACGCCAGACCCAAACAGTAAGGGCCCACTAGTTAGCTTAGCTGCTAATAGCTTAGCTCCCGTTAGCTTAGGCCCTTTTAGCTCAGCTGCTAATAGCTTAGCTCCTGTTAGCTCAGGCCCTATTAGCTCAGCTGCTAATAGCTTAGCTCCTGTTAGCTCAGGTCCTATTAGCTCGGCTTCTATTAGCCTAGCTCCTGCTAGCTCAGACCTGATTAACACAGCTCTGGTTAGCTCGGCTCCGGTGAGCTCAGCTACTGCTGGCTCAGCCCTAGATAGCGAGGCTTCGATGAGCGAGGCCCTTGTTAGCAAGGCTTCGGTGAGTGAGGCCCTTGTTAGTGAGGCTCCGGTGAGAGACGCCCTGGTTAGTGAGGCTCTAGACAGTGAGACTTCGGTGAGTGAGGCCCTTGTAGGCGAGGCTCCGGTTAGCGTAGCGCCTATTAGGTCCGCATCTAAGGGCTCCTTAGCACAGATGGAGGGCCCTGTCCAGCCTCCCGGAGGGGGCTGTCTGTCTGCCAGTGAGGGGTGCGAGGAGTGGCCCGACCAGCCTCCCAGAGGGGGCTACCTGTCTGTCAGCGAGGGGCGCGAGGAGCATCCCGACCAACCTCCCGGAGGGGGCTGCCTGTCTGTTGGTGAGGGGCGCGAGGAGCGTCCCGACCAGCCTCCCAGAGGGGGCTGCCTGTCTGTCGGCGAGGGGCGCGAGGAGCATCCCGACCAACCTCCCGGAGGGGGCTGCCTGTCTGTCGACGAGGGGCGTGAGGAGTGTCCCGACCAGCCTCCTGGAGGGGGCTGCCTGTCTGTCGGCGAGGGGCACGAGGAGTGTCCCGACCAGCCTCCCGGAGGGGGCTGCCTGCCTGACTACAGCGGCGAGACGCACAGCGGGCCCGGACTCTGGGACAGAGAGCACCCTGCCGGCCGAAGGACTTCCAGGGAGCGGAATTGCCACCCTGAACTCTGAGGAGTCCCTCAGAGTGGGATCCAGGCTGCGGGACGAGGACAACGTCCCGTGGTCCACACCCGCATTGCCCGGGCTGACGGGGAGTCGGCCCAGCCACATGGACAGTGGGGGTGCAACGTGGAAGGGGAGCGGGGGCGTTGTCACCTCATTTTGAGCCTTAACCTGTTCCCCGTTCCTGTTCCCCGTTTTCACGTTCTTGGTATTCTGGAGGCCCGCATGCCTAGTTTCTGTTCTGGTTTCTTTTTGTTTAAATAAAGCTCTGAGCACGGATCTTTGGTTTCCCGAGTCCTGCATGCTCCGAGCTGTGCTGAGGCATAGATATAATGATCAGTGTCAGTCAGCTACCACTGTTTCTTCAAAAATGCTTAGCATATGATTATTATATGCTAGTTATACCAACTGTCCTGCAATATATAACTAGCTTCATCACAAACATTGTACTTGAAGGAAAACTAAACGCAGATTTCCTTTTTTATTTCCTAACATCATGTCATTTGAACACTATTTTCTCCAAGTTTTATGATAAACATATTTGATATAAAATGCATAATAAGTAAGCCTTTAACTCTGAATAAGGAACACCTCTGCTGGACAAATATAAATGCAACAGCTGAAAATATCCCTGTTCTTGCATGGCCAGCATACTCACCGGACATGTCACCTATTGAGCATGTTTGGGATGCTCTGAGACGAGACTTTTAGTCTTTTTTTTAAAGAAATCCTCAATGTTTAAATATATAGCAAAAATAGCCTTTTATTTAACTGAAAAACACAAAAAATGCATGTCCATTTTGAACTTTATGAAACAAAACTTCTATTTTGATGAATGATATGCAGTAATAACATGTAAACACTGCAAAATATTTTGCCACAAACTGACAGGCAATTAATTGCACAATAAAATTAAATAGTATAAATAAAAATAAATAATAAAAAATGAACCATAATTAGTGTAACTATCAAAGTAGTGCTGTCTTAAAACAATGAACAAAATTTTCTTAAGCATGGAAAAAGAGCTAAGACCTCGGTAATGAGGTAATGACCTCTACAGAACAGCCTAAGATATGGTCATGTTCCTTTTTAAGAATACAGTAAGGCCCCGTTATTCGCAGGGGTTACGTTACAGGAGCACCCGCCTATAATGAAAAACCGAGTTGTTGTGTTTTGGTCAAAAAATGCCTTATAATGCCTATTTTAACAGTGTAAACCCCAAATATGCGCCCAGATGTGCTCCCAGAACACTTTCATTTCATTTTAAACAGTTTAATACATCACCCTTAAAGAAAACGTAAAGATAAACCCGAGGTTTATATACGGAAAAGTCACCAACGAGACAGAGAGAGAGAGAGAGAGAGAGAGAGAGAGAGACGCACTCTGGAAAAGTCCCGAACGAGAGAGAGCGCGCGTGAGAGAGAGATACAGAGAGAGAGAGGGTTGTTTGCCCTTTCTCACACTCTATCACGCCAATAACGCAAGGATATTGTCACGTTCTCGCGAGACCAGACGCATCTCGCGAGACAAATCTGATCTTGCGAGATCTCGTCACAATCCTAATATATATACATACATATATATGTTGTGACCTTAAGTGAGACTAACAGCATAATTTAAAATATGTCTTTAATTAAATATGCCAATTAATTGCAAATTAAAAATGACATGCTATTTTTTAAACACAATTGTTTTATTGACTCACCTTGGAGATTGAAAGAGTCTGCTTCCTCCACCACAGGAGCTGACTGCCTGTTAACATCTATAACAGGGGTCAGCTTTTTGTCCACCAGGTCCGACTTCACCTGCCCGAGAGTCCTCAGAAGACACATTGCGTCAAAGCTTTCATTCTCTCCCTCTGTCAGCAGCTCCAACACCTGTACATGCACACAAAAACCACCATGCAGATCAATAATAGGCATGAAATTCAGTGCAGTTTAGAATATTTTTTCTTTACTTGTGTACCCATAAGTGCACTGTGCTTTGTTTTATTTGAAACAATAAAAATATTGACGTTCATTCAAGTTCTCCAGATTGGTCCTTTATTACGGTGTGATTTAGTGATGTAGTCCCTTCTACGGTTGTCTCGATCATCATTCTAGTTGCTCTCATGCAGGTGGACGGTGAGCTAGAACAAAAACTATTTCTTTGGTTTCCATTCATGTAAGTTCTTTGTTCTTGAGTGTGCAGTGGAAAGATAAGGTAGAACAAACTGTTCCACAAGTCGTTACATCAGAAAGTGGACAGTATATAAGTAAGGGCAGCAAAAACAATAGAATATAGCTATACCCAACAGTATACACTACAGTAGTAATACAAAAATATACATATAGACATGTGTGTAGCATAGCATGTATGGTTGAAATATTATGCACTAAAATGCATTTTACTGTTCTAAGCAGTGCCGAAATGCAAAAAAGTGTCCATGATCAATAACGTCAGTCACTAATCACTGCAGCCCCCACATACACACATACCTGCAGACACTTGTAGCTCTTCAGCTCACTCAGGTTCTCCTTCAAGAAGAGGAGGTAAATGCTCAGGTCGTCATAGAGACGGGAGGCCAGCTGCAGCCCCTGGGCGTGGCCGAAAGTTGGAAGGAGCCGGTAGGGGCGGAGCAAAAGGCCATGCTGGTGCGGCCGGGCAGGTGACACAGTGGAGTGTAGCACAGCGGGTATCAGCAACAGGTACACACCCGCGTTAATACAGCTCAGCAAGCGGAACACACCCACGGCCACCAGCTTACACTGCACTGCAGGGAGCGCGCTCTCATTCGCCTGCATACCTGAGCGCACACCTGAGAGTACACACACACACACACACACACACACACACACACTATTAGTTCATACATTCATGCACTTTCATTAAAAGGACTGGACAATTGCAAAACACAAACACTCAAATACATTTGAGTACAGGATGTTAATTCGTATCATGTGGGGCAGCTGGTGGCCTAGTGGTTAGGGATCGATTCCCAAGACCGCTAGGTACAGCTGAGGCACCCTGAGCAAGGTACCGTCCCACACACTGCTCCCCAGCGCTGTGTTCCTGCTGCCCCCTGCTTCACTTGGTGAATGGGTTAAACGCAGAGGAAGTATTTCGTGCTGTTCACGTATGACAAATGGTCACTTTCACTTTTAAGGTTATACAAACTTATTGGGACTTAATGGAATCTAGAATTTACAGAGTAATTTTTCATCTTATGTAACATTCTGTAGCGCTAAATTACATCCTTTTAACTCTTCGGCTTGAAAAACACAAAATTTTCAGTACTTTCCACTCACTTTACCCAGATTAAATGATGAAATATGTGATATAAACATTGAGAATTTCTCACAAATCAAACTTTTTCATTATCTGATGTTTTTCTGTAAAACAAAACAAACAAAAAACTTCGAAACAGCCCATTCTCGCCCCAGCACTTCAAAACATTCTGCCACCTTCAAGATTTATGATCAGAAGAGTTTTCTAGTCTTTAAACATTTGAAGGTGTCCCTTTAAGTAAAGGTTTTATGTACTTTTATCTCTGAAATTTAATTGCATTCTCTTGCATTGATTGGACTGTTGTACTGTCTCTCACACTTCAGCATTCTGTTTTAGTCCAAAGGAATTTAAAAAGAGAAGACTGGAGCCTAGCTGTGCTGATGGATGTCGAGGTGTGGATGTAGAACACACACTTCATAAAGCCTCACCTGTGTATAAATGGCAGGAGAACTGGTCTGTGAGAGACACCAGGCAGATGTAGTAGGTCAGGTAGAGGCAGGCTAACAGCAAGGTGAGCAGAGTGAGAAGCCGACAGAGCAGGTACTTCCAAGCCAGTGTCCACGTTCCTCGCTTGGTCTTCAGATACTGTTCCACCAGAGGGTACTTAAAACAGCCCTCCGCCATCTCCAAAGCACTGTCACAAAGGAAAGTCTTAAACACAAATGAAAGTCTGAAACACGCCCCCACCCCCCCACCCCCATATGACCTTCTCAAATCGAGATCATGTATACAGTGATCCCCAGTATTCCGTGGATCAGGAGACACGGATTCAGTCACGTGCAGATTTTTTTTGAGAACCAAAATATCGTGGAAATCGCCACAATAACTTGGAAACTGCAAATATCTTCCACCTTGGGAATAAACATGTTTTTGTGGATGTTTTCATACAAGGAGACCCGTTCACCTCGCCGTGGTGTCCCAATACTTTTGTAAAAAAGTGGGGATTACTATATAAAGTTTATGTTCATATTTTATATTTGTACTTTACTGTTTCTTATGCTGCTAACAGAGAGCTGCTGAACTGTGTTTCATTGATCCTACAACACTGACAATAATAAGAGCTATGAAGCATGTTCTGCTCTTAAATCTTACATGTCATAACAAGCAGAATTCACATTTTGTCTTGGAAAGAGGCAGGTTGGGAGGTACAGAGGTCTTGATGAACATCCCTGGTTCCCTGGTTTCAGGTTTTTACAGGATTACACCAGTATTCATTTATTTAAAAAATAATAATTACATTTGCATTTCCATTCTGGAAAGAAAAGAATTTCTACAGTGATTTGAAATTTTAAAAAGGCACAACTGCAGTAAGATACGATCAGATGAGATAAGCCTTTTTTAGTCCCACAAGTGGGAAATATGCAAAATCAATATGGCCAGAATGGAAATGAAGCAGTTGTGCATGATATCTGACTTTAAAATGAGGAATTAAATAAAAATTAAAAAGAATAAATATTTTTTAAACTCTTGAACATGGCCAAATGGTGCTAAAAGTCCAAACTGACTTTTAACCTAAATTATATTACAGGTCTAGTCCCCCACAGGGATTTGGCACCAATGATTTTAAATCAACATTCTAATGTAATGGGTTTTACTGCTTCCTTGCCACTAACTGGTCGAGGAGGTCCATCATGAAGTTACTCAAATTAGATACGCTTTTGTGCTGTGAAGACGTTATAATTTGTTTTGATGTCTCTGTGTGTCTGTGCTATCTAACAAACGATTTGTGATTCAGTACCTGAGGGGGTCCTCCGTGCTGTCCTTGGCAATAGGGCTGCTGGCTGCCAGGTTCTTGGCAAGGTGGATGGCACGGTTGTAGCAGCGGTCCAGCTCCTCCATTATAAAGCTGAGGTCAGAGGAGAGCTGAGGTGCGGCCGTGAAGCGCCAGAAGAGAGCAGGGACATACACAAGGACGGCCAGCAGTAGAAGGATATAGGGGAAGAACTGTAAACAAGAAAAAAGCGAAACGTATAGTTTCCATGGGCTTTTTTTTTTTTTTTACCTACAACTACATGTCACTTGTCCAACAAACTGTATTACCTTGTGTAACCAGAGGGGGGAGCCATCCTCTGTAGTATGGCTCTCTACAGCAACCCAGCAATAGGAGTCCACATAGACGGCCTGGCGTATGGAGAAGTTGTTTGGTGGAAAACAGCTAATCTGAGAACCTTAGAAAAACAAAGCCATGATGAAGTTTTTCTCAGTTTAAATCCTTTTCTTTACAAAGAGGTTCCACTAAATTCCACGGTCACATTTGCTTTCTGGGCGTAGTTTTGTAGTGTATTCATAAAAACAACATGGAATTTCCACTCCTAGATTGCAATGTTTACAACACAAATAGAACCTTTTAACTTACTATCCAAAACCAAAGGATCCAAAATAGAAAGGTAATAACCATTTCACGTAATAAATAACTTTCTGTAAGGAAGCTTCTGTTTGATATAAATGCTCCAATCTAGAGAAATTTCCTTAAGAATTTAATAGTGAATAAAACCAGACATGTGAAACATTTTTAAATCTTCCTTACAGAAAGTTATTTATTAAATGAAATGGTTATTATTATTTTTGATTGATCACCAACGACCACTATTAGTTGTGTCGAGCCTTTTGTTTTGGGTAGTAAGTTTCTATAAGCATTGCAAGTTTCAGATGTCTGGTTCCATTCACCATAAACAATTTTGATGCAAGTTTATCTAGAATAGAGCATTTTATATCAAACGCTCTAAATTACATATTTAGAGCGTTTGATATAAATCTTAACTACTTAACTACTTAATTATTCAGCAGTATATATATATATATATATATATATATATATATATATGTAGTTCTCCAGTCTTTCTGAAGATGCACTCATTTTCAGTGCAGTCCCTGAACCTGACCAGTTTCAAATTAATGTTTGTTTGTTCAGAAACACAGTGGCCTGTATATAAATCATTCAAGCAGAACTGAAGTCCTGAACCAGTGAAGAAACAGTAGCAGATGATTCCAGACGGTCATGGCGGTGATCAGTATACTGGTGGTGCTGAATGCTGAGTGGTTGGAACACCTTTATCTAGACTCCTTGTTTCTTACAAAGACGATTTGAAAGAGAGAAAGAGGTAACAACTGGCAACAAATACAATGTATTAAGCCCTAAAAGAAAGAGAGTCTAAATCTATGGTGTTTATAAACAGGCAAATTGTTCATATCAGTGTGTGTCTCTTTAACTACTCAGGCTAAAAAAAAGTAATGGAGACTGTGCAGAGGCTGCAAGCTCAGTGTGAGTGACAGGAACAGGTTCATATTCTAACATGCTGATGGTTAATGGCACACCACGGACAAGTCCAGATCAGACAAACTATGCTGTCTGTTCCACACCCGTGCCCTCCACTCCCCTAAAGTTTATATGTGTTTACATGAGGAGAGCTACATTGTGTGCTAGAGTGTCCACCAGTTTGTCTGTGTTTTGGGCCCTTTTGGAGTAGGTATTTTGGAGCACTTGCTAGTTTATAAAGATCCAACTGTTACTGTCAGCTCCCTCCCTTCGACGTGCCTCCTAATCAGCTTTTAAGCCTTTTGGAGCGCACTGATCTGATTATGACCATCAGGACATTCAGGCCGCTCCCCCACTTCACTGCAGCCTCACCCAAACAAGTAGCAGCCCTACTGGTCAACAGAGGGAACTGTTCAGTACAGGGCTCATGATACACTTTATGGACAAAAGTATTGGGACACCCATGTTTTTCAGAGTTTGGGCTGGGCCCCTTGCTTACAGTGAACTGTTACCTTAATGCCTCAGCAGACCAAGGTATTTTGAAGAAGACCTTTTTCTTTTCCACAAAGACCCAGTGCACAAAGCAAGCTCGGTGGAGATCGGTGTGGAAGATTGACCTCATAAATGTTCTACAGAATGAATGGGCACACATTCCAACAGAAACTCCAAAATCTACTAACTGCAAAGGGGGCCAACTCCACATCAAATTTGAATGCAGGGTTATTAAAGTCCCTGTTGGTGTGACGGTTGGGCGTCCCAATACTTTTGTCCACTCAGACGTGAGGTGAACCCTGTTGCTTAGCTACAGAACGGGAGGCAGCGGCACGCGCCTTTGTTTTGACGGAGTATCCGCGACGTTGCGTTTTTAGCAAAAACAGCTCTCCCGAATTATCACCAGAAAGTGCCGAAAATAGCGAAATATTTTGTTCTAATGACTAAAACGGTACACTTCAGACGTATATGGTTCGACAAACCGTCTGTTTTAAGCTCAACAATGGCCAGGGAGTCGAGAATGATCTCGGAAACCGTACAGAGAAGTCCAGGTTCAGCCGTGAAGAAACAAAAGATAGAGATTAGGCTATATATATATGTATGCATGCCATTTTCATCTCCTTAATTTTTTTTACATGTCGTTCTTTCTCTCACACTGCCAGAAGTGCCCCGTCATGCCTCTGCCCACTGCCACAACAACAACAATCCCGGCATCATTAGGATACATTTCTGAGGTAATCTAGTCGTTATATTGCTCAAGTCATGAACGTTGACTTTGTAGCTACATTAAAAACAGCGCCACACTCACCCACGGACACTTCCTGGGCGAAGGCTAGAGAAATGAGGAGCAGGGGGAGTCCCACCGCGATGAAAGTGACCAGTTTGTCCTCGGCCAGCTCCAGTCGCACCCCTTTGTATTTGGACTCGTTTGGTTCTTTCAGTAAAAAGTCGGAAAACACGTATTCAGTCGCCACGTGTGCTATCGCCATGGCTGCAGTGCATTTAAAAATAAGAGGCAGCGCACAGACTGGGACAAGTGCATCAACCGGCTTTGTTCCACTGGGCAGGTTCCACTTGAGCAGCCCGCACGGGGGTGACCTACCCCACCCAGTCCTGCAGGATCAGAGATGAGATGAGACCTACCACACCAAGACCAGAGATCATTTCAGATAAGATAAGATAAGATAAAATAAGACATCTTATTTGCATTGTCCAGCACGTACAAAATAAGAAAATAGAAGCAGCAATACCAATTGAATAAAAGCTATAAAACACAACAGTATAATATAAAAAGTTCTAAAATTTCTAAAGAAATGGATTACAACAGCACTTTTGATTTAGTTCACCTTTTTGTGATAGTCAGAATCAAAATCAGAAGGAAATGCTATACCTTTGCACTTCATAAATAAATTCATGTAGGCTGGACTTAAATGAGCCATTACTGCTCACAGCAATTAGTAGATGTAAAACTGCTTACGTAGTTAAGTGAACATCTTGCTTTTTTTTTTTTTTTTTTAGTGAAAGTGACCATTTGTCATACGTGAACACACCACAGCACACAGTGTGAACAGCACGAAATACTTCCTCTGCATT
>JBBPDC010000007.1:16907888-16918440 GCA_037974485.1 Hemigrammopetersius urotaenia | reverse complement strand
ATATATAGATGCTGGGTTATTAGTACTGTAGATAAGTGAATTACAAACGACACAGATGGCAGTCAGGAGTTTGTTCTTGCACGTACTAGAGATAACAGTATTGTAAAGGTAGTAAGTAATACTGACATAAGTAGTGATGTTCACAACTCACATGGTAAAGTGGTATGTGTCTTGCCAAGGCCGAGAGAAATTAAACGAGCTGGAGTTTAAAGCATGCGTGACCATTGAGCTTCTTATGCAAAAGCAGCTCAGAGTAAACAAAAGCTGTGTGTGCTAGCTGATGAGTTTTTTGCTGGTGTCAGAAAGCACCTTCTCAGTAAAGGAGAGAGAAGCAGGGTCAACAAACACAAACCCTCAGGAGGAGAGTGCTGTTAAAAGCCATGAGAATAAGTCATTCGTGGGCAGAAATATCAGGAATGGATTAGGCTCTAGTAAGGATGCTATCTGCATTTGTGTAACAGTGTGATCAGCTTTTAATTGGCTGAGCATAGAGTAAGGAGTGAATGAGAAAAGCTAACCTGTGAGGTGAGAAGAAAGAAGTGAGAAACAGACACGCAGGGAAAGCGTGTGTGTGCGTCTGAGAGAGCGCTGGAGAGCTAGAGAGAGAGAGACAGAGAAGGAGAAAATATCATGCAGAGAGATGCTGCGATTGAGACAGCTCCCCTAGTGAGGTGTAGAAATGATGTCAGCTTCACCAACTGTTTTTTTTATGTCCCTCACAAATGACAAACTCGCATTACATGTGTGTGTTCACACTGCCTCTCTGTACTCTCCCGTTTCACATTCAAATCTGTCACTACGGTGTGACGTTATGTGATAGCCACAGTAGAAAAACTACTTTTGCCAAAGAGCACTGGCTACATTAAGAATTGAGGACAGGCCAACATAACTACAACCGAGACTGTATTATTTTCTTTTGGAGAAAACTGAACCTCACTGGAATATCACAAAAGGCACTACAAAGGTACCAGCATGAATGTATAGGTTATGTAATGGGAATCAATATACAGAGAAACACATCTAGACAACACACGGGGTACTTTAACTAGTGGGCAAGTGGTGGCCTAGTGGTTAGGGTGTTGCCCCTGTAATCAGAAGGTTGTGGGTTCGATTCCCAGGACTGCTAGTGGCCTGGCTAGTGTTTGTGCTGTTAATACTCTGTGCCGTGGTGTGTACACATATGACAGAATGGTCATTTTCATTTCAAACAGCCTGAGTCAATTTTACAACCTGAGTCAATTTAACAAGTCTTCTTGTGTAGTTTGAGCCTTTAACCCTGAACAGTTTGTGTAAGTCATCCTCTTCCCCTTCATCAGTGGTCAGTTTCAGACCACAGAGCTGCTTTGGGCAGGCAAGAATCTTTTAACCTAGCGGGGCGACACTGCCTAGCATAAAAAACAGCTACACTGTCATGGATGATACACCCGTACCAGCATCACATGCACTACCATGACACGTTTGCTGTGTTAAAAATTGACCACCATCCAAATAATTTCCGGTTAGCAATGGTCCTGTGGTCACGAACTAACCAGTGATGAATGGAGTAGGGGGAAGCTGACAAACTGAACAGATGGGCTACAGCCTGTAATTATACACCTATATAGTGGACCTGTAAAGATTTGTGGGCCCCATAAAGCGAGCAGTGAATGGATGTACAACAGAGAGATTTCTAATAAAAGGGATGGTGAGGGTGTATCAACTGTGGATCATCGTTTTTCTCCCACAGTTTTTGCTGCAAAACTCATTAGAGACCTGTCCAGTGGAAAGAGAAACCAGAGCACGCTAACCACCACAGAGCCTGCTGACAAACTGTAATCTGTGTTCCTACAGACAGAACCACTTCGAGGGCTGTAACGGCTCCAGCGGCTCCCGGGCACAAGTGCTGGACTAGGATCAGTTCCCTTCCCTGCCCAAATAGCTGTGTTCATAAAAGAAAGGCAAATAACCCTGATCTCAAATCAGCAGCCTTGCACTGACATTTGATGCACAGCTGTTCTTTCCTGTTTTGCCTGTTCCCCCATTCTGATGCACACTGATAAGGAAACTTCAGCTGAACCGTTACAGGGAGATAAGTGCAGACGCGGTTCTTTTGCACGTTACACATTCAAGCCCAAACTCAATTCACACCCCAGTGGGAAGCCATTCAGAACGTCAAATATCAAAGGTGTGCAATTTTCTTTTAATTTTCTTTTGCTCAATCTGAGTGTGGTGCTTTATACCATACAGCAGAAAAAGAGACACTGTACTGGCCCTGTAAAACAGTTTTTAGCAGGATCTCTCAGGTGTTTCAACTTGTTTGCATGTTGTGTGGATTTAAAGCAAGAGGACGAATTCATGTTTGTCACTGCACCATTTTCTGTTACAGACATGTGAAAACATAGAGGTCTGGATCAGATGTGGGAATGCTTTCAAAGCCTTCCAAAGGATGTGGAAAACGTGGTCGTCTACATACATTTCCCTCAAGATCAAGCTATACTTTTTCACCTTTACTGTGATTCCGAGATTTTAGCACTCAGAACTTGAGTGTTTCCTCATGCTGTAAGTTGCTTTGAATAAAAGTGTAAGCCAAATGAATGTTAAGTAATGTAACTGCAATTTTCGTCTGTGAGATTTAGTAGGTGATAAAAAGGAATGGCCAGAAACATCGTGTTCCAACAAAAACACTACATAGGTCAAGTCATAAATGAGGAGGTTCTCAAGAGAAGCAGAAATGCACCACCTATATCTCACCACTGGCCAACGACAACACATGTGTACCTCATGCAGGCCTACCAAATATCCAAAGAGGCTAAGAATTGGAAGCCATCGCGACAAGGATGCCCATGCACTGCCTGAAGAAGAACACTCAACACCGCCATAGAATCACTGAACATCACGCAGGAAGCTGTTGAGCACAAGCTCAAGGTCGGTATGGATGGAGGAATCTTGTCACCATATATACTACAGAAAACAGGAGGATCTAAGGAAGCAAGCAGATTTGAATATAAGCAGAACTCCTAGCATGAATCTGTTACTTATCTATGTCTATGCTGTATCTGTGTGAGTTAGTTTTACCATGTGGTTTTAATGCTGCACTCAAAGCAATACAGCAACAACATACAACTCCAAACATTTTTTAATTAACCAAATAAAGGCCGAAATACATCTAACAATACCTGCTTTGAAAGTTTCTCCTTGTGTTTAGACTCGGTACTGCTGAACTTTAACATGCAACCGTTTGAAAAATGTGACACTGTTTTGCTTACAGGCACTGTTTATATGAATCGGCCAACATACGTTTCTGTTGTTTATGTAAGCCTAAGCACACTTCCTGACCAGACCCGAGCCCTCCACAGCAGGGATATGGAAAGGAAGGGCACCTGAGGCCGAGTGCAGAGCCCTACTGTGCTGTCAGCTTGAGTCCAAGGATAAATCTTGACTATTTACATACAGGCCTCGGCTGTGAGCTCAGCTAGCAAACGATGCCCTAAATCAGAGTTAATATTCTTCAGGCATGTAGAGCAGAGTCACCCAACACAGGGGTGAATTTACCAAGCATGCTCCTAACAGGGGAAGCTGCTGGGTTGGAGAAGAGAAGCAACGGATGCTGGGATGGTTTGACCTTTTCCTCTGAGCACTATTCATGTATGCTGGGTATTAGCAAAGGTTAATGAGTGGGAGGAAGGCCCTTCTCCTCAAATGCAAACAAGAGCCTCAGTCCTGTTCTGTTCTGGGCATTAGAAGTTGTGGGATTGTACTTACAGTAGAGCTAGCTCAAGTTCAAGACTCCAAGAATCACAGCTGTGTCAAATATAGCAATTAATAAGGATGAAATTCACATGAAAGACAAATAACAGGTGTCTCCATGCATGACATAATGCAAGACCATGATAAGGTTGTCATTATTATAACATTTGCAATGAATGGGACTAAAACGGGTCAGCATCAGTATGTTTTAAAAACAAGACTTTCTGTGCAGCAGACACACTTTGAAGCCTTGCCCCTGTAGCAGTGACCCCAATCTTGATCAGTCTGGAATGCCCATTCCCCCAAAGCCTGCAAACTCCAAAAGGTAATCTACTTTCCTTTCTTCTCACAGCAGATGCTGCAGATTTGCCTCACCTGCCTGAGTTCAACAAGTTTAAAATTGGCAGAGCAATACTTCCTTTTCCTTGCAAAAAGAGATATAGACCTTCCTTGATTTTAAAGCCCAGTGGAGATAAACTTTAAAGACCCCTGTCGCTACTTTCAACTACTCTCTCCCAGGCCTCCTAGGACCCTTTGTTGATAAGCTGTGGAAAGGCTTGCAAAAGTTAGCGGCTTATTTCGATGATTTCCGGTGCCATTTCAACTTGGGCCTCTGCCTATTTCTCCAAAAAAACAGGATATTTACCTGCCTCTGCTCTGCCCTTATCCTCTACAGATTAAATCCTGAGCAGCACGTCACAGGATCCAAATGCAAATGTGACCGCTTTCAACGCTTAAGCATCCTGTGGATGAGACAGACCACCGACGGCATTGTGACATGGCAGTACAGGCCAAGAAAGTGTGTGCTGGCAAGTGGCAGTGCTCATGCGAACATTGCGGACATGGTGTCATCATGCAGCCAGCGTCTGAGAGACGAGGCGTACGCCAGCAGTGCTCTTCACTGAGAAGGCTGGCGAGTCTCTCTGGGACGTGATGTTGGCAGAGTGAGAACCACATCAGCATTCCTCTATCTGCTCGACACATCCTGCCAGCTGGCCGAGTCAGAGACGCAGCAGGAGTGAGATGGTGAGATGTGAGGTGTGGGTATGTATTGAGGGTGGGAGTGAGGTGGGGGGAGTCAATGTGAGTAGGTTCACTTGCCTTTACAGCTAAAAGTTCAAACGCGTCAAGACTCAACAGGAAGTTTGGATCATGGCGAGCCGACATGTAATGCTTAGTTGTGAGCCATGTGAGATTTGAGCGTGAAACAGATGCTAGACTTGTTAAAATCTGCAGGGAAAATGTGTTACCTACAGACTAAAATCTCTAGTCAGTGTCTTCCAGGGATGTCAGTTGCACTATATTGCTGTCAACAGTACAAAACAAAATGAAGACTTGGACCATACACACACACACACACACACACACACACACACACACACACACACACACACACACACACAAACATGTTTTTTGATGATAGCCGCATCACTGATCAACCATGTTGGTCATGCATAAAAAACATAAGGGAGGCGAGTAATAGCATCATAAATTCACATTATCTTCACTGCAGTGCCAGACAGCACAACACATCTCCTTAAAACGAAGAGCATGCATGTTTTAATATTGCCTATTCGTCTCGCTCCTCGGACAACAGATTTATTCTATTTTCACCACATGTGCTCATGTGGAGCTAAGCATCCCATGAGGGAGCAGCTGCATTAAGACAACATTAGTCCCTGCTCCTCCTGCATGCTCAGTTGACCCGACTAAGACTGGATGCATTTTCATTCAGATCCATTCAGTAGCAAGACATCTTGACTGTTGAACCTCCAGAGTGAGTTCCTTTTTTCCCAAATATACATGCACGTTGACTCACGTGCCAAATCAGCATTATCAAGCATATATATCTCAAAGGTTGTTACTATGTAAGAAATACATGCATCTATTTATTTCACAAATTACCATCCTGTCCACCTGTATTCATTAACCAAAAGTACATGAGGGACTTGTAAAACCTGAAGTCTCCACCAGAGGCAGAGTGGCCTTGCATATGGCCAGATATAAGGCCTGAGAACTGAGAGTCACAATGACCAGAGAGGCAATCCATAACTGCCTGCTCTGCCTTCCGTGCCTCACGCTACCAAAATATCAAGGGCAGTCAGTACACACTGAGAGTGCTTACACTGTTAAATTTACACTGTTTTCACTAGCCAGAGACATCACTGACCTTTTTCAAGTAAAACTGTTTTCACTTTTTGTATGGTATACATGTGTTCAATAACAGATTTGTGCATCTATTATTTTAGCTAGTAACTAACAGAGATCAACAGCCACAATCTCTGAAATAATGTCAACTTCCTTAACAATTCAGCATTTTTGTGTTGCAATGTATTGTTTAAATAACTGTGAAAAAAATGGTCACTGCCTCCTCAAATCAACAAGACAACCAGACAAAGTCAAAATAAAGAAATGGCTCAGGCCAACGAACCTGGACATGAAGACCTGAAATAAAGTGTTTACGCTCCTCCATTTCTTCTTTTTATCAGTCTTTTCATCCAAAAACATTAACAAATGTGATTTTTTTGCCCTGCAGGCCTCATTTCAAAATGAAGCATTTTGTCGTACAACACTTTGATCTCTTTCTGGCCTATAGTTGATGTTTTCTATTTATTTAAAGGCTAATTGTTGTGTCTACAGTTGTCAATCTAGCTATCTCTCTAGACAGATTGGGTTTACTTAAAACTCAACACATTGTGATCCTGAAAATTGCCAATTTGCAGGACACAAGCTTCCATTACTTACTTAGTTGCATTAGTTTTGTAGTTCCAGCAAAATTGAAGTAGTCAACACTGGACATCAAATATATTTCAGCTTATTATTTTAGGTTAAGGGATTATATTTTTTGCTATACTATTTTGTTACTGGTGTAAGAGCTGGGTGACGTGCTTGGCTTGCCCTGTTCTCTGCTGTCAATTGCTGTGGTTTCTATTGCACCTGCCAGTCAGTGCCACTCCTCCGCCATGCATAATTTATCGCATTTAATTACTGAACTAGCAGTGACAGCCTCCCGCACCGGCTGAGTGCGGCCAGCACTGCCTCCCACTGCTGGAGGAACAGCTCATTGGCTTTGTTGTCTGATGCATCATCGGCTGTTTTTACCGAGCAGCAGACAAGGCTGTGGATTAGCCCTCCAGGCACACTGCAAATACATTAGCTGCTCTTCACCCCCCCAAACCCCCCACCCCGCCTGCTGCCTCACTAGGCTAGATGAAGCTCAGGGGAGCAGGGCCCGGGGTGGGTGTATCAGGGAGCCCCACTGCGGTGCCATACCAGGGAATTTGGAACATCATGAGGATAAGATGCTGCAGAGAAAGCAATGGGATCATTTGATTTTGCTACAGAGTCACGGATAAAACTCTTCTTTCTGACTCTAGAATGAGGTCTCTTCAGTAGGATGGAAGACTCAAAAATGATATAGAGGAATTGGGTAATGAGGCAAGCCATGGCACTGCTATAAGAGAGTACAACAGTAGGGTTTATGCCGAGAGTATCTAGCAAAATCAGTGTTTCATGCAGATGGCTTGTGTGGAATTCACTGCAAGGCCTTCTCAGACTTGCAGATCACCTTACTACAGTAGACTCAGAGTTCTCAGAGCATTCTCAGAGTACATATGAAGTCTGTCTTAATTATCATTCAGCAGCCGTGTTGCCTCTGGGAAAATCTGGCACAACCATCCCTCCTAAATCAGCTCAGGTTCCATATTTTTTGGACAAGGTTTAGAAATACCTCTATGAGAGATGTAAAAGTATACGAGGAGTATTTGCACTTGACAGAAAGAGGACTGTGAAACGCTCAATGGTGTGTTCACACATGTGCACTATCTAGGCCTCCTCCTGAGTTGGCACTACAGCAGGTGCCTTAGCACTTCATTCTGGCAAGTTTCAAGCTGGCGAAACTTTCGGCCAAATAGCAAACCTGCTGTTGCTGTCATGGTTAGAAAGCCACTCTCTTGGTGTTCAGTATGATGCAATTCCTCTATAGAGAGAACATGTTGAGAATATAGATGTTAGGTACGTTTTTATAGCTTTTAGATAGCTTTAGGGGACAATTAGGTTAATAAAGTTATTCTTCAGCTACACAATAGAATATCGGCAAATTAATACATTAAATATGTACACTATATAGATATAGTATTGGGATATCTGATCATTACATCAACAGTGACTTTAATGACTTGCTGGAATAGAAAAGGTTGTTCCCCAAACTGTGTTGACAAAGATGGAAGATATATCTAGGATCACCAAACCCTGCCCCTGGGTTCCATCTCTGCTCTTCAGGACTGTTTTGAGCACAAACTGACTGTGACATGTGTAGGTACCTACAGAAGAGGACTATACAACGTTGGTGACTAGCTATATCACAACATATGCTGCCAAGAAAATGAGACACCACCTTCAGATCAGGTGGTAAGGCTGCCCTGAGAACAGCAAGGGCCAAATTGCCTCGGGTCATCAGAGTAGCATAGCACACATCTGCTCAGAAAATCCTCAGCCAATTCCAAGACAATGGGGATGTATGCCACATGGGGCAGGGCATCAAGGCCATTGCCAACTAAATGTCATCTCCATCTACGTGTCAGGGTGAGGCCATCATTCCAGATGCTGAATCACTTCTATGCACAGTTAGAAGCACAAACTGATATGGCAGTGAGGAAGATCACCACACCCCAACAACCAGGCTGATGTGAGGAAAACTCTGCTTAGAGATTACCCATGGAAGGCTGTGGGATCAGACAACATTCCTGGCCATGTGCTCAGAGGATGTGCAGACCAGCTTTCAGACATCTTCAGTATCTCTCTGAGCCCCACCATCATTCCAAAGTGCTTCAAAGCCACCATCCTCATCCCTGTGCCAAAGATGTCATCGGTGTCCTTTCTCATTGAATACTGTCCTGTTAAACTCACGCCCATCTTCATGAAATGCTTCGGGGGCTTGTCAGGAGGCACATAAAATCACAGCTGCCCCCTCACTGGATGCCATGCAGTTTGAATATCATCCCAAACACTCAATGAATGACACCATCTCCACCACCCTTGTCCTGGACCCACCTGAACAAAAACAACACATATGTTAGAATGCTGTTCAGATGGAGGTGCTCATGCAACTGGATCCTGAACTCTGTGATTGGGAGACCTCAATCAGTTAGAACTGGAAGCAACATTTCTTACACCACCATGCTGAGCACTGGGCCACCAGGAATGTGTGCTCAGCTCTCTGTTGCTCATGCTGCCAACCATATCATCAAGTTTGCCAGTGACACAACCGTGGTGGGTTTCATCAGTGGTAACGGTTAGATGGCATACAGAAAGGAGGTACAATAACAGACTGGTGCAGAGCCAACAACCTGTCTCTGAATATGTACAAAACAAAAGAGATGGCTGTTGACTTCAGGACTTCAGGCATCACTCTCCACTGAACATCAATGGTTTCTCAGTGGAGATCGTCCAGGGCACCAAGTTCCTTGGTGTTCACATCACAGAAAACCTCTTGTGGACCCCCAACGCCAACTCCATTGCCAAGAAAACCCAGCAGCGCTTCTACTTCCTGCAGAGACACTCCTCACCATATGATATAGAGGGATATTCTCTATAGCTAGATCACAGCTTGGTACAGGAATTGTTCCGTTTCAGATTACCCTACAGAGGATAGTGAGGACAGCTGAGAAGACCATCGAAGTCTCTTTCTACAAAACCACCAGTATTGTGGTGAGACAACACACCCGTCAGACACCCTATTCCCTCCCTCCTCCTGTCTGGTGAAAGGTTCTATGGGCCTCCATTGCAAGAACAAGAAGTTTCTTTTCCTCAGGCCAACCTAAATCAGAACTGAAACACAAATTGCACCAACTCACATACACACACAGACAAAGACACACACACAGACACACACACACACACACACACACCCCTGAACGAAACTTCTTCCTTTTCCTACAAGACATTTATACACTCTGCATTAAACAAACAACTTACACCACAGCTGTCACTGCAAATGCTCCTTTAATTATTATATACTGCACATTCTGCACAATTATTAGGCTATATATATATATATATATATTAGTGCTGGGCCGTTAACACGAGACTCTTATCGCACGATAAAAAAATATCGCCGTTAATCTATTCACAAAGTTGGGTTGGGAGCTGGGTCTATACTACGCAAGCTATGATGACTTTCACCTTGATATTTTAGCACGGATTTACTCTCTTTCTCACTGTCTGTCTGTCTGTCTGTCTCTCTCTATCTCTGGTTCGTGACTTTTCCGGATCGCGCCCGTTTTTAAACCTGTCTCGCTCTCTCTCTCGCTCTCTCTGTCTCTGTCTCTCTCTATTTCTCTCTCTCGTTCGTGCGATCATCTCTCTCTCTCTCTCTCTCTCTGTATCTCTCTCTCTCTCTCTGTATCTCTCTCTCGCTCTCTCTGTATCTCTCTCTCTCTCTCTCTTTCTCTCTCGCTCTCTCTGTATCTCTCTCTCTCTTGCTCTCTCTTACTCTCTCTCTCATTTTCTGTCTCTCTCTCGTTCGTGACTTTTCCGAATTGCGCCCATTGTAAGCCTGTCTCGCTCTCTCCGTTGCTCTCTCTGTCGCGCTCTCTCTGTCTCTCTCGTTCGTGACTTTTCCGGAGCGTGTGGATCGTCTCTCTCTCGTCTCTGTATCTCTGTCTCTTTCTCTCTTTTACTCTCTCTTGTTGTCCCTTACTCTCTCTGTCTCTCTCTCTCGTTCCCTACTTTTCCGTATTTAAACCTCAGGTTTATATTTACATTTTCTTTAAGAGTAATGTATTAAACTGAGTTCAAAATGAAATTAAAGTGATCTGGGAGAACA
>JBBPDC010000007.1:16875679-16887337 GCA_037974485.1 Hemigrammopetersius urotaenia | reverse complement strand
CTTGGACTGGTTGACCGAAAGCAATTCCAGTCTTGTCTGGATGCGGAGGAGAGAGAGAGAGAGAGAGAGAGAGAGAGAGAGAGAGAAAACATCAGTAACATGGCCAATAACTGGCACAGCTCGCTTGTTCTCTCTCTCTCTCTCTCTCTCTCTCTCTCTCTCTCCTCAGCATCCAGTCTCTGCCACCAGCCATCGTGTGGAGAATCCCAGGGACTGCAAGCTTTCCAGCAGCCGCTGAGGGGATGTAGCTTGTCTTGGGGTACTCTTCTCTACGTCTGTACCATCTTCCTCTCTCCTCCACTAGACAGTGACCGGCACTGCATTTTTGAGGTGGATTAGAGTCTACACCAAAGCTGTCATGATCAGTCTCCGCTGGGGAGGCTCACCGAGATGCCTGAGATGCTTTTGCCAGCCTGTGTGTGCGAGTGTGAGTGAGTGTGTGTGGATCTACGAGGCAGAGGGAGCCGGCATTGCACACTACAAAGGGAGTGGCTCAAAGCACGGTCCTGTCTGTCCTGGATTATTACACAAGGAGCATCCAACTATCTTCTGCATGCGTTCTCGCTTGTTGAGGAAAAGGACAGGTCTTTTGGTGGCTGCTGCAGAGGTGGGGTTTGTAGCTCTTGCTCTTTTCAGATTTTTCAGAGCATGCCAAGCCCCAGAAGAGTGGAGACAGACCTGGATGTGGACTATCAGAATAAGCTGAAAAGGAAAAAAATGACATGGGTAGAGTGACAGAGGCAGCCTCAGACAGGATGTTTTTTAATGAATAATTTAAAGACAAACCTTTTTTAATATACTTTTTAAATGCTGCAGAAATGAAAATGCCATTGTTTCTCTCAAGGTAACAATGAAATGTTGCTGTTATGATTACTGGTGTTCTTGTAAAATGTTCCATTTTTAAAACCATGGCAAGATATAATACAGTAATTTGCCTGTATGTCTAATTACTGCCCCAAATGATTGATGCTTGTGTTGCTCTATAGGGCCTTAACTGACAAATATGGACGCATAGATGTGTATGTATGTCTAATTGTCTGAGCAAAGTAAGATCCTTCTGACATGTTTGTATTGTTATTATAATTTAAGAATTATGAGAAATTACATCAAAACCAAACACACAATGTATAAACTGCTAATATATCAAAATATTATATTTTATATGTTGTGCTTGTGCATTACTTTCAAATCGCCTTCTTTCAGAAACACACTCTTTGTATGGCCAGCCATTGTCCAATTTATGACCTCTTTATGAACTATATTTGTGTACAAATGTTTGAACACACACTAATCAAATTATATGTTTTGTTTTCTGTTAATAGGTTAATACAACATATGCAGGGAACAGTCTTAAATGTGTGATTTAATTCTATTTTTGCACAGTTTAACATATTATAAAAATACAAAATGCATACAATCTTTTGCACATGCCCGGCTTGTGCTAAATTAAGCAAATAAACAGTGGTTATACAACAAAATGTGTCAAAGTGTGTTCTCCTGAGAGGACGTGTACTTATTTGCACTTAGATAATCAGCAAAATATGTCATTGGACGAAGCACCCAAACTTTGCACTTCACTGTTTCCCACAGGTCTACTCTGTAGGTGTTCAATTATATACTGTACCTGTCATAATGCAAAGATTGCTATTGACTAGATATTATTCAGGTGGTGGTACAACTGACCGTAGATGAAGGCCAAAATTTAACAGAGGGGCTACGGTCTGCAAATGTTCATCTGAAAACAAAAGGTTAGAAAGTACAAGGTAAGAATTTCTAATAAAGTGGATGTTTAGTGTGATGTGGGGAGAGATGGTGAAATTTGAAACTGGTCTAACACACAAGAAGTGGCTCTGTGATGAAAAACTGACCACAAAGGAATGGCTAGAGGATGGCTGAAATTACATATCAATTACAGTCTTTGACTTGAACAAAGCTAAAAGTTTGGGCCATCTAATACAGCGCCAATGAATGTAGAATAATTCCAACTAGCTAAAAACACCAAAGTCCCACTTGGATGAACCTTGCAAATATTAAAAACCAGTACATATTCAGACAACAGCCAGTCTATACAACACACACAAATATTTATCTAATTCGCCTGTGTTGGCCCAGCCATTCCTGTTCATTTAACTACTGCACACAGGGGTTAAAGACATTAGCCCATATGATTGGGTCTGGTCTCTCCAGCTCACATTTTCCACGCTCAAGTAAATGCCTCTGTCCTTTCCATCCTCATGCAGTACATCTGGCGCATTAAAGCCACGTTTGTATTACCGGACTCTAAATGACTGCCATCAGCTGGTGGCAGTGCATGTCGATTTCCGAACCTTTCGGCCTTCCGCCAAATGAGCTCTGTTATGTTCCTATCATGCAGCCGTATGTCTGACTCATTACAGTATGAGACTTGCTTTTTTATTAGCTTCCTTCCCTTCGCCACTAGCAAATTTACGGGTGTCTCGGTCTAGCAGGAAAATGCAGTTAGTCAGAAGTGGCTGACAGCATTGTTTTTATGCCGCTAATGCACTACAAGTGAATGGGCAATGAGAACTGGACTGAATGTTCAAGCTCATTTAAATCAGCCTTGCTGTGAACTAGGGTTTAATATATGAAGTGGCCAAGTCACCTCATAAATGTAAGTTTTTCTGTTGTGCTTCTAATGACGTGATATAGTCTTCAGGGCAAGTCCCATTTAAATGAGCGCTGCCATTGTTCCTTTTTTACGCTTTAGTAAATGATAAACAGAGCATTCATAAGTACATTATTATACCATATTCTATGTTTACATTCACAGTCTAATTTATTAGGAACTCTCACCTCGAAGGTCTGTTTTGCTGGTATACAGATAATCTGTTGATGTTCATTTTGAGTGGTGCACCATTTTCAATCTAGCACTGACACTGATGTGTATAAAAACCAGCACCACTGGAACTGACACCATATTGATAACACTACAATATCAGCATCACTCCTGTGTGAAGAATGGACCACCAACCAAACAGTCCTGAGTAATCAATAATACAAACAGTCAAGTGGGACAATTGTGTATGACTATAGATGACTTGTGAATGTGTAAACATACCATACCATCTTCTGTGAAATGTCCTTTACCCACACCGTTCAATACCGTTCTTTTTCTAAATGTTATTTTAGTCTGTTCCACACATATTTTAGTGTTACAAAAATAGAAGCTGAAGGATGGTACACAATTCTCCCACCTCTCCTGTCTGGATCGTAACCCATTTTCTTTTTTTGACTGTACTTCAGTTGTGGCTGCTGGGTAAAAGAAAAATGGAAAGTAAAAAAGTGCTGAGTAAAAAAAAAAAAAAAAAAGTGCTGAGTAAAACAGTGCACTGAGGATCTACACAATTAGAAGTAAATTGTTTCCCCTATCTGTTAGGATTTATATTATTAATTTAATTCAATATGGATTTAACATGTAATGTCACATAAGTTTTTTGCAGTTGTTCAGGTATTAATTTTGTTTTTGTAATCTGTGGTCTACGTGCATAAGGGAAGAGCAAGAGAGAATAGAAAGTAGTGCACATTCGTTGTACTGTTCGGTCTTCGTGGTTCAGAAGATTTTGGTTGTAAATAAAAGTTAAACTAACTTACGACAAGGACCCATTCTGTCCATACCTCCGAACCCAAAAGTGAGAGCTTTTACCCTCAAAATACTCTACAAAATAAGGGCTAACTCATTTCAGCTTAAACCTGAAATGCTATGTGGCATCTCAGGTGACACTCAGCCAGCCGATCTGTACATTACTTAAATGCCTCCAGACCTCCGTCTCAATGCCACTACATTTGGAGTCATTTACATTCAGTGACATTTCCCCACAAATATCCTTTTATCCTCTGTGTACTAACCAAGCCTGTGTCACGTTGCATTACACAGCATTAATGTGGGTTTATTTGCTCTTAAATCCATGGCAGGGATTCGAAAAGTGTTGTGTGACATTTGAAGAACACAGCAAGCATGATTCACATATTAAATGCCATGGCCAAGTTGCCTTTAGATCTGTCTAAAGGCTGAACAAACAGGCTGTTGGTTTCATGGATCTGAACTGGCTTCCTACTTTTTTTCTGCATTTAGCCTGTCCTGTTCAGATGTTGTGAAACATACCAGGAAAAACATGAAAACTAATGGTGTTTCAGACAAGACCCTGAGTCATGCTTCCTGTTACTCAGCTGTTCAGCTTTAGCAGTAATACGTTCTAAAAAACTTGGTCAGTGCCTTAAAATACACATGTTCAATATGCTTAATCATCTGGGATGTCACAGTTATTGCCAGATAAAAAAAACAAGTTATAAAACTTCAGCTTAAAATATATTCTCTTGTTGTTACTATGTGTTGGTCTTATTATCAAGTATCTGACAAAGCTTAATTGGCCCCAATCTCTCTAGACAGGTAGGATGGAGCTTCTTCTCCCAACATTGCAGTTGTCTGTTGTTACACAATCGGTAGCTGGTATTCTCCTACAAGCATGGTGGCTTGACGCTCTTTGGGGGCAGCTGGTAAGGTAGTGGTTAGGGGTTTGCCTTGCGATCAGGAAGTCATGGGTTCTTAGACTGTTAGTGGCATCCTTGAGTACTGTCCCTACACACACCCCCCACCTGGGCACTATGTTCCTGGTTGCCCGCTGCTTCACTTGGTGAAGGGGTTAAATGCGGAGGAAGAATTTTGTGCTGTTCACACTGTGTGCTGTGGTGTGTTCACATATGACAGAATGGTTGCTTTCACTTGAATTGTACAGTGACCCAATTTAAAAAGACTTCTAAGGGTTAACTGTAGTCACTATTGGGTCTGTGGAGGATTTATTTGTGCTTGGGAATATTATTTCTGGGCATACAGGACATGAGATGCATGTTTTCTCAGGACCAGCACAGCCTTATTTGGCTGCCACAATACGTTCCCAACCATGTGAGTAACACACTGCTCACAGCAGTGCTGGACCTCCTGTTTCATTGTTGTCCTGTAAATTGAAAATAGAGCATGAGTCAGGCTTTATTGGACAAACAGTTCAGTTACAAACATTCTGTAAGCTCCCTGCCTCATCATGACATGCTGTGACAGCATCAGCTACACCAGCAGTTTTCAGTCCTTGTCCTGAAGTGTGTTCTGCACATTTTGGTGTTTTCTTGTTTCATTGCAACTCAGGGATGGTTTGATAATAAGCTAATCAGGTGTGTCACATACATCAGAGTACTATGCCACAAGTCTACAAGAATATGTGAGATGTCACTGTCCCTGAGCAATACAGATCATTACAGTGCACTGCCAGTAACAGTAACCATACTGGAAACTGTAGGTCTACTGGAAATAGTAACATTTCAGTGAGGATCGTTTGGTAATTACTCTGCACAAAATCTAATTTTACAGTTGTATGTTTGAGTAGAGCAACTGCTAAACACTGTGGGACACTAACCATCCAGAGTTTAAGTAATATGACTTCTTATAGTCACACATGATCACAGCACAGCACACAGTTCGAACAATGTGAAGTTTTTTCTCTGCATTAAACTCCTTCACCAAGTGAAGCAGTCACTATGGAGACTGTGGAGACAGTACCTTGCTAAAGGGTACCTCAGTGGTGCCACTGGCAGTCTGGGATTTGAACTCATGACCTGATCACAGGGGCAACTCACATTTAAAACCCTTGTTCCATTTCCTTTCAGCTACCTTCTTTCGTCATCATTGATACAACAGATCTTTGGGCGCCAGAGTGGCACAACTAATAAAAGTACCACTTCTCTGGAATCCAATCAATCACAAAGATTTCAAAATGTCAAAGGTGTTGCTATGGGACTGTTGTCTTATTTAGCCCATGACATCATCAAACCCTTGATCAGACATACTCACTTGTACAGTCAGTTTTCAAAGGGAATGATTTATCTTAGATTGCACAGATTCCAGATAAAAACTACAGACTTGCTTGGTATGGTCGGCTGCTGAGATGTTGCTATAGCTTGGCCACAGTTGCTCTGTGAGTATTGTTGTAATTGGAATGAACAGATAAAAAAAAAACAAGCTATAAAACTTCAGCTTAAAATATATTCTCTTGTTGTTACTATGTGTTGGTCTTATTATCAAGTATCTGACAAAGCTTAATTGGCCCCAATCTCTCTAGACAGGTAGGATGGAGCTTCTTCTCCCAACATTGCAGTTGTCTGTTGTTACACAATCGGTAGCTGGTATTCTCCTACAAGCTGTTTTAGGCAGGTGGAGTTTTGCTAGGGGTCATCTCTGAGACTGCAAAGGGGCCTAGCCAGAGTAAGTACCAGTCTTTTTCCTCAGCTGACTGTACGCACATTTTTTCTCTCTTAAAGACATTTTGATCAAATTGATAATGCTTTAACATTAATTGATAATGCTTTAAAATTAATTGATAATGCTTTAAAATTAATTGATAATGCTTTAATATTTATTTCTAAACAAAAGGTGAAGTGTGTGTCTTTATCTAACATGTATGCATACAAATATAATCAATAACAAGTGTGTACCTATAAACATATCAAAACTCAACAGAAATGTATTCATTTCAGAGTACAGTAGGGTTAGTTCCGCCCACACATGGCACAACCACACCGTGTTAAACATCACTTAAAAGCTTCTTTCCAGTAGAATCTCAATAGAACATTCAAAAAAGCCTGTTTTCCTTTTTACTAATAACAGCTTTTACACAAATTAAACACATTTTCTAGTTTCAAGGCCTATTTTTAAATCTGTTTTTCTTAAAACCAGCTTTCAGAACCATTATGTTTTATAATAGTACTAAATAGTGTTCTGTTGAGTAAACAATAAAACAATAATTTTAAAACTGTCTGTTCAAAAAATCATCTCCCTGAAGTGGATCTTCACAAAGAAACAAATGTGTTTGTTCTAATCTCATTTAAAGGCTAGATTTTCTGTATAATTTTTTTCAATTCATCCAATCCAAAACTGTAAAAATATCAGTAATCTACCAAAAGTGGATTGCAGGTATTTGTTCCCTGTGTGCTGGTTCTCATTGGGTTAAACACAGCCCATGCTGAAATCTCACATGCACCCCAGGCAGCATATATGCTCTTTGGAGGGAGTCCATTTAAGCGATCTCTTCCTCTGAACTCTCCCTGACCTCCTCCTCGCTTTTCTCCAGAGGTGGAGTGAAACGGGGACGAGATCTGAAGGGGCCTTGATGGATTTTGGAGTTTAAACCCAAAGCGGGTTGAGGGGGCTGAGGGAGAGCGAAGGCCCTGCTGGAAATTGGATTGAAACTGGCTGTGTCCCCGGAGTCGCTGCCTTTTAATTGGATGTTGGCCTTTTGTTCACACATTAGCATCCATAATATGGTTTCGTTCTGGACTCTCCGAACATCCTCCCCAACTTCTCAAGGTGACATAGCCAAGAAACTCTTTTAATTGTCTCTCTCTGTCTACATCTTTGCCTCATGGTGCTAGAAGGCTTTCTTTTGCTTCTCTCCTTGTCAAGAGTCTATTGTAAAGGCAATAAAGGCCAGAAGGGATGGGATACCACCCTTCATCACCACCACCTACCCCTTCAACACCTGAGCTGAACTCCTCTCTGCTTAAGTCTCATTAGACCCCTACTGTGTGGCTATGAGAGAACCTGGCAGTAGTTAAAAATAATGGCCCCGGCTTTCTTATACTCACCTCCCAGTGATTAATATTACTTTATGAATGGTCTTTCATGTCAGAGCCAAATGAAAGAAAGGTGATTTTTTTTTTAATGCGAGACGTGTATTGCCTTATTAAATTTAAAATGGAAAGGTAAAATGGAAATGTTTCCATCAGATTGGAAAGCTTATATTGAAGAGTTACTCAAATGTAATCATATTGAATGTGCTCAACAATTTTTTTTATTGTTTGTAAAACTGTTAAAATGTTTAATTTAGTGAAGTCCTATTAGCAAACAGAAAGGCAGCCCGAAGGAGAACCTCTTTAGCATTCTTTGTGTTTGTTAAATTATGATTTGAAATTATAATGTTCATTTTAAGTTATAACCTGTAACAATAATATAAAGGTAAACAATAATATAATAATATAAAGGTAAACAACTGGTTGTACATTTTCATCTGTATCGTATTTGACTCTCTTACATATGCACACGCACACACACACACACACACACACACACACACACACACACACACACACACACACACACACACACACACACAGTTGAATTACTAATAAGTAGAGGTTTCTGGATATAGTTTAACATGCAGTGTGTACAAACTGCCTTTTCCAGTCCACACTTTCCTTAATGTAGAACTACAACACCTCTACAAAGATGATGGACAGCACTATAAATTACACATCAGACAATCCGAAAAGAACCCACAATCCAGTAGGGCTAATCCACACAGACATTCAAGTCCTATGATCAATACTGGATGACCTGCTTTTCCTGAAATTGGTCTCTACATTGCCTCATCAGTCACTGATTTTATAGAGATGAGGCAATATTCCAATAATTGGATCAAGGCTCCTGTAAAAACCTTCACAATATCTCTGATGCACTTGAGGTGCAATACATAAAGGCTGCATACATTTACCAGGCTCTGGGGGAGAGTTATATATGGCCTTTTAAAAGATAATGCTTGTACATGCTTTACCTGCCTCTTTTGTCCCTTAGTTTTCAAAGTGGTCTTTGTTACAGGCCTCTTGTGGGACCTTATACTGCATGGTGCAAAAATGCAAGAGCTGCTATTGTGTTTGTAGCTTTCATTATAGAAATGTACATATAGATATTATCATTATAGTGGATCACGCATACCTCTACTATAGTGGTATCTAGCAGTGATTAATTTAGTGAAAAACGGTCATAACGAACATCTGAAAAGAAACAAAAATCAGCATAAGTCAGACACATGAGCTTAACACATTACCCTGCCAGTGGGAGAGTTCAGGAGAGGGCCAGAGTCCTTTGGAAAAAGGGCCACTTGCCATTTCTAACATATGAAAAAGGTCTAGCAAATTATTGCTTGAAAAAGAAACATAAGAAACACCATATCAGGTTGAAACCCACACTTTACAACTGCATTCGAACAGAATCAAGCAATGCATCAAACTATTGTATTTGCATGTTTTGTCTCATCTAGGTTTGTCTTAAGAACCTATAGACATCTACAGACACCCTGAGAAGGGCATTTAAATGTGTTGTATTAACATTATCTGGCATGTTTTGGTAACACATTGGTGATTGACCAACTACTTACTTTTCTTGCACCTACGAAGGCAAAAGAATTTTGATGATGTTTAAGCCAACCAGCATTATATGTCTCTATTTCACTGAATCTGGAGAAAACATATTTCAGGGGTACTATGGGAGATGGTAACTAGATGTTATTGTGTTTTGTATATAGTAGAGATGTGCCGATCTGATGTTCTGTATCCATATTGATCCGATCCTGACCTTAACTACTGGATCGAGAAATCGGGAAGGAATAAAAATCATAATCCGGTTCGTTAAAAAATATGGAAAATGCATCCAGACAAATGTATTACAAACATCATAGTAATTTAAGTATTGAACTGATATTGGTATCGGCAGATAATCAAGGCTGTGGTATCAGTATCGGTATTGGGGCTGTGGTATCATGCCACCCCTAGTAAACACCAATGGTTACCAACACTGGCCCTAATGATCTGCATTCCTGGAGAGTCTATTTCCAATCACACATCTGCCACACCGGCTCCACTTAATTGACTTAAGAAGTACTTGATAGGCTAGATCAGATGTATTGAACATTAGATGCAGGCTGCAACACAACACATTAAAGTGGTCCGAGTCTAGCAGAGGAGCCTCAGGGAGAGGCAGATGCTAGAAAAAGAACAGATAAGCTTTACCAGTAAGCAAAAGAACTACCAAATAGAATCTAATAGCTGAAAAGATTTTTATTTAAGGAAAGGTTCTCAGTGCTTGATTTTCTTCCTCTCAGGCTGCTGAGGCTTGGGTTCCTTACTGTTGTGTACATCAATCTGGGGAGTTTTGCGTTTCAGGCCAGGACTGGAAAGGCCATCATCAGGGTAGAGGAGTGTCTCCCACAGTTTCTGCTTAATTTTGCATCCTAGAGCGAGGCTGTAGGGATGCCGGTCTCCAGCTGGAGTTTTGAGCATGGGCTCCACTACAGAATGGTAAATGTGTTGGTACTCGCTCTCACTGAGGCCATGTATCAGCAATGGCTCATCTCTCTCAGACACATTCCCGGAGGAGTTCTGCTGCAGAGCATGTGGAGCTGCAGAGAGCTGCCGCCCCGCAGGATTAACAGCAGTGTTTGAGTTGAACCTGTCCTCTACAGCCTCCTAAATTGAGAATAAGTAAGAAATACTGTATGTAGCATTTCACTCTACCAAGACAAGCAATGTTTGCTTTACCTTTGCCATTGAACATACGCTAGTACTGTATTTACAAAGCCAACTCAAATATTAATTTCTTTTCTGTCACAAATTTCTATTTTGAGCACAGGAATTAGAATATGCTTCCCTTTTCAGTCACCTTTCAATTCAGTTCTGTTCTCACAATCGACAGTCATTCATAAAGGCAGTCTTGTACTTCTTGTAAGATGTCTTGTAAGACTATTTAAGTTTTAAAATTCCTATACACTATAAAAACATATTTTGCTTTCAAAACAAGCAGGATTGCACCTGGTCATAAAACACATACAATGTGGACACCCTCGAAGCCTGCAACAGTAAATGGTGCTATCAACCTCAGCCTGAACAGATGAGTGCGTCCGTTCATTGATGAGTAGAGTAGGTAGAGGACGGGCAACCAGGAGTACAGATGAGAGGATGATGAGATACCCCCGATCCTCCTCTTCAATATGTACCAGATGCCTGGCCTGCTTTGCCTTCAACCCTTCACCTCCAGTGCATCCAAAGTGGCAGAGTCCACAATTACTGAGACAGAGCTATGAGTGTTGGTCTCATATGTAGAGTCAAGTGGCAGGCTAAGCTGTAAGCAGGCCTCATCACTGCTGCCAGACTCAGTAGAGATAGGCAAAGGGCCTTGAAGGGCCACAGAAGAAGTGGCAGAGGAAGAGCTGTTCCCAAATGTTCCCCTTTTTCCTAAATCTACCACATAATCATTAAAATGCACAGAAAGCGCAATATTCTGTCTCAAACCATAGTACTGGTTCGGAGGTCTCTCCACAATATCCTGAAACAGTACAAGAAATTAAGATTTTACATTTGCTGATTCTCAATACTCAATGTTCATTCTATTTTTGTTGCCTAGCTTAATTCAACATTAAAAGCCTCACCTTTTCCATTATGTTAATGCAGGATTAGGAGAAAAACAAACTCTTAAATGATGAAATAATCAGAGAGCAGTGCACTTGCTGTAAATGTGTCCAGTTTTGTTTGTTTGAGTCCTAATGTGTTACTGTCACGGGCGTCGCGGCGGTTGCCACGATGCCGTGATGTACCCCAGTGATCACATGCAGGCAGGCAGGCGTCCATGACTTTGAACTCTTTATTAAACCAAAACATAAATGAACACAAACCTGGTTCGATGGCCGATACAAGAAAAACAGGGATGTGATACTTTAAACGAGGCGATAAATGAGGCGATGGACCAACAACCACGGTCCACATAACTGGAACTTAAATACATGGAATGACACAGACAGAAACCAATGACAAGACACAATCACT
>JBBPDC010000007.1:16815060-16845643 GCA_037974485.1 Hemigrammopetersius urotaenia | reverse complement strand
GAGAGAGAGAGAGAGAGAGAGAGAGAGAGAGAGAGAGAGAGAGAGAGAGAGAGAGAGAGAGAGAGAGAGAGAGCATTCCTAAATTGAGTGGAAAAAGGTCATTGGAGGGGTCAACCATCAGCATTATTGAAAATGTCACCAAAATGAGACAGACAGTTTCTATTCAGTCACACAGAGCAAACGCAGAGGCCATGTATTGCCTTAAAGTCAAATTTAATTGGAGAATTCCCCAAGTAAATAAAAAAGGTGACATTTCGCCGCCTGTCCAGGTCCAGAATGCTAAAACGGCTGCTGGCCTCAAATGTCAAGGTGGAATAATTTGAGCCGATATTCTGACATTAAAGTTTCCCTTTGCCCCCAAAACAATCACAAAGGTCAAACCTTACATTTGATTCAATTTGTGTCAAGAATTTGCACTAAGCCAACAGTGAATCTCATGATCAAAGAAAGCCAGTCCTGGGGTGTTATATCTGGTCAAACAGAAGTACTGAACTGCACAGATGAGGATTTAATAGTTGAGCGTCAGGTAAATAAGCAACTCCTGGGTACCTGGGATAAGGGTAAAGACATGCTCCATAAAATTCCAACTTCCTTTTGCAAAAGACCCTCTCAGAAAACACAACACTGATTATCCACAGCAAACCAATCCCAGGCAAATCCTTTCTTTTCAGAAAAGAGAATGTTTCAAGCAAAAACATTTAAAGCCTGTTAGCTAGGTTTGCAGTATTAGAATTTGCATTAGAAAGGCTATGATAGCTGATCATGATATGCCAGTTTGAAAATATTCAGACATACAGACTCTATATTAAAGCTAAACATATGCTTTTGTAATCTTTAATCCAACAAATACTTTGTTGTGCTTCTTCAGTAAATAAAACTATTTTCCACACTTCTTGGAAGGCTTTTTGAAGTGTTTTCTGTGGGAATTTCATTTTGTAGAGCATTTATGAGGTCAGGCATTGATTCTGAAGCTTGTGAGGCCTGGCTCTCAATCTCCATTCCAGTTCACCCCCAAGGTGTTGGGTGGGGTTGAGGTCAGGGCTCCATGTGGGCCTCAACTCATCCAACCTTCCTTTGTGCACTAGGGCACAGTCATGCTGGAACAGAAAAGGTTCTTCCCCAAACTGTCTACAAAGTTGGAAGCAGGACATTGTCCAATATGTTTTGGGATACTGAAGCAATAAGATTAAGTCATTCACTGGAAGTAAGGGGCCTAACCCAAAACCCTGAAAAACAGGTGTGTCCCAAAACTTTTATCCATACAGTGTTTATACAAACGGATGACAGATTAAAGGAAAAACTCATATAAAATGTGTCAGTGCGATGTTGAGCTACCATGAGGATATTCTGAAATCAAGTTAAGTCTCATTGGACTGTTTAGTTCGGACATAGCAGCAAGGACCAAATTAAAATCTCACATTAGACTGAAGGCAATAAACCCTAAATTAGACACACCAGTGGTCTGTTAATGTATTCCAATTAAGTGACGTGCTTGAATAACAAACACACACACACAATACCTTTGATTGTTCAACGATCAGCCGCATTAGGGATAATTAGGCATCAAATTGCCTTCTTAAGCACAGGCCCTCACAGCAGAACAGAGCTTCACCAAGCCATTGAATAAATATGATTGTCCACTGGAGGGGGGTTTGGAGAGGCAGGCTAGTGGGGTTTGGCCACAAGGTCAGCCGGCAAGTTAAGCTTCAGTACTCAGTGGCCTGCCACTCGATGGAGTAATTACTTGTGCACAGCTTCCTTTGAGGCTGTTGATTAAAGAGAAGCACTCACAAACATTACAGAGCATAAGAAGATACTGCAAACGAGGTGAGAAGGGGGGCTTTTAGACCAGTTATTTAGATATAATGATCTTTTCAGGAGGCAAGGGAGAGAGCAATAATAGTCATTAGACAGCAAGCATTAGTGTGAAGGGGCTAAACTTTTTACTTTATGAAAATTCTGTATAACACAGCATTAAAACATCACTTTACACACACCGAGGCCTGCTGAACCTAACTGAAATGTTCAAACTAGTATTCGGTTAAGGGTGTGTTTTCAGTTCAGGCCTTCACACTGCAAAACATTTCCCCCCCCCAAAAAATGAAGAAAATGTCTAGTTTGCAGTCACATGATTCCAATTAAATACAGAAAGCGGGCAGGAAGGGAAAGAGAGATGGAAGAAAAGCCACTACTATGCTAGTTCAGACCGAAAAAGGCAAAATAGCTTGCAATCTTTCGTCAGTGGTAGGAATCCAGCTCAAATAGGAGTTTAGACCGACTCATAGCATTTTCATAATTTTACAGTGTGTGTTTTATAGAATAAATCACTGGCTGCAGTATTTCTCTCCCTGGTTGTAGTACCATCACTAAAGCTTTTTTGCTCGTGCCTCACCGCTCTTGAGGCTCCCTGCTGCTGGTGTACAGTTAGAGACCGTAGACCATCCGTTGATGCACAGTTTATGTTAATCATCCCTATTAATGATCAGTTTTACGCAGAGTTGAATATTTTGGGGTGGTGGACCATGCTTAACCAGCAGGAACACTTACATATGCTAAAAAACCAGTTACACCACTGTGTCTGATCCGCTATGCTTATATCAACATCCCAAACAACAAAGCAGGGTTTGTAATGAAGTGGATGGTGAATGCACTGCAAAAACTAATAATTCAAGGCAATAATTCCATGGTAGCACTACCTTATTGAAAAACCCCTGATTACATGCACAAGTTACTAAAGTTACTTTATTAATTAGGTGGATAAATGTAAAGCTCATAAGTACGAACAAATCTGTCAATGGAGTAAGCAAATTAGTGAGACTAGTAAGATTTCTAGGAATAAGAAAATATCTAAATATCTTAAAACGTGATATGAGAACATGCTAAACTACCTTTTTAAATGGTCTGTACACATAAAAAAAAATACAGGGACTCAATATGAGGGTTTGTCCCTTGCCAAGTTTCTTGGCAAGACTATATGTCTGTAATCTGAGATTTTTTTTTAAGCGTAATTTATTTTAAGCATAATAGTTTTAGGACTTTTAGAGAGATATGAAGAACATATTATTGCTTATGTTAAGACTAAAGTAAAGTAAAGTGCTAATTTTTGGCTAAATATGAGCTCTTCACATTTACAATACACAGATTTTTTTTGCAGTGTGTTAACTATACAAGATGTTGAAGACTACAAACGAATAAGCCTTCTTAAGACATGAAAGGAAGCCACTCTTCAGCTAATCTAATCCACCGCAGAGATCGACAACAGTGACTCTCCTCTAGAGAGAGCAATCAGATGGCAGTGGAATACAGTGACGTATGAAAGGCCAGTGTGTTTGTATGAGTGCTATCTGCATCCATGTGTCCTAAATGAATTAAAGCTCTGAAAACAACAGTGGGCTTTTCAGAGCTTGGACAGTAAGAAGTGCTTTGGTATGCTCTACAGATTCCATATGTGCCAGAAATGCATCTGTGCAAAAGAAACGTCAGGTCCTTTAAGGTTTGCTGCGCTGTTCTGTTCAAAACAGCAGTTCAAAGCAGTTATTCCTCTGCTGCCGTTACTCCCTTGAGGTTGTCTATAATTTCCAAGCACACCAGGCAGATTTATTGCTGTTGCAAGTAGGGGAAAGAATACCACTACAAATCTTTTGTTTGCTTCGGGTGGAAAACAACAGCTACATCTGCTAGAACTGGGACAAAGCCTGTGTTTACAGCGAGCACAGTTTATACGTCCGCAGACAAAAACTGTCCTACAACAAAGCCTTATTCAGCCTTTGCCACCCAAAACAATGTCTTTCAAAGACAGCTTTGAAATGCTGCCAGGTCTATGTTATAATAGAGTTACAAAGCAAAAGCTAATCTGGAAGCTTATAATGCGTCTTTAACCCACTAAAGAAGTCCAGTAAAGACTGCACTGAAGTGACTGCACTGAGTCTTATCTGTCTTTTTTTACCAAACACGTCAGCCTTTAATATCCTAGCAGCTTGATGAGAAGCTATTTCTGGAGTATAATTGCAAATCACGGGAAAGTAAACAGATTTGCCTATTAACTATGGGAAGTAAGGGAAAACTTCAGTTTCCTTAGTGCCTGATGATCAGAGAGTCTATAATTAAGTCTAATATGTAGGCGTATTGTATATAAGAATCTTTGTCACACAGAGCACAACACACCCTTACCAAGATTAATGTGTCAGTTTAACGTGCCAAAATCTTCTCGTAAAAAACAAACAAACAAACAAACAAAAAAAAAACAGCTGACCATAGAAGATTATACAAAAAGACCTCAAGCATGAGCAGTTTAATTATTTACTGCGGTATGGGCCATTGCTCATGTCCTGACACATCTTTTATGCAAAGAAACTACAGGCCTCACATCTTATTGTTTCTAAATGATGAATTCATTAAACAAGAGGAGAGCAAACTTGTGTTACATGTCATAAGCTTACGTTTTTATAGCATAGCCTTGCACTTCCATTCTATCACTCCTTTCAAAAGTGCAGCAATTTGAACCAGAATACCTTTACCCTGCATAGAGGGGTCACCTCTGTAAGTCGGTGGGCCCCCAAGCTTGCAGTACGACAGTCAAATCACAACATCCAGTCCAATGTAAAGTCCACAGATGCACAAAGCATCAGCCTTTTCTGATGTCCAAAAATATCCCAGACGCCATCAGTGTACACTACTGAAAACCAGTTTTCACCACACAGTTCAGAGAGTTACTATAAGATGCATTATGATAAATAAAAAAAATGTCAGTTAGGTTCGTGAGGTAAGATTAGATACATGAGGCACAGACTGTGAGATTTTATGATTTCCAGAATGGGCCATCTAAACCCTCTACTTGTGTGCGGATTAATTCCATGTTAGATTTTAAATGGTATTAAGCCCCTCCACCAGCAATGTTAGCTTTCGCATAGTTGGCCAATCGAGAGTGGTAGCCCCTGCTGAGAGCGAGGGCAGGGGATTAAATCTGAGAACAATACTCGCTTTGTGCCAGGGTTTGCCAGGGGCAGGTGGTGACACTGATGCTTTCATTATAGCAGCAGAAAAAAAGAGAGAGGCATCAACATTGTCTTTAAGATTAGATGAGATTAGATTATACAACCTTTATTTAAGCCGGGGGCCTGATGAGCCTTAACAACTTAGTCACATGGCATGTTTTTGAAGTGAAACTCCATTCAGCTTGTGGCCTGGTGGTTTGGGAGTTGGCCCTGTGACCAGACGGGTGTGGGTTCAAATCCCAGGACTGCCAGAGGCACCAATGTGTTACCCTGATCGCCTCGTTGGTGACAGCCCACTGCTTCACTTGATGAATTGGTTAAATGCAGAGAAAAATGTCATACTGTGTGCTATGGTGAAATAATGTGTGACTTTAAAAGGCTACTTTGCTTTAGAACTTCTGAAAATTCCACAGAAGGGTAACATTCACGTCTTACGTACAAGTGGTTAACAAAGATACCTTTAAAAACTGAAACACAGGTGTAGATGTTTTGGAACAGGTGTTAGGCAATGGTCATCCAACCATGGCATGTATAAAATGTTGAGCAGGGTTTTGGATCAAGGTGGCATATGGAAAATATCCAAATGAAGAAAGAGGGATTATTAATGGGGCAGTAGCAGAACCTGGAGATTCAGTGCTTTTGTTTCAGTAGGAACAAAAATCCCTGGGAAAGATATTAAACAGGGCTGGAAATTGTGGTCAGTATGTAAGGAAAAATAGAGGAGCAACTTGAGAGCCTGGAACCAATTGAGCACAGCAAAAATCACTTACAGTTGGTCTGTCAGTTTGTTACCATTTATCCCTTACATTAAAATTGAATTCATATTTGAAATAGACAGATTATCAAGAGATATTATTTTGTGTTTTAAAAATGTTCTCTAAATGCTCCTTTGCTTCTAAGCCTTCAAACTGTTTCTCAAGTGACTGAGAATGTCATTGCTCTGTGTTAGCAAGAACAGTCTGCCCACAACTCCACAGGGATATCCAGAGAGATACTGTAGTATGCTTGTAGTGCATTATCCCCTTATTACAAAGTAAAATGCACATTTGAGAGCAGTGCCAAAACCACAAACACAGAGACAAGGTCAGATGAGTCACACTTTACCATTTTCTCCATAAGTGAGTGAGTGCATGTGTGGCATTCACAGATCAGATTAGGCCTGAGTGGTCCAGTGGCTCTGTTCATCAGTAAGCATGCTGTGAGATTTCACTTGTGCTCTTTGCATCACTGCAAATTTGGGGAGATGTGTCTTTCCTTGATGAAATGTCCATGTCTATAGGGCGTGATGATCATGAACATCTATGAAAGATTTGTTTGCGTGTCTTCCACCACTATGATCAAAACATCAGCAGAAGGAATGTTTTTGGAAGAGCGACGTTCCTGAGGTCAACTTAAGTTCAGAAGTTCTGCTGGCTTGGGGAGGTCCAACAGTTTACTATGACACTTTCTGCTAGATTTCCTTCCAGGGAAATAGGCCTGGGCCAGCTGCAGGGTTGCTTGTCTGCATGACATTTTAATTCTTCATTACACAATTGACTAGATTTGTATTTGGAGGGGGAAGGGGCCCCATATTGTGTGTAGTAAACCAATTACTGTAGCCCACACATCAGTCTGATTAATGCTCCATTTGACCTGCAGAATGAACAGCAGGTGCAGGGCTGACACACTTTTGAGAAGCAGCAGACGATAAGACAGATTAGCAGGTGAGCGTGTCTGTGTGCATGCATGTCATCTAAAGTACATCCTTATGGATTTAATGACAAATTTATTTTGCCAGGATCGACATAATCATTCTCTTGAGACATACAGTATGTTACCATTTCTCCAGTCGCCACACTTAGTGACTAATTTGCTGTTTAATTGACACGGCAGTTATCGTATGTAAATGTGTACGACGGAAAAAAGGTGAAACGTGTATGCTGTCAGGCTCAAAGGAAACATGGATAAGGCCCTGACAGGCAATGAGGAGTCAGTATCAGTTCAGGGTGCTTACAGCAAAACAGATCTGCACTCTCCCTTAACTGCAATGAAGCCGTGAACACAGGCATGAAACCAATCAAAGTCTCTGTTTCAGCTTGGGGTAGAACATTTTCCAAACAATGAAAGCTTCGTCAGATCCAGTTCACTGAGAGGGCAGCTGCATCTTACTAACCTGATAAGAAAGCTTTTACTGAGATACACAAACTAAAGCACTCCATCACAATTTTACCACATTATGTGTAATTTACTAAATGTCTGTTTCAATATTTCTTCCTTAAACAAGACTTAATGTCTTTAAGAGATCTGAGTTGAACTCAACTCAGAAGGTCGAAATAAAAACTGGGTTACAGGTTTGTTAGTGTGGCATATGCTATGTTTTATGTATGTATGTAGTGCTGAAAGTTTGATTTAACCTTTGTCCTTTTCATCAGTCATTGTCCTAGTCTTTTATCAGTAGTTTTTTATTCCAACAACAATATTTGCCCACCTGTTTTAGAGGTGTGGCATCACTTCTGCTTTCTGTCTTCATTGTCCTCACTTGCATTTGAACTGCCTTATGTGTTTAATAAATATAGGCACAATTATGTTTTTTGTTTTTTTTTAATATTTATATATTTTTTATTTACATGTGTGCACTACTCTGTGTGTGTGTGTGTGGGGGGGGTGTTGGGGCTCGGGGGAATAATGGGCAGAAGATTAGGTCTGTCCATCCACCTTTACAGCCTTATGACGATATGGAGTCAAGATGTACCAGCATCACATTTATCTGCGTGGAATACTATTAAAAATAGGTAAATGTCTGGTTTCAATAATCATGACCAATTTCCCTCTTGCTGTGTCAATAACATTCAAATAGAGGGAAGCTGGATATAAAATGGACCTAAAAATAGAAACAACTGCTGATAAAATGAGACGACAGCATATCACACTCCTGTCGATTGGAGAGCATTTTGTTAAATCCTAAATCTCAGAATCCTGCATATCTCCTTGGTATCCGTTTCGGTGTGAGTTAATTAGCTTAGTGTAAGGTGAACATCTTAAAGAAGGAGGATTAAAGGGGCATTGTTTTTGTCAAATCCAATTAGATTTCTAATTAGTGATCTAAAGGCTCCTGCTGCGAGAAGAGTATTGCTGTTTGCTCTGGCAAAAATCCACAAATAGACTGGATGAACCTCATACTGCTACATTGCAAATGAGGAGCCAAAACAATCTTAGCACTATAGCTGAAATGGAACCTTTGGTTGCTCTGTGACAAAATGCCAATGTTTATCATGTGCCCCATGCCCCAGAGATCAGTCACAGGGTCTCATCAGCAGATGGAGCAAAAAGGGGTGTAAATTAAATCTAATCAATACATCAAAATCAAATTGAATCTGCCAATCAAATCAGCATCATGGGGCCAAAGTTCAGCGAAGCAGGCCAACATGGCCAATATTGAAAATCAGACTCTTGAAGGCCCGGGGGCAGCCATCTTGCGAATGGTGAGATGTTCGTACAATGGCTAGCACATGGAAAATATTGACAGAACAGAGTGCTTCAAAAGGAGCCATCCACACTGCTGAGGCCATAAGCCCTTTCTCTCACACACACATACACAGAAAGAGACAGAAGCCCAGTCTGGGGCTTCCACTTCAGAGAGACGAGGTTGCTTTGTTCCGAGGGCACCTTAGCCAGCTCATTATCGATTCCAGGAGATCTCCAAGACCTCTGATTCCTGGAGTGAGAGGAGTTCATGCCAACTCACCCGGTTCTGCCAATGACAGCTGAGTGCAGGCTTCCATGAAGGAGATCAAAAAGTGTATGAGGCGAGAGATGCATGTTTGAAACATGGGTGGAAAATGTGCTCTCACTTTCATGATGTTGAAAAAAGGTGCATTAAGTTCAGAGGATCACAGGGTTAGAACTTACTGAGATTGGGTGGACTGCAGTACATCTTTCTTTAGAAACTATCACAGCTCTTTAAGGGGACATTTGAATGTAATCATTTTTGCTATTAAAATCCGGAAAAAAACTTGTGATTTTTTTATGTAACTGACCAAAATTGGCTCCACAGAATTTAGCTCTCTAGGCCCTTATTGCTCGCCGCATCTGCCAGATGAAGTATTGCAGTTGCTCCCACTCGTCTGATGCACAAACCTGAAGCAATCAAGCATTCTCTTTGGGCTGTGGTGTGTGTTTCTATTGAGTGTGAGTTATATCCCAGGAGCTCAGCATAGATCAGAGACCAATGAGCAGCTTTCATCTCAGAAATCAATGTTTGTACTTTTGTGCTCTATTGAAAATGCATTTAGAGTTTAAACCATTTCCTCCAGCCTCTCAAGTAATGGAAGTACTTTCCAAGATTCTTAGGAGCTAAAATATGGCAGCCTCCTTGCATTCCAGCAAAATTTGTTTTGAGCTGAAGAAAGCTGGAATGAGTACTTCTAGAAAGCAACTCTGGTGTCTCCATCCGACTTAATAATTGTCAACGGTCAGTAGAACCTCTACAACCTCCAGAAACACTGCATACAAACACTAGTGGTCCAACAACTGAACTCAGCTGCTGAAATCCATAATGGATGTTGTAACATGGCAGCAACACCAGTACCACTTGCTTATGAGCATAATAGCCTGGGCACAGGGCCCAGACACCCCGAGCAATTAGATAATCTTGCAGTGTGTTCAGGAGGACAAAAAACCTGCATGCAATGTGCCCCCACATCAATTACAATATATTACATCAACCTGTAGGGTAGAAGAAAAAAACAGTCCACAAGCCCAAGTGTAATCTAGCTCTGCTTGAAGATCGCAGGTTACAGCAGAATTGCTTTACTTTACCAAAATCTCAGAGAAAGAATTATGAAAAATAAAAGATTAAATCTGATTAAGAGGCTTCTGTTTATATCTCAATATGATTTTCAGCAGTGACATTTCCTTTTCAACCTCTATTGCCTGAGAGAATCTTGCTTCTTTGATCTCTTTTTTACTCTCCGAGTATCACTCTTTGGCCCTTGTTCCATTAAATTGGCATTATTTACTAACCAAGAGAGCACGGGTAGGCAAATGCGACAGCTCCGAGGCAACAGCAAGACGGGAGAGCTGTTAGCATGTTAATGCGCAGCCACCCCGGTGCAGCAACATGTCTTTAGAATGTCAGAGGGAAAAAGGCATCGTCAGGGCCCTCTGACAGCATGCAAAAGCCATTAGCCCCTCTCAAACTGACATCTCCCAATCTTGTTATTGTGAACTGATGCAATGAGGATGCAATGCTGTCGCTCCCAAACACATTCCCTCTGCAGTGCTTGCACTGATAATAAGCGATGTGGGGACCACGTATTGAGCCCCTGCTGATTCCCAGCCTCTCCAAGAGGGCCCCCAATTTTAATCAAAGAGAAACCACACAGGTCCCGATAGTCCCTTGACAGTCATCTACTGTCTTAGCGTTTCCCTCTGTTTCTCTGTACCTCACTGAGCCTCTTGCCACCCCTCCTGTGAGAGTAATTCAGACAGCCATACTGTACAGGACGAGCGATTACATCCATCAGTTTGGACACCAGATCACGGGCAGGCGTGGAGAGGCAGAAGCAGGGCAAACAACAGCCAAGCACATAAAATCAATCTGGGGCCAAAGCAGACAGCACACCCCAAGAAGCACCCCTGAGGATTCACAGGAGTCTCTGCTGAGAGGCATGTTTGCAGAGACTTGCTCATCTGGCATGCTAACCCAGGCCAAGGCCTGATGAGAGATGGGCTGTGGAAACAGCGGGGAGGAGGAGTGTCACACAGGAAAGGTGCTACACCAAAGACAGGAGGTTGGGTTTGAGTGTCGTAGGGAGTGAGAAAGGAGGAAGCCGAGGGCCCCTTCCTTTGCTAGCTGGTCTAAAGATGTCCTCATTAAGGGTGTGAGAGATCAGGAACAGCTAGCATTGAGAGCTTGCCGTGAAAAGCCATTGAGTCTGAAAACAGTTCCAAAGCAATATCTCACATTTCCTTCACTTTAAAAGCATGCTGACCTATGAAGTCATCTGCTTATTAGTCTGCCAATATCTTTCATGAAGCGTCTTGGAGAGCACAGTGGGCTCTAAATTGAATCCTGTAATCATGGATATGGCTGATGGTCAGCAAGGCAACAATGCAATTAGATGAAGGACTTACATGCTCTAAGGCTAGTTGGAAACTGGCCAAATATTTGTGGCGGTGAGTTGAAACTTGTTGGATTTGTTGGATAGGGAAAAAAAATATTTGGAGCAGTGTCTATGGTTTTTATTATGTTTTTTGTTGGAATAAGCAATAATTAATTTTGTATGTATGTTTGTACTTTTGTCCTTCATACACAACAAAGCCACAAAAGAGGAATGAATAGTGCCAGGTTATTATTCAGATGCACAAGGGCAATTTAATAAAAGTGTGTCTGGAAGAGCCAGTTTGTGGGTATCTGTGTATCTTTGGACATCGTTTCATCATTGCCTCAGACCCTGCCTGATATATGAATAATCACACTTGTGTTAAAGAGGAGACCTTGCTGCTCCCTGATAAATATAAGAACATATCCAGCGGAATTTTAAACACTTCCTGACTTTTCTTAAAAAACCTTTTCTTAAAAAAGTACGAAGGTTCATTTTTTACAATGCATATCACCCCTCCCAAACAAACAACATTTCACATTTCATGTGAAGTGTTTCTGAAGGCCCTCACACATATGGAATTTGGTTACTGGTTAAGCCTACATAGAGATATTAAGAGATCTCATTTTTTCTTTTCTATGGCTGATCTCCTTTGCATTCAACTAGTTATTTTACATATTGACCTGGAATCACAGACTATCAAAGTCCTGTTAGTCTGTAAAGCTAGGCAGAGCTGGTTAATCTGCCTGTCACAGATAATTGATAAGTTAACCAATCTTCCCGTCATCTCCTTACATGACTAAAGCCAGCTAGAACAGGCCATTATGGCCTTACACACACCAGTGACTTGACCATAAACAAAAACATTCAAACTGTGGGAACACACATGGAAGATCTTCAGCAACTGCGGCCTCTAATGATTCAAAGGCAGTGGCAGTTCTAAACCAAAATGACCAGGGTGGGCGAGGTGGGGCCAGTGTGTTTTTAGGGGCACATATAATGGCAAAACAGATAAATATTTGTTTTTATATTTATTATTTTATATTAATCTTTTCATTTATTTTCATTACAGTTCTTTTTCTTTTTAAATCATACTGTCATGATCTCACTGTAGTAAGGAGGAAAAAGAGATTCACATAATGTGAGTGGTCTCAAAATCCCATAAAGTATTTGCATGTGCACTGAAAGTTTACAATTCGCGCTGTTGGTCTTCAGGTTGCAGATCTCGTGTGTAGTGCTTTAAGCAGTCTGTCTGGAACACATGTAGCGTTAGTTCCGTTCCTTGAGCCAGCGCATGTTGCGATAAGAAATTAATATTTAAATCATTGGCTGTTCAGTGCAGGGACCATAACAGTGGCCAGGAGCAATTCTACAGGGGGCCTGACCCACTCTGGCCCTGTCTAGAATCGCATATGTTCAAAGTAGTTTATGGATTTTTTCTATGCATGAAGATTGTATGAACATCAACGAGGAAATAAGTACACTCTCTTTTTTTTAGTAATTCAGGCATGCAAAAAGGTAACCTCAGTTCATTGGGATCAACCCCGCCCACAAAAAAAACAGAAGTATCTGAAGAGAATGCATGAATGTACACACACTCTTCCATTGCAGTATAGAGAAATGATCTGGCATGTCAGGGTCCTCTTGGCAAATGCAAATCTTCAAACTCCACATCCTCGTCTTGGGATCCATCATCAATAAATAGTTTTTGGAAAAGTGCTGATGCCTTTTCCAATATCAGACCCCCCACCCCCCACATAAACCTGCAGTCTGTAGATACTGTGCGCGTAACGAGGGAGTCATGCTTCTCTCTGAAGTGGGTCTTATCTGAGGTGAGCCGACAGAGGAGGGATAGTGTGCTCACCCCCTCCGGCACCCTGAGCCACACTCCCGCTCAGGACTGAAATCTGCAGAATGTCCTGGCCCCAAATCAAACGGCAAGCCCATGACTAACCTGATTAACAGTGTCAGAGGGGCAGGAGTCAGGCCCGTGCTGGATCAAGTAAGTGTCGACAGAGTGAAGGAGATTATCTGCTCCTATAAAAAGAGGAGGGAGGGGTGGGCGAGAACAGGAGGAGGGGGAGAGGTGTGAAAGAACAATCTTGCTTTTGTCCCATGGCTAATGCCACCTGGTACAGCGGGAGGGAGGCGCGAAGAGTCGGGTCAGGGGGTTTGAAGAGACGCCAGGCTCCACTGTTACCCGTCCTGCTGATACCACCCAACTTTCACTGCATCTCGGCCCAATCCCAGTCCAGCAATTAGAAATGCTCATTGTTTTTATGCTACGCCACACACTTATTAAAACTGCAAAGAGCAAAGATGAAATATATATGTATGTTGGTAAAGAGTTCAGGAGAACAAATAGTTGAGAAATGCTGGTACTAGATATGATGGATGGATATCTAGCTGTTACAATGTTACAATGCTAAAATCACATGATGACATGGACATGTGTGAGTGCACACATCTTTCAATTTCCTGCAATATGAAATTCACTGTGAAATCACTACGCAATATGAAATTTAATAAACTAGCCTGCAAGAACCTTCCAGCTCAAAGGATCCAATATGGGGTGGCTTGTGGCCTGGTGGTTAGGGAGTTGCCCCTGTGATCAGAAGGTCATTGGTTCATATCCCAGGACTGACAGAGGCACCACTGAGGTGCCCTTGAGCAAGGTACATTCCCCTTACACTGCTCCCTGGGCACACCCTGTTGGTGGCAGCACACTGCTTTACTTAGTGAACAGGTTAAATGCAGAGAAAGAAATTTCACACTGTGTTCTTAACTTTACTTTGAGGAAGCTGAACTGCACTGATCCTCAGGACAACAACTGCATTGCAATAATACACATTGCAATTATACACATTAAGGAGGGGAACAGCTTCCTCTTTTCATCACTTCATTCCCAAAAAAAGAGAACTGATACTTGTGTGCAGGGTGCTGTGTGCTCTATATATAATCAGCCTTGAGTAGATTCACACAGAAGCTATTGTAGGTCTCAAATACCATTTTTTAGACCTTTCAGTTAAAGGACACCAAATAATCATTACAGAACAACCTTTATTCTGTTGTATAGACAGCAGTACTATATGATATTTAACACTGGTCTAAAGTGTTGTTTGGCAGGCGCAGTTCCTACTGTTAGGAATTTGTGTCCTTGATATGATAAAATAACGGCACCAATATTCCTTCACAGCATTTTTGCTCCAAGTGTCCTATTGCGCACATTTTCTGAAAGGGGTCATTACTCTAGAGCAGTTCTTTTGTCTAAATAAATAAACACGGGCATTAAAATTTCTTTTTTTCTCTCTCTAAGAGGAAGCCTTGGCCACCACAGATTCTAACTCTTTCAGTATTTTCCTTTTTCCATTAGAAGCACTGCAGCCTAGAATCTTTATCTTTATTGACTTATACATCTACAAAAAACAAGTTTGTTACTATCTGCCTATAATTTGCTTTCATTCCGCCTCTCCCCTTTGGAAAAAGGAGTCAGGTAGGCATGAAGGTTCTCTGCTCACTTTTCAGTTTTAACGTGAGGGGTAAACAGCTTGAAATCACTTTGACAGGCCATGTTACTCTATCACATACCACAAGGGGTTTTAATTCCAACTTGTGAAACTGTAATTGCTTCGCTCACAAGCGCTGGAGGATTGTGGGTAAGAGACATTGTAGGATTCTGTCAGCGCTGCTCTATATGATCCCCCCCACTGTTTTCTCCATGAATAGTTCCTGTGTGTGCTAGAGAGAGAGAGATTGTGTGAAAGAGGGTGAGAGAGAAAGACAAAGAGAAAGAGAGAGGGCGCACTAGATAGAGGGGCTGACACTAAATTAACTGATGATGTCAGGAGAGTCTTTGAGAGGAGGGCAATGGCACATGACAAAACAGGATGAATATCTCTTCAGGCTATGTTCCAACTTCCTCTTTTCTTTTTCTACTTGTTCTGTTATTTTTTTTATTTTTGCTCACGCTCGCTCCCCTCTAGCTGCAAGGCAGCTACTACAAACGACTTTAATTTTAAGCCCCCTGCTTGGCAAACTGTCACTGAACTCTCTGTCACTCAGCCAACGGTAAAATAACTAAATAAATAAATAAATAAATTCCAGGAGGATAAAAAGGAAAACTACAACATAGCATAAGGCAAAAAAAGGTGAGCGGTAGCTAATTAGAAACAATAATGACAAGCAGCTATAACTCTAGGGCTGCCTGTCATGAAGGCCTTGAGGGGGCTGTCAAGGAAGAAGACAATGTTTACATAGCGCTGTGGTCTCTCTCTTTCTCTTTCTCTTTCTGTTTCAATGCATTAAAGAGAAAGGCAAGACAGAGCAGCAGGATCACAAAGTATCTTGAGTCGCTTGCTGACATGATTTGCTTACACACAGGGCCTGTCCTGCTTCTGCCTGAGCAAGATCCAGAGAAAGACCTCCCAACATGGGCATAAACTCATCCTCCAATTAGCTGCCATGGAAGACCACTGGGCTGGGAGCAGTAAGGGCCCCTGCAGAACACTCCAGTCTAAATGGCAGGTAGACTGGAGTGTACCTGTACCAGCAACAGCACATAGATGCTACAGTTTGTAATGAATACCAACCCATTATGATGGCACATGGGACAATATTTATGCTGTAAAGAGTAACTAATTAAAGAACTGTCTAGACTAGTTGCATCTGTTAAGTTACTACAAATAACTACATGGTTTTTTGCACACCAGTTCTCTTCTGCTGGGAAGTTTACAGGCAATTAGGGCTGAAACGCTCCTCCGTTTTCCTGGTTAAACACAGGAAATTGAACAAAGTGAATGCTGTGGAACACAGAGGCAGTTAGCCCAGTTGCAATCACTCTGAAATGCGAATGACCATCAGTCAACCTTCTGCCTGCATTTAATTTCATCCCCCATTATGTCCTGGTAACATCATTATGGCATTCCAAATAGTGTAACTTATCTTCAATTAGTCAGAGTTGTCAGTCATTAGGCCAGATCTGGATGGCGAGCTAAGTGCCACGGGGGCTGTTTGTCGGCAGTAATTAGATGGCTTTACAGTAGCTAAGCAGGCCTTCAATCACATGCTTGGCTGATTGGGCTGTAATACAGAGTTCAATACTGTGCAATCTCTCTCTACATTTAATTTTTCTCAAGGGCTCAGAAATAAACGAACCATGTTGTAGATGCACACAAACCGCTGCTGTATAATCCGTGTAAACTTTTATTTGTACACCTATGTACACCATGCATCAGTACAGGAGTTTCTAGTACATCCACAGGTGTTGTGGGAATCATGAGAGCAGGGACATGCAGTCCTGGCATTTAAAGCTTTAAGTCACAAGTGTCACAGAAGCATGTACAAATTCAATTCATCCCAATTCACTGTAAAGAGCTGGCTATTCCAAGTTAGTCAACAACATGAACCAGAAGAAATAACTAAATTTTATTTAAATGAATCAAAGTGTTCACACTGAAGCTGAAGTGTATTATATCAAAATATTGAACAAATAAGTGTCATTGTTTTATGATTCCCTACATTATTATATATTATCTACTATGCCAGGACAGAACAGAAGAGGGATGGTTGGGACAGGACACATGAGGAGGGGTCAAACAGACAAGGCAGGCCTGAGAAGTATTTCAACAGCTGGGCAGTCTGTGTAATGATTAACTGCAGGTATTCCATTCCAATGACAGGAGGTTGTGTAGAAGTCAAATGTGTCTTCATCGATTTTCAAAGATTTTATGACAAAGGCACATCAAAACATTATGGCAGATGTAATTGACAACTAGCTCTGAAGTAGGTAATTGCTGCGGAAATATCATTCAGCAGCCAAGAGCAACTTACTCCTGTCTTCAAGATACTCCGGAAAGATGTTTCACTGTTCTTGGTCTCTCTGTTGAACGTTGGTATCATGTGAATAGTTTTACTGCAGCCATTCTTGTAAGATTTTGCCTTTCAATCCGAATGAACTAAGCAGCACAATAGTTTGTACTTTCAGAAAAGTTTTAAAAACTGCAAAATGCAAAATCTTTGTCTCTCTGCATCTTATGTGTTCAAGCACAAATGACACAAGAACATTAGCAGGCCTTCATCAACAACCTTGTGGATGAAATAAATGTTTGCTTTGGTCCTCCTCCCTCCAGGGTTTCCAAACACTCTTACTTGTTCAAAGTCAAAGACAAAAGCTTGAACACAAGCAAGGTTGGCAAGTGACCAGCTCACTCAACAGCAGCAATCTCACTCACAATGGATCCTGGAAATCCCAGAGTGTCTTGCAACTACAGAGGGGTGTGCATGGATTAGATAAAGAGGCAAGAGCCTCCAATCCCAGACACAAGGGCCACCCAGCTGAGAGTCTGTCTGCAAAAAAGCCATGTAGACAGCAGTTTATGAATACCCACGCCAAGTCAGTCCCCTACAGGTTTTGTCACTGTGGTGTTGAATAAACAAAAAAAGGCCAGGAACAGCAGCTTCCAAAAGAGGAAAAGGAGAGAAATTCTGCAATTAATTATGCTATAAGACTCATAATGCGATTTCACATGTAATGTATGAAATGTCTATTGAGGGCCCATTCCTCTTCGTAGACTCAGCGCATTTGCTTTTGAAGAGAGCTCCTTTCATTGTAACAAATGACATTTATGCCTCATGGAAATCAGTTTGGTTCACACCATGTTATTGATGCACACAGCGAGAGCATTGTGGCTCAGAAAGAGCATATTCAGACAGGGAGCAAACTCTAGGACTAAAGTCAATTTGGGATGAAAGGAAAGCGTGCGTCTGCACCACATAACTCATGATCGCCCTTTACCAGTATCAGTAGAGCTGTCTGACCCTGAGGGATTTTGCGGGTATGACGCAACCCTACTTTTTTTCCTCAGAGGACCTCGGCCAATTAAGTAAACGTAATAAAGCACCAGTGAGCGTAAAGGGAAAATAACATGCACATATATAACAGTGCTGAGAAGCAGGCTCAGTTTATGAGCCTCATATCCCTCAGACAGAGCTGACAGAAGCTCTCCACACAATGCTATTTGCCGGAGTGAACTTTCAGCACCTCCAATAAGCTGGGCAAGCCAACAGCACTTGCATGTCGCTACGTGGGTCACGGAGAGAGCACTGCCTTCTGTACAGAAGTCAGCCTTGCCCATATGTACATGCATCTTTGCAACAACAGTAAACATCAGAGTCAACCTTCCAGTCCTACCTCTGACATCCTTGCTGCATGCGGATTTTTATTTGGCCGTGTTGACTGAGAACAAATGCGATATTATATTCATTCACATGTTGACATTTACCTGTCAATCAGAGCTCTCTGCTCTCTCTCTGGCATTTGGTGGAGAAGTGCTGGTGAAGCTGCCAATTAGAGACAATCTCTTGTGAAGAAGGGGAGAGTGGAACCCTCGAAAGCCAGAGAAACTATAACATGTCGACATCAGGGGAAAATGTTAATTTAAAATGTAAGGTAATGTGCCTGGAGGTCTCCAACACAACATGTTGTCAGTCAAGGCAACAAGCACATGGTTTTAAGCCAAACGATTGAAATGAAGGTGAGAGTCATTGAAGGCTGCCGACTGCATGTAACCTGGTCATGCTGGCATTCAATATTTTTAATGCAAAAATTAAAAATAGGAGAGAAATATGCATTTGTAAGGCAGCAGCATACAGTATTGTACTGTTTAAGAAATCCTTTATGTATACATGAACATGGAGGGAGTGGTTACTTTGGTTTTGAGAAGAAAAAAGATTAGATATTCCCAAAAGGCAGGCCTCTTCAGAATGCTGTTCTAAAATTCTTAGTGTAATTTTACTAATAAAGCCAGAGTTTACTGTAGTTTCACCAGAAAGTTAGCATCATGTTCTGTTCTATTCTGAGTGATTTTTAGCACTAATACACCTTTCTGGGGATGAGTTTGCAGCTGCACTGCTTGCAAAGAAGATAATTAGTTTTGCTGTGCACAAATATATAAATATTCTCTTGTTCATTTTGCATCATTGCAGTTGCTGTAACTATTGCTGCATTGTTAAATGACATTAGTTTTATTAAATGATGGATTTAAATGACAGTTTGATGACAATTAAAGCCAGCTGATATCTTCTGTTAAACAAAGATCTATTTACCTGTGATATTTTGTTGTCATAATTATAATGATCAGTCATTTTAACATAAAAATAAGATGCTTACAGCTGGTGCCTGGGAAGGTATCAAGCCTTTTACTGCACATCCTCTCCCTTTCAACTGAGAAGCTCTGTACAGAATTCCATGCAGCCCATTCATAAGTTAATCTCTGTTAGGGAAACCAGTCTTTAATGGTGTAGGCCAGACTAATAAACCAGGTTTTGAAGCATTCAAAGATGTAAAAATGATTTGAATGATATTATACATTCTGTAAAAAAATGGATGAAAACTGATGTAAGATTTACCTTGTGTGTGTGTGGGCAGGAATACATTTCCCCTAAAGTGGCTAGGTTGGTACATGCTAAAACCATGTGGAAGTATAGCCTAATCTTAGTAAGAACTTTTCTTGAAGAGGCTGTTGTAGCCATTTTTCAATAAACTGAACTGACAGAACTGTTTCTACAGCAGTGCTTTTGCTGAGATAACATCATCTCCCTCAAGCCTCTCTTCCTCTAGGAAATCTCATGTCAGTCTTCTCTTGTCTCATCCATCTATATTCTTTACTGAGAGCTGGATCTCAGGAGGGTAAGTCTGTGGCAGAATCCCCCCTTATGCCAGGCCTGCTGCGGTTGGTGGTCAGGGCAGCTCAGGGTGCAGCTAAAGGGGTGTCCCCCACTCAGTAATGCTGTCACAGGACCCGTCATTCCTATGAAGACCATAGACGCCTCAAACACATCTGTCTTAGAGAGAGCAAGCCATTTCTGGACACAGTGTCTTTGGGCTATGAGGTATGACAGGCCAAACAGAGGTCCATCAATGGAAAGAACAGGTTTGATGTTCATCCAATTTTTTAATATCTAGGTAAGGAGTTATAAGTGCTGCGGGTACTAAAATGACAAGATGTGGATATGACCAGCTGCTACTTATTAAGACATCTGAAGTTCTAACACTCTGATCCACTCCATACCTGTTATATTTGTTTACAATCTCAACAGATACTTCACTTCTAAAATTACAAATTTAATAAAACATTTATTCTTAAAAACTAAAAGTCTAGGATGATTTCTTTTAAGTCACAGAGTGTGAATAGAAGACAGTGAGCAACATTTCCCATAGTGTGACTGTAGTAGTAAGTGTAAGAGCAAACAACCGAAAACATTGATCATGGTCTAATTGGTCATTAAGGTTCAGTTAAACAGTTCAGTTATTTTCAGTGTGATGTTATTTGTATTTATTCTACTTAAAAAAACACTTCCTGCCTGGCTAATCAGCTTTTAAAAATATTTTTTCCAGATGACCCACTTTTGGGCAGTACTGTATATATGTAGCACGAGTTGGACCTATACAATATTAGGCAGGCGGTTTTAATATTATTTAATATTACTTTTTTTACACTACTATATCCATTGAAGTGCAGGGAGAAGTGTGCTACTTTACACCTGTATTATACACTGAGTGGACATTTTATGGCAAAAACACATGCTGAGGCTTTAGGGGAAGACAAAATCAACAAGTCAGCCTCCTACTGGTATAAGCCCTATAAGAAGAACATTCCAGAAACATCACCAAGGAGACAGTTAAGGGTGTGTGGAGTCTTGTTTAATAGGGTTAATCTCTGTTAAGGACAAAGATCAGGGAGAAAAAAAATGATGCTCTGTGCCTGGCTGCAAACAACGAGACACACCGGCTGAAAAATGAAATTAAAAACCAAACAGAACCCAAAGGTACCTACTTTTAAGCTGTCCTTGACTAAAATTATACATTTTAAAGACCTGTATCTAAAACATCCTAAAATGTGTCTTTAACAGAACATGATGTTGATTTAATAAATCCTTGTAGCACAATTAATTAGACCCCTTTCACTGTTAAAGCCTGACGTTAAAATAAACAGCACGTTCCAACTGAAATGAGCGACGTCCTCAGTCTTTTTGATAAATTCCAACGTTCAGGAGTGTGTTCCTCAGTTTGACCTTAACTTATATCCTCCATAGCTGAAAAAAGAGGTTGCTACCAATACTGTAAATGATGTGTCAGTGAAGTTTCTCAAAAACAAAAAACGTTACAATAGCCAATAGAGCAATGAGCATTGAAAGCAGCTTATGTCCTTCACCATCTGCTCTCCATGACCGACCAATCATTGCACTGGAGGCCAAAGGGGCATGGAACCCATTCTGACACGAATCTTTCAATTCCTGTGAAAACAAGAAACAAAGAGGTGTATTTAAAAAGCAGATCTAAAAAGTAAGACACAAAATGAAAAAGGCACAGCTTTACCTTGAGTCTGCTTGTGTATACAGAGGACATTACAAGGCCCCTTTTCCCTTTTATGCCTTTATATGAGATTCATTCCTTGCAATTCCTACAAACCATCTCACTGCAGACTGTATGGAAAAGTTGGTTAGACCTCCTTAGCAGTACGGCAGGAACACACACTTCTTATTTATAAAGCACTCTAAGGCCACACGCTAGCACACATCACATCTTTGATTTCTATAGAAAAAATGAGAACTATCAGACACGTTCCAATGGATGTCAGGTACACACAGGATTTTTACAGAACTGAGAAAAGACTGCTTTTAGCTACAGTGCGCAAGAAAAGCAGGAATTCATTGTGGGGCACTAAAGTGCATTTGGTTACTTTGGTTTTAATTCTTACTCCTACTACGTTGTTGTTTAGTTTTTCATTTTTCATATTTTACTTTCATAAATGATGTTTCCTTCCACCGTCTTATTTTTTATTTTCTAGTTTGCTTTGATTTTCCTCTGATTTTAATGCGTTGGCCACAAATTAGTTACAGAGTATTTAAGGGTTACCCTCAATGTAACTTTGGCCGAAAAAAGCTGTGTCGTCCAAAGGCTTTTCAACTCTGCTCATGATTTAATATAAATTCACTTTTTGTGTTGTCTTTGTTTTTGCTTGATCTTGCTAATTCCTTTAAAGGGCAAATACAATTCATTTTTATTTCAATAAGAAAACAATCATTCAGCCCCATTATCCTGTCCAACTCCCTCTTCTGTACTAAACGACACGTATATCATTTTCTCATCCCTTTCAACAAATGTCCGTGACTGACCAGAGTGCAGGGGAGATTATGAATGATCCATCACCATCTTACGAACAGAAAAGATCCAAGGCAGTTACAGTGTGAAATGGCCAAAGATTGAGTACTAGTTTCTGTGGCCAGGACTCTCTGGGTAAAAGGGCTATAACTGGGACACCAGTCTCCTGTAATGTGTTAGCCCATTAAATTCTCATTTATAAGGGACAGTGTAATGGAGAGATGTCTCCCAGCAGGATGGGGCTGACAACCAACCCAATAATATGTTCATTTATGGAGTGTGCGAGTGTGGGGAGGTGTTCTTGCTATCAAAGATGGAAGATCAATCTGAATGACTATTTTATGAGTCCAATTGTTCAGCTCCACTGTGGTGGTAATTGTAATCTGCAGCAGGTGGTAGTGGTGATATGCATCAGAAGATTGCTCTTCTGATACTGGTGGTTTATCTGCATTTGCATTATCAGGCCGGCACTATGTCTTTATAAAGTTGGGGAGTCAGCAGTGCCATCCTGCCCTTATCCAGCCAGCCACGGAAAATGGAGAAAATTGAGAAAAAAGCATGGAGTTCTTAAGCCATCACCTTGAGAGCCTTGCGGTCATTAAATCCAATTACAAGAAGATAGCACGGATCAGTTTAACCAACCTTTACACATCTAAATGGAGCTCTTAGACAGCCCAAAGAAAGATTATATAGCAGGGCACACTATCCAGACCTCCATTATCTGACTCCATTTTTGATGGATTCATAAGATCTGTCTTGTTCTCGTTCTTTGCCTGACTCCTCTCCCCTCATCTTCTCTCACTCATAGCTGCTCTTTTGTAGCCATTGTCTTTCATGCTCCTCTGTCTCGACAAGCCCATGTAGGACTGGCCAGTTGATATGACTGAGAAAGTTACTGAGGTAAGCTTACACCCCCTACTGTCTCCAGTCCAGGCTGTCAATATGGGGGCACACTTGTCTTTTTGAGTTGTATTAAAGCATAATGCTCTGCTACTGGTTCTGAGGGTCTTGACACAGGGGGAAAAAAGCTGAAGAGAAAAAGGGCACTGCTGTCACAGCCGTGCTAACAATATAGAATTTGGACAGGCAGGTGGCAAAAGTGGACCAAAATAAACATGGCAACTTTGAAAAGGAGGCAAAAAACACTATTAAGTGAAAATTCACTCAACAAGAACTAAATTCAATCTGAAATAGCACTACCCACAAAAACCTTAAAGGAAGTAGGTCAATCAAGAGGTTTAGTTAAGGCTCAAAGAGCATCCTTCCGTAAAACCTTGAGTAGGGGTTTATATGTCTTCTTCTGACGAGGAGGGAAAAGTCATATCTGGACTAATAGTGTGGTCAGACAAATATATTGAAGGGTGTCCACAATTTGGCACAGCATATGACAGAGATGAAATGGGTTGAGGTCATAACATGTTTCCAATTCAAAATGGCCTAGTTGACCAGTCACATCAAAAGAAAGGTGGGCCTTTATTGACTGTAGTCAATGGGTTAATTTTTGTGATAACTTACTTAAGAAGCAGCCTTTTAGTTTAGCTTTTTTTACTAGCAACACTAAACTTGCTTGTAAATAGTAGATAATAAGTAGATACAGGAAATGACAGCAAACTAGCACATCTGATTGACAGTTATGATGTTTGGTTAACGCAGCAACAAGAACCTGAGGATGCCAATCAAATTTTTGTGGGGATCAGTGGCACCTCAGCCATCCCCCAGACATGCATTTGCCCTGAGCACACCAACTTACAGATCTAATTTGATGAAACTTGGATCTATATATTTATTACATGTAAGGCACTCACCGCTGCAAAGAAAAACTAACCATTTGCCTGTAAGCCCTTTCAGGGCTGGAAGCAGTGCCACAGAAAGCTCAGAGATGAGCCCTTATATCTACATGAGAGAGCAGACTTCCAGTCGTTCCAAGGGAGGGAGTGCCAGTGTCCACATTCCAACTTCAATAATACTATAATAGAGCGGTGGGGGACTGGAGGAGAGGAATAATGTAATCTCAGCACCACTCTGCCCCTAAAAATGCATGAAGCCAACATGACTGTGTACATAACTGATGTAGAGTGCTTCAGAGGTGCTGCTTGCTCAATGGGAGGGCACCATGGAGCTGGTTGGGCTATTGAGCTCCTCTTTCCCATTTTACTTTGCCTGCATGATTTGAAATAGTAATTTGCTGTGAATATAGGTTCTATGAATATCTGTGAATTGTGGATCCCCCTCATCAGCCCTAGAAAGGCGAGCACTTTTCTCTCCAAATCTGGGTATAAATTCATCTTTCATGAAAAGCTTCAGGAAAGAGAAAAGAGACAACTTGCTGTTAATCGGATCTCACTGCAAATGACAAAAACACCAGAGAACAGCACTTTATTGCAGTAGATGAAAGACAAAGGTAGAGAAAATTTTATTCTTTTGAAAATGACCTTTTATTTTTTCCAAATTATAGATAATTTCCATCGTAGTGCCATAGCACTCCCTGTCCTATTTCATCTGGACACTTAGTGTTGCTGCAGTGGAAGTTGAACCCCCCCCTTTTGGCACCATTCCAACAAATGCAGTAATTGCAGTGACAAGATGAGGCAGGACTAGCAGCTTCTTCCCCTCCATTAATGGTGTGCCAACAAAAATCCTCATGACAGCAGGGCATGACCATCACAGACGCACAACATGGAAGTCTACTGAAGATAAATGTAGTCTTCTAGCTCATCCTTTAAACAACATGCTGACAAGAGAACACTGAAGATCCCAACTGCTCTACTTTCCCACTCAGACCTCCCAGTGTTTCACAGACTGATGGAATGAAAGGTATGCTGGGGTCCTTCTCAGTCCATGTCAATGCCAGGCCACAGATGGGCTTCAAACACCGCAGTCCGCGCCTCTTTCACTAAGGGAGTCATATGGTGTGTCCATGAACTCTACAGACCTGAGGCATAACCACACATCTAAAAAAAAATTGTCAACCGTTCATACAGTGCATGCCTCTCCAGTGGCACCAAGGTCCTTTTTGGCATTGCTGTGCCTGTAAATTAGAGGTGTTGGTATGTTTAGTAAATAGCGAAGACTTGTGTCTGTGAGCTAAGGTTAGGAAGCCAGCTCGATGCTTGCCATCAGTCACACTGTTTCTATAGGACTCTCACTGTCTATAGTCTTCTGATGGATGTCAGCAGGAGTGACCACCGACAGGGACCTGTGTCCAGACACTGCATTGATCTGTGTCTGCCTCATGTTCAGACAGTGGCTCAGCACTCTCTCACTCACTCTCCTCTATCTCTCAACACACAAACCAAATACTGTCAATACCCATCATTCTGGCCCCATGCTCACATTGCAGCTTAAGAAGGCTGGGTGGAGGTGAGGAGAGATCAAGGACGTGACCACTGAGCTTCCAACAACCCCATCACTCTCACAGTCAGCATAGATAATCCAAACACAAACAAGCGCGCGCACACACGCACGCACGCACGCACGCACGCACGCACGCACGCACGCACGCACACACACACACACACGAGAGAGAGCACACATTCATGAATGCACACATGCAAACACACACACACACCAGGATTCATTCTGGATTGCTGGAAGGACAGAGTAGTTTATGATGGAAGTGAAAGAAAATAAACATGTTCCAAGTGAATCCTGAGCTGTCTTCACACTGCAGACAGTTCTGAGATCAAATCTGCTCTTTAGGACTGAATGTCCTTTCCTTAGCAAGTGAGATCAGATCTAGATTTCTATGGCATATCTATGAACACTGGTGGCCTCAGAAACAATGTAGACACAGTAACACTGCCAAGTTGTGAAAGTGTGTCAAATTGTTGTCTGTGTTACTGCAGCCTGCTTTCATGTCTATTAGGTGCTCAAAATGGACTAGCTGTTGTTGCTGAACCAGATTTCTGATAAAAAGAACCAACATTTTGTGATGCGTTCCGGAAAAGTGCTTGTGTAATTAAGTTTTCTTAAACAAGAATTAAGATATTATCACATCACACCCCATCACATGTTCAAACATTAATACCAAGCAGAAACATCCCTGCCATTAGGAAAGCTTACACACAAAAAAAAAATCACAAAATCTCTAGACCAGAACAAAGCAGAATCCATCTGGATAATGAATATCTTAAGGAAAAAAGGTATATTACAGGGAGACAGAGGCAGATGTAGACACCACAATAAGAGGTCCAGGAAAAAAGATGCATGCTGGGAATCTTCTCATGAATGGTTTTACTGAGCTCATACTCAAACATGCCAAACTGAGTCTGCAAAAAAGACCTGGGAAAATCAACGCTTTCTGTTAAGAAATTATGAATGTCACAGAGCGTTTTTACGCAGGCAAAAGTCTGTGTGGTAAATACGTGACATCTACAGTGGTTTGAGCTCACTTGAGGGAAGGGTCACTGCAAATCAATACAGACTTATTCTGATTACCTCTATGCTCTCATAAAACATTTCTCTCCTGATGGATTACCGTGTCCCTACCCACAGAGCATGAGAGGTCAATAAATAGTTCGGTAAGCATGAAAATGGTAAAGATCATATTCCTTGGCCTTCACTCTCCATCTCCATTATCACAACACCAACTGAGGGATTATATTTTTGGAACAATGCTACTCCATCCCTCCAATATATTTATGTGCAGAAGGGCAGCTTGTTCTACAAACTAAATTCACTGATCTTAGTTTTTAAACAGCTGATAATGATAGTCCCCTCTTTGTTGTAATGAAAATTATTGTGAAGCCCTGGGTGCTGAATAGGTGCTGACCTATGGCAAGGCACTTTGATGCTGCTTTGGTGGCTTACAGTAGCACAATGCTTTTTTACCTTTTCATTGTCACCAGTTTGAATTTTGCATGAGATACATAAAGTTGATGGCGATTTCCATAGACTAAAACACTTTAATTTTACAAATAGTGAAAGATATTAAAATAATTTAAATAATTTAAAAATACCTTATTTTCAACCCAATTACAAATAGGTGTTTTTAGGGATTGGGTACTTATCAGAAACTGTTAGATATCACATTTACTGTCAATCATGCAAGAGTGAAGCTGATTTAGATGAAAAGAAGCTTATTTAGATCTGACAGCCTCTCTATAATAATAAAACTGTCTACAGACAATAAAGCAAAATCATGTAATAGAGGACATTTTTAGGAAATAATCTGTTTTGTTATTTTATTTTTGGAAATGTATGAATTATGCAACCTGAAAGCAACAAACTGTAATAATTGCACTGGCGTTCTTTAGAGTCCAATTGTTCTTCCAGCGTTTCTGGGATGGCTGTAACATTGTATTAGACGTAAGCGGGACGAAGCGAATGCGCGACGCCTGAAGCTGAATGTATAGACCTGATGACTAGAACTTGTAGCAGGCACCCCTGCAGAGTCAACTATGCATCCAAACAGCTTTTTCTCTCAAAGGAAGCCTATGCTACGAGGCTGTGTGATGATGCAAAAGCTAAGAAATACTCAACCAGTGTTAGAACTTGTATAGTGAAATACACACACACACACACGGTCATGAGTTTGGCGTAATTAAGTGCTTCATCATTTTTAATCCCTTGTTCCAGGTGTTTGGTGAGACTGCAAGTGAATTATTAAGGCATTAGCAGCAAGATATCGAAAAACAGTGCTGTGGTGGCGGGAGACCCTCTGTTAGACACTTTTTAATGGCATGCCTATTTTTCAGCGCCGCATGCAATGGGTTTTTCATGACACACATGTGCTGTTGTGTTTTGGCACCACATGCTGAAGTCCACTTATGCAAACGAGAGGATGGAGGTTAGCTGGGTCACCCAGGAAAAAAGTTGAAGAATGCAGAAGCAGAGGGAAAGAGAGCAAGAAAGAGAGAGACAGAGAGAGAAAGGGAGGGAGAGATAGAGAGAAAGAGAAGGAGAGAGAGAGAGTAAGAGAAAGAGAGAGAGAGAAAGGGAGGAAGAGACAGAGAGAAAGATACTAGTTTTCTATCTCTTGCTCTTCCTCTAAAAACAAATACTGATTAATACTTTGAGAGCAAAGTGCGTGTTCAGTTAAAGTTTACTCACCAAAAGTAGCCAAGTGTAAAAACATTACTGTGTGTTTAAAGATTTTTATGCTGTACATATATGTTTATTCAATACGTGGTAACAATACATTGTGATTACATACTTTTGCTCAACAAAGAAAATGTCAGTTCATATTCATTATGAAGAATAAATATGAGAGGACAAAAATGTAGCTGTTGAAATATGCCAACCCCAGATCCTATATAGGAATCTTCAGAGAGCTACGATTAGTCCTGGCTTCCCCTTCCATTAACACACAATTAACACTTCTAATTAACCATGAACAGGAATAAAGAAACTAATAAACAAACAAAGCCTATACTTTAGGGAAAACAACTGATGCCACCATGTCCTCACATAACTACCAAAGAAATTGGGAAAATGTCAGAAAGACAGCATTTCATTGTTGTAAGGGGGATGGAGTAGCATGCGTGTGTGGGAACAACACCAAGGTTTGTTTAAGTGCTTCACAAACGGCTTCCTTTCCTCTGTTTACAGCGCAAACTTGCTTCAGCCATCCCCCACCGTCAGTGCACAGAGATTAGTTACTAATTGACCCAAGGCATGAAACTCAAGGTCATGCTGCTCCAAGTCAATATGGTGATTGGCTCAGGATGTAGTAAGCAATGGATCGAAGAAGACAGAGCAACCCTCTTAGCATCTAAATTTGTTATTGTGTCAGCAATCAGACCAAACTAGAAAGAGCATAGGAATACTAGTACTGGCTGATCGTCAATTTTAAACATACAGATACATATACATAGAGAGCGGTATGTAACTGTGTAGCCAGCCACCAGTCAGAGTGCCCATGTTAACCTCTGCCCACTGCCAAAAGCACCTACAATATACACCTGAGCTTGAGAAGTGGACAGTGGTGCAGAAGAAGACGAAGCTGGGCTAGGTCTAATGAATCATGTTCTCTTTTGCCTCATGTGAACAGCTGGGTGCATGTGTGCTGCTTATTAGGGGAAGCAATGGGACATTATGGGAAGAAGACAAGAGACAGAGGCAGCATGATGCTCTGGGCAGTATTCTGTCTGAAAGTTTTGGGCTTAAATAATCTACTGCTAATGTCTGAGTGACAGATACCAAAGCACAACTTCAAAGGTCAATGAGTTGATGGGTCAAAGGCTGTTTTGGTGGTATGATGGAGACCTACATAATATTAGACTGATGGTTTTAATGTTATGTCTCATCAGTGTAAGCTTCATTACATTTTCCACAAATAGACAGTATGTGACACTAGAGGGAATAGCCACTGTAAACCAACAAAGTTTAGTTAGATGTGTCACCTTTATCCAATTATGAAATTCTTCTAAACTGATACCGGTGGTCTCTTCCATGATGACAAAGTCCCCATTCACACAGAACAGAGAATTATAAAAGATATGCCCAGCTGTTCTGTTTTAATGGCAAATACCTAACTTAGACATATATGCTGGTTTTTCCATTGTCACCTGTTGTACATTACACTCATTTGTGACTTGCTGAATAAAATTTTGAGCCAGTAATTGAGTCACAATATATTAAAATATGTGCAAATTCATTGCAGATTTTAAATTGAATCTCTAAGTAGTAGGGTAAATATGCTGAGGGTAGGACTTCAATTACATTGATTCACCGTCAGTTTCAAAAGAAACCTCTACACTATCTAACAGTATACTATCTTGCTGGTATACAGTTAGAGACCGTAGTCCATCTGTTGATGCACAATTTGTACTTTAGTCCTTTATCAATGGTCAGTTTCTTAGCACAGCGCTACTCCTGGCTATATATTTTTAGATGGTGGACCATTCTTAACTTGGCGGTGACCCTGATGTGCAAAAAAAATGCACAGATCAAGACTGAATTTTACATACATCTGATTCAAATTTAGAGATTGCTAGGATTTTTAATTGCCACAGACTCTTAATATTTAGCTGGTATTTGGTCAACATACAGTTATCATTCATAGTTTCATCCCTGGTTTCACATTCAACTCTCTCAACAATGTCCAACACATGTTTCAAACCACTGCTCCTACCAAGAGTTGTCTCACAAACTGAACATCTGCATGCAAAACAAACTAGTAAGCACATCAACGTTAGAAATAGATCCAAACAAGCTAAATAAATTAACATTTAAAAAGTGCCATAGTTACTAGCCTGCTAATATTTACATTTGAAGGACATTATTTGCAGGTTTGGCCACTTAAATTGAATTGTTGTACAATTGTTGTAATCTTGTATCGCTCTCTCCTATCTAATTTTGCTAATGATTTAACCACTGCTAAGTCTTCTTTCTTCAGAACAAAA
>JBBPDC010000007.1:16777859-16811705 GCA_037974485.1 Hemigrammopetersius urotaenia | reverse complement strand
CACACACACACACACACACACACACACACAGACACACACACACAGACACACACACACAGACACACACACACACACACGTCAAGAGGTTCTGTAAACTTTAAAAAGGTCCCTTACACTCACATAATTCATTTACAAAACACTTATCCTAGACCAGCTTGTGAGAGCTCAAAGACGAGACTGACCTGAGAAAGGCCGGACACTTGGCCTTTCTGCAGTGGCTGGGTGATGGAGGGCATGATGACTTTACCATCCTCCACCAGCTGACCACGCATGAAATGCTTCCCAGCCTCGTAGATGTCCACCTCGATCATCTTCCCTTTGAACTCTGGATTCTTGGGAACCAGGACCTGTGCAGCAAAGCCAACAAATAATATAATTAATAAAATTACTTGTTATAATAATAATAATAATAATAATAATAATAATAATAATAATAATATAGTTCTTACAAGTACACAAAGAGAGCGAGGTCAATTATGCTCTCCTGGAATCTTGGCCTCAGGTGGCTAATAGATTGTTACACTCATGACCTACCTATAAAGGGCCAACACTACATCTAAGAGCTTATATGCAATGGTAATAATTGTAAAATGTTGGTTAATCTGAAATAAAATGCTTTCTGTGCATACTTTCTTTGCTTTACAGTTGTCTGCGTGCAACTGAGCCATTAATATAATTTATTAATATATATCTCAGAATTATTGAAATCAATCTCTTGGGTATCAGGTAATGCATATGTAACCATTTCATGTAATATCTTGCTGTTAGGAGGCTCATACCAACTCCAAACATTCAAATGAACTTAAATTACTTTAATGTAATATTCTAGTGATTTCCCAACAGGCACAGCATGCAAATTCAAAGAGCCTGTTGGTGTTAAGCACACATCACCCTTTTCTCAAACATTTCTAGATTCAGCTCGCTGTTTTGTGCCTTTACCTGATATTCTTCACGACATGCTGTGTGTACAAAAGCTTTAGCAAAACTTAACCACCATTGATCTCAGCATGCCCAGAGTTATGTGAGAGACCAGATCAATAGTATTCAATAAAAACAGAGCTAGCATCTTCAACACCACATTACAAGCCCCGATATCTCTCTTTTACCACCATGTTCTTATGGACACTACACCATGCTCCCAACCTTGAAAACACACATAAAACACACCCTTCTTGCCGTTAACCACTGAAAACACGTAGTAAACATTTATGTATGCTTACCATGGCAATAATCTTTCCAACAAAAGCCACACTACTTATTCTCTAGTTTAAAGAGTGTACAGTTTGTTTACAGGGCTACAAAAAATCTTATTTGGCTAAGTGGCAAATGATCAATGCGCAAGCTTGTTTTTCATGGATACTTTTTTGTGCCCGACTCTGTATGGATCTGTGCTGTGGTTGGATCTGCAGAGCTTTACATTTGAAACGACTTGTTACTAAAACTTCTAAGCTACAGGAAATTCCAGGGAAGGGGAGACCACCTTTCGTTCTCTCTATATGAAAGAAATTGAGATTAAAGAGCAATACCATTCATCAGCTCTCCAACATACCTGCCCATCTGCAAGTCCCCTTTACAATGAACCACCAAAAATGAGTGTTTTCTGTTATTCATTTGTAACCAGTGGAAAGGGAAAGGGAAGCATCAAGCTATAATTACAGGCATGAATGACATGAATCAGAAACATCATATCCAGTACACTATATGGATAATAGTATTGGGACACACCTGCTTTTCAGGGTTTGGGCTAGGCCCCTGGGCTTCCAGTGAAAGGCAAACCTTCTTCAGCATAACATGACATTTGGACAACACCATACTTCGAACTTTGTAGACGCAATTTGGGGAAGAACATTTTCTATTCTAGCATGACTGTGTCCCAGTGCACAAAGCCAGGTCTATAAAGACATGATTGAATGAGTTTGGTGCGGATGAACTTGACTGGCCTGCACAGAGCCCTGACCTCAACCCCATCCAAAACTATCGGGATGTAATGGAATGGAGATTGTGAGCCAGGCCTTCTCATCCAACATCAGTGCCTGACCTCCTAAATGCTCTACAGAATTAATGGGCACAAAATCCCATAGAAAAATCATAGGTGCAAAGGAGGACCTACTCCATTTTAAAGTCTATGTATTTGAATACAATATGAATAAAATCCCTATTGGTGCAAAGCGTCCCAATATTTTTGTCCATGTAATGTATAGTGAATGTGAAGAACTTTTAAAAGGTTGAAGGATTTCTAAACCAGAGAAACATAACTCCAATCCTAGGGGGGCTGTGTCCAGGACAGTTTGGTTACCCCTACTTAAATCAGTAAGCTCCAGGCCCCACCATTACACTCTTTTCCTTCTTTTCAATAAAAAACAACCAAACCAATGAAAAACAAAAACAAATTAACTAAAAAAAATCAGTTTAGTGTGTTAAAATATGACAAGTGACCAGCATCTCTGGCATTAGCAGTGATGCCTTAATGGGTCACCTCAAGATAGCCAGTCACAGAGAAAATGATTTCCATCTCCTTCATGGTCAGTCACATCCCAAGGACTCTGGAGACCAGAGCCACTCTGAATGGCAGGATCAAGAATCAAGGTTGAGGAGAGGGAAATAAAAAATGGGGGGGGGGAGTGAAAAAGCAAGCACGACAGCTTGCATCCTAGATTAGAGCGCTTGTGCTCTCTTCAATCGATGGCTCTGTAGATGGGTTTTTGTTAGCTCCCATAATAGAACGATCAATGGTGGCTGGCTGGACACATGACCTCAGCAACCCTTGGAGAGCCACAGCCGTGCCCGTTCAGTCACGTTCAGTCATGGCACTCAGATGAGTGGACTTTTCTTCATGCAGCCACCCAGAAGAAGAGAGATCATGAGAGCCACTGTCATCTTACAGATGGTTAACATCAAAAATGATTTCCTACAGTAATGCTAATTGTGAAATAGTTCTGGTGTTGAGTTTTAGATTAAAATTTTACTTTCAGACCTAGAGACAAAAAGTTAAAATGTTAATGCTGTTGCAATGTGTGTAAAACATTATATTTGTGCTTTTTGGTAAGCATACCTAACAACATTTCTGCAGAAGGCCACATACTTATTTTTGATATTCCTGACCATGCTGGAACCAGAGATGGGGTTTCGAGTCGAACTTACGTCGCACAAACAAAGACTTGTGGCTTGACTTTAGACTTGCCCTCAATGACTTGAGACTTGACTCGGGTGCTGTGACTCATGAGTCATAACTCGTAAACAATGTTCATTTCATGGAATTATTTATTCATATCCCGCACTCTTTCCAACGCCCCGAAAAACGCTCACCTCACCCTGGTGTCCCATTACTTTTGTCCGAGATGAACGGTTTTCAGCTAATAACTGTTTTCGAGCGGTTGTTGGAAAGTTTCACATTTAGAGTGCGAGATTTTTCATGTTTAATATTTAGATTTAAGATCTTTTAAGGCAATCCTCCATGATATGGTTGGGAGAGAGAGAGAGAGAGAGAGAGAGAGAGAGAGAGAGAGAGAGCAAGAGAAAGAGTGAGACTTTTAACTAAGTTTACAGCCTGAAAAGTAAAAATTTATTTCTGTTCTGCTACTCTACACTATCTTTTAAAATATGCAGCTTTAAACATGTGTTTGATAAGTAGATTTTTGTGAGGATGTCTGAAAGTGCATTTTTATAAGGCAGCTTTACTTTTTTTTTTTAAAGAATAAGTTTAATTTATTTATTTAATTTATTATATCAAATATCACTGTGAAGATGATCAAATTTCACTGTGAAAATGATGCAGCCTTGCAAATGATAGCATTTCCATATATTTGAATTAAAACTGACCCTGAAACACCCACAGCATTATGCAACCCCCACACACAGACAGAGATGACCACATATAAAATGTGGCAACTTCATTCTCTCAACCTTACTGGTGGCTCAAGAAATGGCAGCGTGACTAATCCATCTGAAGATAAAACTGTACTTTACCATTTGAAGAAACACTACTTGAGGAAAAAAAGAAAATTCTTGGTCTTACCTGTTCATAGAATTTGTTGTGAGCAACGTAGTACTGTGCATCAAAGGACTCCTCAGTCACCAACACATGTTGTCTTTCACCAACCTATGGCAAAGAGGATAAACAGACAATAAAGAACAAACAACACTAACAGCACACACCTAGAGGATCGATTAAGGCGTCTTTAATATACAATTTATTAGAAAATCCTGACTTCTGTGTTCATTTACAGGCCACTTCTGCACTCCACATACCTTATAGGTCCTACACATAAGTACAATTACAGATTGTAGCAAATCTATTATGAACAACTTGTCAATCTATTGGTCAATTTTTAACCACAGTATTTTTGACTACTTATTATTTGGCTTGGGACTTGTCAGTCATAAAACACAAACATGCTTTTTTCTCAATTAGCTTGTAAAAACGTGGCAGTTAGGGGCAAGGTTGGAACTTAAATTGGTAGTATTTTTATTTATTTATTTTATAAATAGAGAGGGGGGGGGGGTGTATGAGCAAATAAGTTTCACATCATTAACATGTGTTAATTTGAAGAACAAAAAAAGGAAAGCAGCAGAAAAGAAAAACATGTCCAGGCCGCCTCTCTGATTATTTAAATTTGCAATGAAGAAAAGAGGGGGGAAAAAGGGCAGATTTCTGCGTCTGATTCCATTCCCTTTCTATAATACTATATGTGGTTTTCATACAATCAAAACATTATGTCCTCACTGACGAGCCAATTAACCACACAACTTACGAAGTGGGTGAGTCGGGGTGGGGGGTGGAAAAAACCTGGTTGGCATGGAAACTAAATTCTGCTGTAAACGGCGTATTGTTGTCTGTCCATTAGATTTTAGGAATGAGTGGCAATGAATGTGTTACTAGGCTTCACGTTTGGCCAAGGGGGGGAAATATCAAAGCTGCAAATTGCATGTGGCTTGTTTTTTCTCCCAAAATGAACGAATGAATGAATAAATGAATGAATACAAAAAAAAAAAAAAGATTGACAAAAACCCTCAAGCTCACTGCTTTTTGTCACACATGTGGTCACAAACAAAATCACAAGGGTGTGCAACAGCCTTCAGAATGAAAGACATGGTGACCAAAAGAGATGGTTACCAAAAGAAGGAATGAAGATTATTAGCAGAATCTAAATAGCCTTTATTTGCAGAGGGAAAAGAGGCCTTTCATTTAGATTACTTTGGTTTGTCTTGGCCTCTTGGTCTAGGAGAGTGCCTCTTTTTATTCAGAAACTCTGCCTGAACTGGTTCTTTTTTTGTTGTTGTTGCTTAAAGTGAACTCCTTCTGCTTCCACTTTTATCAGGTTGATCATGGCTCTGGACTAATATTTCTGGAAAGTTAACAAACAAGTTCCACAAAGACATCCGGTGAGAGAAGCATTTAGCTCTGAAATCGATTTGAGTAGTATTTCATCATACCCACTGCCATCATCCAGAGAGTCCATCCCTCTAACAAACACTTGTACTGAGAAGTGTAAATCTTAGCTAAGATGCATGTGGATACAACTAATGTCCTTACAGAGATACTTAGAATTTAATTTATTCACTAAAAGAGACCACATGTTTCTGAGTAGTGCTACTATTTCATAAATACGAAATACATGTTCACAATTTGTTCACAATATCCCTTTATAAACATATGCCTCCAAGGTAATAAATGAGGGCTTCCAAGTTTCTTTTGTGCTAGACAATCATGCAAAACTGTCACTATTCCATATTTGAGTTTGATATCAGCGACACAACGCAATGATCTCCGCCCCAAAAAGCTTGCATGAAACTGCATGAAATTTACAGCGAAGGACAGCAGGTGTAACCACTATGAAATGCAGACGTTCCTCTTTAAGAAGCTATTTTTTCTGTGAACTCAAAGCAGAGCTGAGATTTTCCATTGCAGTTGGAGAGTTTTTTTTCCCCATTTCCTTTATGGGCACCTTCTTTATGACAAGCCCTTAGAGGCTGAGATGTTTCCATTTCTATTTGATATACCATGTAAACAAATAATTACATATTTATTTACATTTGAATATTAACATATGAGCAACACAATTAGCTGCTATTTGAATTTACAATCTGTATCAACAGGTGACTCCTGAACGGAAAAGCCAAAAGAGAAAGATTAGTTTAGAGTGTTAGGTTTTGATTTACTTTTATGTCCAAAAAATGGTAAAAATATAAAGGGTGGTCATACACAACAAAATAAGACTCCATGCACAAAAACAATGCTTCTTCAAAGTGAAATCATGAGATTCAAAATTTACATCCAAAAAACTACGCGTCCAAGAAAACCTCCAAGAGTAGAGAATACTTAAATTAAAATTATAAAATTATTTTACTACCGGTGGTAACTCTAGCTTCAACAAGTTATGGTCTTACAAAGCATTAAAAAGAAGAGCTGGACTCTAACATTAGTTACTGAATTATATCACATTTAACATGGTAAATCATTCTGTATGAGCTTCCAGTCATTCAAAAGGTCTGTTCGTCCATAAAAACACATCTGCGCTTCAATAGCTTTTGCACTGTGGCTTTTGAAGGAAAAAAAAAAGAAAGGTGTTTCCATCCACTAAGATACTCTCTAGCAATTATGGCTGGATATGAAATGCACTAAATTGTGCTCTTTAAAACCTTGGCTTCAAAACGTGGAGCAATTACCATTAATGCACCACAAATACACTTCAAGGTGCATTACCACTTGGAATTCCAAATAGCCAGGATGTCATTCAGGGTGTGTGTGTGTGTGTGTAAGTAAGTGTGTGTGTGTATGTATGCGTGTTCTGTTCACCATGTGAATTAATGCGACTGAATCCACCTTGAAATAAAACTCAATCACTAGCAAACACTAGCAAGGCTGATATAAAATGGCTGAGGTAAAATAAAATGAAAATGGTAAGAAAGACAGTTTTACTAAAACAGGAAGAATCACAAAACACTACTGCTCTGAGAGTACGTGCAGCTGCATTTTTTATCTGAATTTGAATTTGAGGGGTAGAGAATGCATTTGCTATGGAGAACTAATATATTCTGCATCATGGTAAATTTCCAACCATGCTGGAGACCAGTCTCCATATACATAACTCTCTGCACTAGTAGACATAAAACTGATTAAAATGTTCATTATTAATCAAACACATTCTACAAACTATCCCTGAATGGAAAAGAGCCATAAAAATGGATGAAATAAAGACAAAAAGAAACAGACACTAAATCAATAAAGAATAAAAATGTAACTTTTCTTACTAAGGTCCGGCATCAAATACAAAAATGTCTTCTCTTGTTGAACAAGCTTGACTTCTAACTGTAATCCTGCTGTTTCAAAGGGTATTTCTATGAAAACAAAATATCAACTCAGTAGCCAAGACATGTTCAAAGCAAAGTTCTGGGTTCTGATATTTCCGACATTGCAATACATTCTGTTGTTAATGTTCACAATGACAAAAATATCATAACCCAGTACTTTACTCAGGACATGTGGGACATTTGGTTGTTAACTGAACGTTTTGTCAATTTATGTAGATAACAGAATGTCATGCAGTGTTAGAAAACACACAAGCGAGATTACTTAACAAGAATACAATTTAAGGTTCAAATGTGATGATTAAGGGTCGCAGTTTGTATTATTTTAACTAGTTGACTTGTTACATTAGCCTAATAGGTCCAGTACAAAAGTAACTTAAATTCAGGCACTAAGTTTGTCTTGTCCACTATATTTGAGGTAAGGGGAAAGGTAAATTACTGTAGGCTGAAGTGGATTCTGCTGACGTTCCATCTGAAAGTGAACTGAAGTGTTCCTTAGAACATTTGCCGTCGGGCTGACTGGAGGACATCGTTAATGTTCAAAGCAGGTGGACAGGTGTACTGAGCAATCAAAGGCATGCTCCTCTAGCTCCGGGATCATGTTGGACTGGAAAGGAGAACATGATTGTCACTGCAAAAGAACAGTGTGGTGGTGGAAAAAACAAAGCCGCTTTCTGTACAGGAGGCCGTGATTCATTGAAGTGCACCCGAATCAGTGTGAGCCCGTGAAGCTGGCCAGCCCTCTGAACCCATGGGGGAGGGCCGCCGTCTTGCTTTGGCCTTTGATTTTCCCCCTCATCAAGTTTTGAACAGAAATGTGTGGCCAGGGATCCAAAGCCGACTGCTCGCAAATTCATCCAGTATCATGTGGAGATGTGAGGGGAAAGCATGTATAAAGAAAAAAGTTGGAGGAAAAACATTCTCTCTACACTGTAAACCCCCCCTCTGTACTGAAACATACATCTGAGCTGAATGAGAAAGGCCTCAGGAGGCAGGGCTAGATTAACAGCATACTTCATGCTAAAATGCAATATAAATGAGCAAGAGTGCTGCAGGACTATATTATAGGAAAGAAAAGTAACTGTTTACTATGTCAATTAATATAATCAAATAATTATTGAAAGTAAAGCAAAAGCCTAATACCTCAAGCATACATCATTTGAAGCTTGCGTGTAGGATTGTACAAAAGCTGGTCTTCAGTTAGCATGATTCACTAATCACACTAACAATTCACTAATTATCTCACTAACTCACTAGTTTACTTATTCATTAACCAACTCACTACTTCAGCAACTACCTAACTAACTCAATATTTCACTACCTCAATAACCAACCACATGCACTTTTTTATGTAATCACTTATTCATTCATGGTTAGTAGGTCAATTAGCAAGATTCTACACTTGGAGCTTCAGAAGAGCAATGATTTGCATTCTGAGACACTGTGTTTTGTATAAAATCATCACAGTGTGGAGATACCATGAAGATACTCCACCTCTGCGTCAGCTTTCAGCCAGACAGGCCATATTGCCTCTTAATTGACAGTAATCCAGGCAGATGGATTATGGACAGCATCAATAGATGGAGCGGAAAATATGGAGGAAGGATTACACTGCTCTGCAGGATTCAGAGCCTAACAGTGGCTGAGTTCGCAGAGGAGAATGGGACAGCGTTCGGATTGGCAGCTGAAGGAGGATCTCAACTAAAGCCACATTGAGCGAAAACAAATGTGAGGCGGGCTGGATTTGAACCAGCGCTGAAAAAATAATTACACAAGTCCAGTCCAAACAATCCAGCTAATCTACAGGGCTTTAGTGAGCGGAAGACAAAGACCAGAATATTTTGATCTTATGCACACAAGCTTTGCACAAGATGAAGAAAATTTGAATCTCCACAATGCACCCCCCCCCCCCACCTTTGCTTCCACCTTTCTATGCTGTTAAGCATTCTTATCACAACAGTGAGCAATGATTCCCGCAAGAGTCAAAGCCAAATGTTTAGTTCTTAGCCAGTATCAGAAGAGCTCCATCACCACCTACGCATGAGATTGAAAATGATTCTGAATGGTCAGAAGAAAAAACTAGGTACCATATGATCCAATATCACTTTTCTTGTTGTCTTTCCAAATATCCTTTCCAGTGTTTTCTACACACTACATTTGGGTACTCTTTGTCTTTACATTGCTCTGCATGTACCTCTCCAGCATTAACAGATCTTTTTTGAGACCTTAAACTCCTCAGCACTGCTGTGATCAAAACTGGGTCTGTCAGATTCTGCAGAACCGAATATTTTACAATTTATTTTACTTTGTTTTACATCACAGCCCCCGAATTATGCAGAAGAAATCAGTGAAATACTATTATGTCTAAAGTATCACCATGTGCAGACTACGAGAGCACAGCCAGAGCATTAACGCTGTCTGAGTAACATAAGGAATCAAATTAGGGGTACACACTCACTCTGCCACCCGGCATGGGGGTGAAGAGTGAGAAGGGGAGCGAGAGAGAGATTGATTAGATGGAACATAAATGTGGTCCAGCTTTAATAGTGCATAATTAGCATAACAAAAGAGAGGAAGCACTCCGGTACCTCACCACTGGGAACCTCGTCTCATTAAGAACAGCTGAATGACAATTATCTTGGCATGTGTGTGGCACAGAGAGCAAGAGAGAGAGAGAGAGAGCTTTTGTGTGTTTGTGTGAAAGTAAGAAATATGTTCAAGAATGAGAGCATGTACGAGCATTTGAAGAAGTGCGTGTGTGTCTAAGTAAAGGAGAGAGCTTGCGTGTGTGTGTCTGTGTGGTGTTTGAAAGAAGAAAAGTGTGTGTGTGACAACATCCCCTGCCAGAGCACTAATGTTTACTGGGATTTTTCTTTTTTTGTGCACCTGCATCTAATGCACACAGACACAGACATGCACACGCGCACACACGACACGTCCCTGGCACAAGACTGGGAAATAATCACTTTCATTATTTACAATTACTTGCTTGCCAGCCCAAATCACAACCAAGCAACACAAATTACACAACTTAGAATACCACCATTACTGATTGATATTATTAGGCTCATATCGATCACACAGCTGCATCCACCAAACGTGTGTGCGCATACACACACACAGGCTCTCATTATCACACTCAAAACCCATGCGTCACTTCCCCTTCCCAACCCAAACTCCCCTAACCTCTCCCCCCTCTGCATGACAGGCCTTGATTTCAGCGGGCTGGCATAGAGTAGCAGTCAAAAGTTAAAACAAGTTTTCCATTATATTAACAATGTTTCATCCAGAGGCTTGTGCTTACATTCTTGAGCTTTCTAACAAACACTGTGAAATTTGTACTGTGATAGCTGATCCATCAGTCCACTGCTCTGTGTATGAACCATAGTGAGAGGCACATCTTTTTTTAGAAAACACACTCAACACAAGTTTCAATGTTAAATGAAACCCATAATCTGCCACCTAATGTCAGTTACATACCTTAGTTTAGCTCATAAGCTGAGTGTTATAAACTATTTTCACCCTTTTGATTAAGAGCTCAGCCTCCTGTCTGAAAAATATAAATCAATCACAGACAAAACTACATTAAACAGACTGTCCTTAAGAACCATTTCAACACAATCACAGCTTTGACTGTTTTCACAGCAACGGAGGATGCCTTTATAAGAATATATACTGACAACACAATTCATAGACACATAGCTGAAAGACTGTCCTTCGAACTTGACCCAATAAAAGCCTCCACAAACACTCAAATCTACCACTATTCAGTTTAGTCAGAATGAGTCTTATAAGTGGCAATTTCTCTATATGAGAACCAAGCACTATGAAGAGCCGAATTTTTACAAACGATGTTACTTTACTGATTCAACTTTTTGTGTGCAGCACAAAAGAAATGGTCCGCAGACATACTCTCCTTATACAAGGTTAAACTTGAGTCACTGATAAAGGTGTCTACCAGGCAAAAAGCTGGGAGGAGTAGTTTTATTGCAAAAATCCAACACTGATTCTCTGATGCCACAGCTTTCCATGACAAGGAATCCAAAAGGGCACAATTTCTGGAGCTATTGGGTGAGTCATGATGGCCAATATGTTAGACTATATTAATACAATTGGGAAGCTGGCACACCGTTAAGAGCATCTCACCATGTTGTTTCAGGTTCTTATGTCAGACAATGTGCTCTAAAAGACACACTGCCTATTCTGTTGCTCCTTAGAAGTGTACACATTGCTGAACCAGGGAGCTAACAAAAGCACAAGAGTTCTTTTTTTATTAAAAGCACAAGCAATATTTTTTTGCCAGGAGACTGTTGGACATAACTAAAATAGTAGCAGTTCTAACAAAGTCATTATGACACTAAAAAGAGATTTGTCAGGAAGAAAAGAAGTGACCAGTGAGTTTAGGAACAACAAATGACCAGGAACACTACAGTACTGGATTACTGAATAATACTTGCACCTATATTATTAAGAAAGTATTTACTTTGTAACTCCTTTACACTGGAAGCTTATATAAGCAAGTATGTATGATATATGAGATTAGGGTAAGACCTAGTTTAAGACCGGCTTCTGGGTTGTTTGTTCTTGATTGAACATGAAAGTAGGAATGGACATTAAAGCTGGAATAAATCAAGCATTTGTGAGCCCCGATTTAGGATCCAAACCTCTGACCATACAATCAAATGGGACAGGACACCTCTTCAGTCACCACTCTTACCCAGCACTCTTACTAAAAGATGTCTAGCAAGGCCAGGGCAGAGACAGGTTGTGTGGGTCGAGGCAGCAGATGCCAGGGCTGGAGGTGGCATATGGTTGAACACTAGGTGTTTAAAGGGTGTGCACTGGGACCTATCAAGAGTTTTCATTAAAGGTGATGAATGACAGCTGGCTGGACTGAAACATGTGCTTGTCTCACCTTTATATGCATCGTAATGGACATGCCAGTTAGGAACTGCCTCAAAGCATTGCCAGCAAGTCATTCCCAAGCACCATACTGCATAGAATTATTTGCTGTACATACCCAGCAGCTGACAAAACTGTGTGGTGGGGGTCAATTTTGCAAAGATTTTTACTGAAAATTATGAACTGTAAACCAAAACCAGAAGTATGTAAAACTATGACCAAAAACAATCACTAGAGACTCGTCATAAATTAGTCAATAAAGCATCATTTAAAAACAAAAAATATATAAATATATTCTTGCCTAAAAATTCTATGTTGGCCCACTGAGTCATAGACACTAAAAAATCATGGAGCGTTCCCTGTGGCATTTGACACCAAGACAGCAGCAAATGCTTTAAGAACTGTAAGTTATGAGGAGAAGCTCCTATAGATCAGACATCTTGTTCCAGCGCACGTTACAGACTCTCAATCAGATTGAGATCTGGGGAATTTGGAGGCCTTGGACATTTCGCCATGGTACTTAAATAATTCCCAAACATGTACAGTGCAGCAGGATGCAATATTGTGCTGAAAGGACACTGCGACAGGGGAATATAAATGACATAAAAGCACATTTAGCTAGGTAACGTGCCAAATTTACATACCCAGAGTGTCCTGGCAACACATTGCTCTGAACATCATGTTCTTTTAGCTTGACAGCTTCTCACAGTGCATCCTGTTGACATCACCTATGGAGGTAAATGGGGCACACTTACATCCATGATGTAATAGAAAATGGGACTCATTAACCTAAGCGACCTTTCTCCAGCATCCAGGGTTTGCATAGGTACTCTTTTCTGCATCAACACAACCCAATATTCAGCAAAATGTGATACTGTTTACACTTATTTCTCAATAACCAGAATCAAAAATTTAAAACTTTTGTCAGTTCAGACCAAAGAGGCTAGCCTTTGGTCTAGCCTTGGGCATCCAACAGTCTGTCAGTTTGTTCCTCCTCAGACCACTGCTGATAGGTCCTCACCACTGCCGACTATGAGCATTCCACAAGCCTTGCTGTTTTGAAGATGTTCCAAAGCTTATATCAAGCCATAAAAATTTGGCCCCTGTCAAAGTCCCCTAGGTCTTCACTTACCAGCTAACATATTCTAGACCTTGACATGTATGTTACTCACTTAATTTTGGAGAGGTAATATTTACGCCTATCAGTGCACCAGCATGGCTTTATATTGAATAAACATCATACAGAAACTTGGTGTAAAGTAAAGCCCCACCTTAACACGGATCAGCAGTCGCTCATTATATGGGTTTACCTTTACATTATCTTTCAGTCTAATGTTTGAAGTAGGGATGCACCGAATATTCGGCCACCAAAAATTTTTTGGCTGAAAATGGCAAATAATTTTCGGATGAATTTTTTTATGCGACCGAAACAGTGATGACGCAATCAACAACCGCAACCTGCACGTGCCAGATAGGATTAGAGTCAAGAAAAAATGACTTAAAATGCCTATTTTAATAGTGTAAAACCAAATATGCTTAATTTTAAACTTAATTTTAATACATTACCCTTAAAGACAATGTAAAGATAAACCCGTACTGTGTATTTATTAATAAAAAATAGTAAAATGTAGGAGTAATCACCAATCATTTTTACAGGGGTAACATCTGTATTTACATTCCAGCACTGCAGGAGTTCAGTGTAAACTGTGAAGTAGGAAAACAGGTTTATCTTTATATTTTCGTTAAGGGTAATGTATTAAACTGATTTTGAAATTAAAGTAAAGTAAAATATTTTATTTAAATGTTTATTTTATATTGCGCATATATTGTGTATATTTGAATGTTGAATAACAGCAATATTACAAAAAATTGGTATAATTGTTCCGGTTTCAGTTTTCGGCCAAGTGTTTCCTCATTTTCGGTTTTCGGTTTCGGGAAAAAAAATCATTTCTGTGCATCCCAAAGAAATAAGTTGAGTTTAAATTGGGGCATATTTAGGGTTTACACTATAAAAATAAGCATTTTTATACCACAACACAACAACATGGTTTTTCATGCGGGGGTTTACGGTATTACAGTTCTGGAGTCATAGATCTTTTTAGCTCAGTAGCACCATGACACAACGCAATCAATGCCTCTATAACTTCTACCAAAGATCCTTGAGAAAGTAAAGTGTGCCTGTGTGTGTGTGTGTTTATTAACATAGAAGAGGTCATACAAAGGACAAACCCAATATCACAGTAGGAAAAAGAATTGGATGTAAGGAACAGCGTATGCACTGGCTTGTTTATTTCAGTTATTCACAACCTGCAATATACAGCAGAACAAATTCACCAAACTGCCCATTTAAGCCAGATGACCTGACTGTAATTTCTAGCTGAGTAGCTACCAAGCAGCCCATCTATCACATGGCTCTGGTTGGGCCTGCAGATGGACACAGGGAACTTCGATAATGCACATTATCTGTTTTCACTGAGCCATGAGCATGTCAGAGAAGCTGAAATAGTACTCATGGATGACACTTAAAGCAAAAAAATCATCCTTTGTATACAAGGCTACCATCAACAAAGCCAGATCAAAAAGGAGAGCCAACTTCATCACAATCAAAAGATGATTCCTTTTTGACATACTGTGATCTTCACTCCTGACTTACTTCAATTAGAACATCAACCGCCAAAAAGATACAAGAAGAAATCCAGAATTAGGGCTACACAATATACAGCAGTTCCTGAACTCACAGCGTAACTGGCTGAGAGGCATTCCAAGAATGTCAGTAACTCCTGATAATGGCACTATGAAAATCTCTTTAACCCCCACTCCTCTTTACTTACCCGCAACCTAGCACTATAACAAAAGACATTCTCCCCTGAAAGCAACAGTGCTAAAATGCTTCCACTATAATCTATTTTTGACACATACTTCCACTTTAAATTCAGCAGTTAAGCCAACCACATTTTGTCAAAACAGAGGTAAACTAGCTAAAATGAGTGAGGAAAAATTCATAGGTTAAGAAAAGTTATATGACTTGGCCTCCATTTTCCTCTAAGAACATTAACCAAAATAAGAAGAACTCAGGGGGAAACTTTCAAGTTGTGGAAAGTTTCAAGAGTTACTTTAGTTTTGGTTAATCTGCTGTGAGCTGCAGATATTGTATATGAATTTGCAACACAACTGTAAACAAGTGTAGTATTTTTTTCAAGGTAAGAATTGATAAGTATATACAAACCTTTGTTTCCAATCCAAGTTAGACAATGTTTTTGTGATACTTCATTTAGTCGCATGTGTTCACAACACTACAATATTGGCATTATTTTTATTCATGGAGTGTAAATAAACTGTCTTGATTGTCTATTTTTTTGTGGGCCACTGTTGTCACAAAAAGTAATAAAGTTGGTATAATACGCATGAGGTTGTGCTATTTATTCTAGATCCACTGTGAAGAAACACATCTGCAACAGATATAAATCTTCTAATGCATAGGGCAGTCGGTCAAAAAGGACAGTCATCAATGAATGGCTCACTCATTTTCACAATGTAATTCATTGGGTTATAAGGGTTTAGTGTAACTGGGAAGATGTTTTGAAGTTCAAATTTTAAAATGATGACAATAAAAGATGCTAAATTAAATGTAAATGTTCACCTTAAAATTACTTTAAAATGGAATCAATAGGCTTCTCACTTATAGAAACATTGCTTTACAAACATCATTAATTTATTTATTTATTTGCATCTCCATAAACTGTTTAGAGCAGAGCCCCCCACACTTTTTCGCACCAGTGTAAAACAATATTTCCATGGACCGGTGTAGATACAACTAAAAACAAACTGTGTTTTTACTAATTTGTGCTAGCTTATGGGCTAAATATTTGATGTACAGTATCACAAGACTGAGGACTGGACTTTTTTTTTTTTTTTAAATAAAAGATCTTTCAGACTCTGATAATCAATATAATATTTTTAATGCTGTCTTTCTGTGCGGCCTGGTACCAAATGACTCACGTGCCAATAACAGTCTGCTACCCAGTGGTTGGGGACCTCTGGTTTAGAGGACTCATTCAGACAGACCCCAAATCTTGAAGAAATAATTTCTAGTGCAATAGGTTTAGGAAAAAAAAGCTGGGTAATAGTGATTTAAAGTTTGGAAATGTAAGAACAGTCATTCGCAAATTAGGAAATTTTTCCTCCTCCGGGGAAATCCTGCATTTAATGATGGAACAGAGAAAAAATGAAAGCAGGAAACGAAACACAAATGGACTTATTTATGCTGAAAAGGCGCAGGTCTGTTTGTGGCATTCGACGATGTGTTGGATTTGTGGGGGATGCAAGCGGAGTAAAACTTCAACACACACATTCAGAGCTGCATTTCTGAGCTGAGAACATTTGACAGGCCTGTTCCACATTTCTGCTGACCCCATCACTCTGCATCAGGACCATGCTAAGGCTAACCAGACCTGGAGCAGAGGGAAAGGGGTACAAGCAAGAACATGAATAGGAAGTATAATGGGTTCAAATAAGAGTGGGAGGGAGGAAGAGGAAGAGAGAGAGAGAGAGAGAGAGAGAGAGAGAGAGAGAGAGAGAAAGAAAGGCAGGGTGGGAGAGAACAAGTGAGAGAGAGAGAGAGAGAGAGAGGGGAGAGCAAAAGAGAGAGAGAGAAGATGAGAGAGGGAGAGAGGAAGAGAAAGACAGAGAGAGATAGGCAGAAGACTGAGGCGTATCCAGAGATGATGGGCTCAGCACAGTGGAGACTAGGCTGATAAAAGGATTTAGCGCTTCAGAGCTCACTTTGGGGACTGAAAGAAGGGCTGCACTTTTGGAGGGCTCTGCTACCCGCCTCCCCCGAAACGTTCACCCAGTCTCTTTTCCTGAAAAAGAGAAAAGGACATCCCTCTTTACTTCATGGGCCATGCCATTAGCCGCCCATTGGGAACATCCCTCTGGTCTGCATGAATCAGATGATTCCTTTCTAGAAAAATAAATCAGTCTCTTACCCTCTTCTCTGTCTGTCTCTCTCTATCTCTCTCTCAAACACACACACTACTTTATTTCCATCTTTCATCTAACACACTAGTCATCTGCTAAGTCTGAAGTAAGCAGATTACAGTGGCAACTGTGAGACTGCCATCTAAACTCGTTAATTTAATCCTCTAATCCTCCAATAATTGGTGAATCTCTAAGTTTCATTTCACTGCCCAGTGCACATTTGATATAAAAAAAGGGATAGAATAATAATAGCAAATCTTAAGTCATGGCACCCCTGTGAGCCCATGCTAGCCCAGGCAAGTACACTGGTGGACACCAATGGAGTCAGCTGCAAAATGCAGATGTGTTTATCTACAGGAGCTCAAGAAGCTCCATTCCAACCAGCAGACTCCCGCTGACATGGAGAGGTCAAGCACTCTCCATGGTAAGCAGAAGCCTTTCTTTTTTTGATTAATTATTGACATGGCCTCAGGACACATACGTTCAAAGGAAACAATTAGAGATTTGATCCCCTTTACTCCTGCCACCATTTTTTAAAATAGAAAAATTCAAGTTTGAACAAGATGGCTATATGGTAAGGCTTTTCAAAGAGAGCATGTTTTTGTTTGTTTGTTTGTTTGCTTGGGTGTCCCTTCGATGACAGCTAAGCTGAATTGAAAATGTCAGGCACACATTCATTAAGTTATTTGTTTCTCAAATGTGTGCTCTTTAACAGAGCAGACAGTGAAATCATATTCAAACTCCAGCTTGGCATCCACATGCCTGTACTTCACTTCAAGGTAAACCTGAATCCAATTGCAAAGGAAATGTTTGATTGTGTCATGTATGTAGACAAAAGTCTTTTTTTGACAAAACTAAATTAACACATGTTTTACTCTAATGTACTAACATATGGGGTATATGAACCATCGAAATTAGAGCACCAAAATTAGTACATATTAGTCATATTTATTCTTTCCCCCTAGGGAATTGCTTGAAAATATGTATGATTCATTAACAGCCACCACATCAGGCACATAAGTACATCCAGAAGTTAGGAGAGGTAACTTATGCAAGAATGGTATTTTTATTCTTGTAATGTTGTATTCTATATATATTCTTTTTAATTGCTTTTTACCTTTTTTGTTTCACTTAGTTTTAATTTTAGTTTTATTATTACTATTTACTTGAATTCTTATCTCTGTAAAGCACTTTGAATTATCCCTCTGTGTGATGTTTTATATAAATAAACATGTCTTGCCTTGCAAAAGGTACTGCACGCTTACTCAATTCACTTATGAATTTTTAACCACACTGTCCACTACTTGGAGCAACAGAGATGACTGAGGTCAGCTCATGATCATGTTAAAGTGTGAGCAAGTTCTTGCAAAGGTGTGTATCTGCTTTTTTGAGAGATAAGCTGAATCTACAAAAGAATAATTTAGCAGACTATGATAATGTTCCGACCATGGGTTGTGCACTGCATACCTCAAGTTCAACTGTGGTTTCATTTCAATACAGAATAAAGGCAATGTGCATTCTCTTTTTCATCAGAGAACAGTAAACAGACTAAAGAATCTCTATTTGGCTCCTTTACATTTAAGAATGTCTTGGTTCAATGACAATGAACAGCATTCTAACCCAAGCCATTTCAAAATGGTGTACTGCTGTCTTTCCCTCTTCTTGTCCCGTAGCATCTTTGCTTTACTAGGTTTCCAGGAAGCAAAGACACCTGAAGAGCACAATCCCCAAATAACCTCCTCTCTCCTGATGAACCCGGGCAAAAACCAACTTATCACACTTGAGATGTGTGTATGCATGTGTCTGAATGTAGGAGTTGTGCGGTTTTCCACCCTGCTGTGTAAATCAGTCTAGAAAGTTCAGCTGTGGCGCTATAAGAACTGGGGGTTTGGCACGGTGACAAGTCTGCCTCACAAACCTCTGTCTTGTGCTCCGTCTCCCTGCCATTAATCTCCCTCCTTTTCACACTCTCTCCCCATCGCCTCTTTTCTCCCTGCCTGCTTCGCGCCAAACGGCTACGGTGTTCTCCTCCTCTTGCCATCTTTTTTTCCCCCTCATTTTTTTTTATCCTCCGCTCTCCATCCCGCCAGGATTAGAAGGGATGTTCCTTAAAAGAAACAAAGCTCTTCGTCTTTAGACTGTCATATCCCCTCCCCTCATATTTCACAGCTGCTGTTCTGTCCTTGAGAAAAAGGGATAAATGCATGCATCTGTTTTTACAGCCTGCTTTGATGAGATCCATTCTCAAAGCTGCTGCAGGAAAGATCAGAAGTCGCTCTCAGACTCTCATTTCGTTTTTTTCTTTCTTTCTTTTACTTTTTCTTCTTCCCTCCTTAGGTATTTTCCATTATTGACACTTGAGTCCCCCTGTACCAGTGTGTGTAAAGTTTAGTCTGCTATAATGTATCCTGACAATGTAATGATTTCAGCACTGTTAAAGAGACAAGGGTCTGTACCTCCTGACAAACAGCACCACTTTTTCTTACCAATCTGCTAGCAAGAGAAATTGACAGAAACTGTCCCACTCACTCTATTGCTCAGAATCTCTTTGCATAGCATCTACTGAAATTCTATCAAATTCCATGTTCAAGCAACACATGACATAGGTAATTTGTTATCCAACTACAAGAGTTTGACCAACTGGTCAATTCAAGTGCTTGTCAGTGGACTGAAGGAAAATAATCTTATAATGGACTTGGTAGATATATAACAAGACTTTGCATATTTAACAAGTTTTCATACATTTAGTAAAGTCAAGCAGCTTTTATTGTCATTTCGATCATACACACAGAACACAACACCATAAGACCAAAAGTGCAAAACAGTGTACACTATTAAAAACATATAGTCTATATCAATGGTGCTCAACCGTTTCAGCATTAAGGCCAACCTATCCATCACAGCATGCTGCCAAGGCCTACTGTTAGCTTTCACCCCTATTTTGGTGGCCATTTTGAAATTTACAGTACCAAATTTAAAACATCACAATTCCGTCATACAAAGTTATTGTTGTTGGACTCATTTTAAAGCTAAGACTCTGGAGTTTCATGTGCCAGAGAGGTAACATACATAAACTTATTTTCAAATAGCAAGGATAGAATACCGGATTTTATATTACGCTTGTGTCAAACCTAATCGAATTCAGCAATCCTTATCATTTTTCTTCTGACACTAAAAACCCATAGCCACAAGTGTTCAGAATTTGCGCACAAAAGAATAAAAACAAATGTTCTATACGTTTTTAGTACCTTTTAGTGCAAGGAGAGATGCCATTTTGTTTAGAGAAATTATTATTTTTATCACAGAATTATACATCATTACTGCTTCTCTCCCATTCATTCTGTACAAAAGGCCCTGATCAACTGACTCGCATTGTCGGCTCCAACCCTCGGTTGACCTTTCGGTTTAAACAATAAGAACTCCGGGCCAGGCGCACCGATTACAGAAATCTCCCACTTTTTGCAGGATTTAAGTTCCAAGAGCACCCACGTATTTTTTTAATGAAAATACAGCGCGTTTTTTCAATATATGCGGGTGCTCTTGGAATGTAAACCCCGCGAAAAGCGGGGGATTGCTGTACACCAATGGCTTTTTAATAATACACCAATTACGGCATAAAAAGTTTTTTTTGGGACAAATCACGGACCAATTGCCTTTGTTTTATACTTGCGGACCAGTGGTTGAGAAACTTGGGTCTATATATTGTATTTCCTACTTTAAGATCAATGTAAAAATGTCATAAGATTATGTAACTAATTTCTAGAATTATTTAATTTTTTTATTAATTTTGCCAAGAATGTATGATTTTCTTCACAATCAATGTGTTCTCCATGCGTGTATTCTGCAATATTAGTGTCTAGGCTAAAAAAAAAAACATCAAATGGCATTGGAAAACTATATACAAAACCCCTGCTAAAAGTGATTTACATAAAAGAAAAAGGCTTTTTGTGAGGGCTACTAAAAAGCAGCATCCGCTGCATTGTCCTTTTGAGCCATATCCAGGCTAAACACAAAATTCAGAGATGGAGCAGTCACAAAAGGAGCCTTTTCTGAGGTCCCTGTGCCATTTAGACACTTCAGTAAGCAAAAATGGAATAGCATCTCCCATCAAGGACATTTAGTCATCAATTACTGTAGCAAGTTGAGGGGAAATATCAGCAAAAGACTTCAAGGACCAACCAAAAAGGGACACAATTACAAAAGCTTTTTTTCTCCTGAAATAATGAATTGACTAGCATAACTTGGAGCATGTGTGTTTTTTTGCTTAGAATTGTATTTTCTTAAAGCTTTTGCAATTACCACAAATGGTACAGGGAAAACCGTCGGCATCACTAGTAAATTCACTGTAATGTGCAAATAAAAGCTTTTTTTGGATTTAAATCATTTTCACACTATAACTCACCAACATGCACTGCACGGAAAAGCCACACTTGATACACATAAAGCAGGGGCAAAGTTTCAAAAGAGCAGCTGTACATTAAACATGTTTAGAAGCTTACATCTAAGTTCAACACCTCTCATTGACTTTATACATTGTTGCTGCCATCCATACGTTCTCTCTGTTTCATTCAGAATCGAGAAATTGCCACACTGCAAAATGACATTAAAATCAAAGGCAGGGCAACAACTGAAATGAAGAAGGTCTTCTGGAGAATATTCTCTTAACATGTACACACTACATGTACATGTATTACATATAAATGTTCTCAATTATGTTTTCTGTATAACAAGTTCTTGCTATTCCTTGATTTACATAATAGGTTCTTTTTGTGCCTGTGTATTCACTGATGTTGCTTCTATCTCAATTTTTTTTGCACGGTACGTGTCAACATACCAATTTTTTGCACTTCTTAAATATGCAGTGACACTCTTCAATAGCGGTAAAGACAAGAACATCTGCGGACAGGTTTCAGCTGGGTTGGTGCGGCCCATGGCTGCTGGAGATCATTTCACATTTATTACATTGAGGAAGAGAGCGGGCTCTAAGGGTATCTTTCTCTCACACACACTCATACACACACACCTAAGAACGTGAGGTTTTACAGTGTTAACATGATGCTTTACAGTCTCCTCCTTTGCCCAGCTCAGCATAAAGCCCTCTTCCAGCCCAGTCCATAAATCAGCCATTGATCTGAGAGATAGAGACACAGCGGGTACGTGGCTGAGAGAGCTGCAGGCCTCTTTTCTACTGAGCCATTTTACAGCCCATTTTAAGACATCCTGCACTGTTAAAACTGCACGGAAAAGAAATACTCTCTCTCAGCAATGGGAGGAATATAAGAGGGTGGTAAACAGAAAATAAGTTAAATTCAGATCAGAGTGAAAAGACGCCACCTCTTACAGATGACAAATGCAGCTGGTTCATATAAGAACTTCCAGTTTGTCCTCCTTCAAAAAAAAAAAAATCTCAAAACAGAAGAGGCATGTACATAATAAATGTAAAGTGTTCATTTGTCATATGTGAACACAACATAGCACACAGCGTGAACACAGCAAAATTATTCTTTGCATTGAATTGTTCTCTCCCGTTCATCAAAAAGAAGGAGCAGGCAGCCAGGAATGCAGTGCCCAGGAAGCAGTGTGGAGACGATACTTTACTCTAGGCTACCTCAGACGTGCCACTAGCAGTCCTGGGATCCAAACTCATAAATTTCAGATTGCAGGGGCAGAAGGGTGGAGAGGGCCACTGGTATGAATGCATGAATGTTTTGAGGTTTTTATAAGTATCAGGCAGGTTGATAGTGGTCCACCGCACAAACATCTCCAGTCCAGAGGAGCTCTGCATACCACAGACGAAAGGCTACTGACAGATTACATTCTTTAACTGTACAACAACAAAGTGTTACTTCAAGGTAGAGGTTTCTAATAAAGCAGTCACTGAGTGAGCAATGTGTGCACTGGACAATTAACTAAAAATGGGCAATGAGGTCCTACGGTAAAAGAAGTAGAGCTAATTCTCAACAAAGACATTTAAACCAAAAAGCAACCACTTACACTTACCATCCTGTTTCAAGCATGGTTATGTTCCTAAAAATGCACATTCCAAGCCTGCCAGCACATACTGTGTTTACATTCATCTTAAAGCTGAGACACCTTATTTAAACAAAGAGCTTGAGGGCTGGGCAATCAACTGTTGAAAGCAAATCTAACACCAGAGCAAACTGAGGAACAGGCAGATAGGGCTGAGGGTTTGCTGTCTAGACATCTTTTCATCTGGCCATGGAGGATTTAGCGTTCCTTTAGGCATGGAGGCTTATGCTTACAGAGAACGTTCCTCAGAGTGTTTGATAGGGGGAGCACAGGAGGCTGTGATGAAAGACTGGGTTTCCCCCCTACTGGACTTCAGATTAACGCCTCCCAGGCTCCTGCTCTCCTCCTGGACCTCATGCTCATCCCCACAGGAGATAAATCTATGGGAGAATGTGGCCGGAAGCTCTGCAAGTCACCATGGAATGCTCTTGCTGCTTGCAGCTGGCCAAAGTAAAGCAACAACCTGCTGCTTCTGAATATTCAGTTCAGTTGGAGCCTGGAGGTAGACTGGAGAAAAGTTCTATTTACATTTTCCTCAACAGAAGGTCGTGTGTGCACCAGAAAGAAACAAACAAGGCTTGTTGAATGGGTTGAAGCTATTATTGATGTTTTTGTCAGACTTTTTAAAGTAATTATTGCATACTAAATAATCCTGGTTTCATAATGAATTACATGTAAATTTGATTCACATGTAAAAAAAAAATATGAATTTCAAAGTTTTTGAATGAGCCACAACTGAGGATTAATTCATATAAAAAATAAAAACGTTTGTCCCGGTGACCACTAAGACAAGGTGGCCCATGTCTACTAGTATCTCTAATGAAGTGAGGACATCAGAAAGCACCCTACATGGCAGCAAGTCAAATGCATCTTTTGTGTAGGTAGACAAAAGCCTTCCATACTGCTTAGGCTCTTATAAATATGTTAATGAATAGTATACCCCCCTGACAGACATATACACACCTCAAATCAGATTTGTTGATATTCTATTCACCCTAGATCTCCAAAAAAATCAAAAAAACAATTTGTAATAATAAAAAATAAAACAAATATCAAACCACACAGGGTAAATCCTGCAAACGTTTTTGATGTTGTGGATTCTTTGTCCAAAAACCATTAGAGTAAATTTCCATATAAATTGTGGCAAGCTAAACAAGCTAATGTGGTTCCAGTGCAGAGTTGATTTGCACAGCTGGGTTCGCAGGCTGTGTAATTATGTGTGTGACAGCGAAAGGCATAGCCACAGTTATGTCACTCGCCTGTTGGAAAATCGTCTCATTACTCACAGAGATCAATTAGCTCCAGGAATAGGCATAGACAAACACATTATTGCTGTCAAAAGCCGTTATATGCATCAAAACCCACACAGATTTGTCAAAACAGTGAGTGTTTTAGCAGTGGGTCATCAACATCGGCAATGTCCTTTGTGTGCATGAATGATTCACAGATAATAAACTGTAGCTGGGCAAGACCTATTCATTATAGATGACACAGAGACAGAATGTAGTTCAAAATCTATGACAGGGGACAGCAGTGACTGGTTTTGCTTCAGTGAATATCTAAGTATTTCTCAAAAATATACACTACATCATGCACCCTACCAATTCACTAACATGTCAGTGTCACTGCGGGTTGAGAGTGGCCCAGCACAAAAGGTATTTTCTTCAGGTCTTGTGGTCAGAAACATGTCAACAGATTGTTATTGTAAATCTTATAGACCCAATTGTGTTTCTAACAAAGACATTGTTGGCAATATAATCAAACACAGTTTTCAAGTCAGAGCATTATCAAATATTCATATTCAAGTTCCACCATTTTTGAGTCACAGCAAAAGCCGAACCTGCATGTGTGACTGTTTCAGTAGAGCACAGCAGAAAAAGCAAGTATAATAGAGAGCTTTAGTGAAGCTGTAAAATACCAGCTGCAACGGGCGCTGAGGACGGACCGCCGTTACACACAGCATCACTCCCACTGCCAAAAGTCAAATCTCTTTATCTGGCAGAAACACAGACCTGCTAGTGGGGTCTCCCCATATCACACATGATATAACCAAGGGGTAGTGAGGGATTTCACAACCTTTCTCCAAAACAAATTAAGACAATCACTGCCACTTATCTAACTGCTTGTAAGGCAACATTTTTGGACAAGTTGGAGAACGAAGTCCCAAACTACCCACGCAAGATCAATTGTGTTCTCTTGACTAAAGCATAGAGGGGGATCGGCCGTTTACACCACTCAGTGGTCCAACTTCAAATGTTTTTGATTTTGTTTTAATACTGAGCATTCTGATACCATTTTTGGAATTAGCGTCAAAGTCAAAAGGACAAGACACTCTCAGGAAAAAGGTACTAAACTGTGACTGGTATGATACCACCATCGTAACTGGGGTGGTACCCTCAAGAGTATGTTTGTAGTCCCTTTACATAATTGGAAAATAATTGTATCAATCAATCACTTTTATATAAGTTTCAATTAATTCATTCACATGGTCCTAACTTCAGGCCTTTGTTTTACTTTTTCTATTTGAAAATATTTGGTTAAGAAAAGGTGCGAATTATGCACCTTTCTTCTGGAAAAATGTTTAAGGTACCCAACTGGACCGTAAGACCTCTGAGAGTGAATATACAATGGTTAAATATTGATGTAACTTTTTGAACAGTATCAGGGAAGTCTGGTCAATAATGCTAACTCCAGTATTACTGGCAGCTGCTGGGATAAAGAAGCTGGTTGAGGCATAAAAAGTGAAGGGCTGAACATCTAGAGCTGAAAAACCGATGGGCTGAAAACATGAATAAAAAGTGAAAGGTTGAAACAGCTGAAAACATGAAGGGCTGAAAATGTGAACGGCTGAAACCACAAACAGATAAAAACATGAAGCCCTGCTGTGTGCAATTAAGTGTAAAGTGAAGCATGGTGGTAGGGTTGACCTGGCTGTGATACATTTCTATCAGATGCCTATGGCACAACTCACACACTTCAAATAAAGTTCACCGCAATCACTCCTGACTCCAGCACCTATGCTGCACACACACACATATACATATACATGCACGCCTCCACTCCCCTAAGCATGAGTGGATGTGTGAGCAAATCTTTCCGTAGCACTGGCCATAAGCATGTGTTAGACTGAAGCTGACAATGACACACTTGTGAGAAGCAGATCAATGCAAAGGACCAGATAGGAGCACAGTGCAACACACTCGTGCAACACACTCGTGCTTTCATTCTTTCGCCCCTCATCTCTTTATCCCCCGCACCCCTTAAACCCTGTAGCTCTGAGAAATAAAGCAAGGAGGCCAAAATGGCCACTGAAATGGCTGCAATTTGGCACATATAATTTTGCTGGCTGGTACAGCCCCAAAGTGATTAGACTGGGATGAGAGAGAGAAAGCGAGAAAGAAAAAAAGAAAGTGAGAGAGGAAATTAAGGCCTCATTTTGCACCAACAGTCATTTTCTGCAGTCTCCATCAAACAGAAAGGGAACACCTCAAGCACAAAACTACAGCATAATTGAGCAGTCATACAGTAAGATGTAGTATGGATGTATCGAAGCCGGTGCCAAGAGATTTGTACACAATTAATCAGACACATAACCAAATCCTACTTAATCACATCGCAAGTGTGTCGGCCACGTTCCTGCGGATACAATGCTTCTTAATCTGCACTCGCATTACACTGCAGTTCCCTGGACCTCGTCCCAGGACAGCTGTGGGAAGATGTATATAATTCGAATGGGTATAAATGCTATTCTTAAAGAAAAGCCCACTGCTTTAAATTCAAAAACCATAGGGCCAGTATAGGCTGTATCCATCAAAAAGCAGTGCGTATGGAGGTGTTGTGTAAGTGGACCAGTTTTGTTTCCAATGCGGCTTTGTATGAACGCTTTGTATAAGGCAGCTTCTCCCCTCAACATGGGCAAAGAAAGAAGAAAACAATCTCCAAATGCAGTAACTCCAACTCTTATATATCTATAGTTAATATTTTTGTATACGCTTGATTTACGTTACATAATTATGTAAAATTATTACATGACAGTTAATTAATTACATGACAGTGTAATGAATAAGTTTAGCAGAATTTTTCGTTCCACGAAACAAGACTGTATGCACAACAATGGGCTTTTAAGCTATAAATTATCATTTCAATGAGCTAGAAGTGATATTTTAATTACCATATTCATAGAGCACTTTTACATTACCATTCAACCGCAATTAAAGAAAGCTTTGCTAACTGATATCCTGTTCAAGAAAAAGTGTACATAAAAAAAGTTAAATGTATGAAGGAAAAACATTTGAACAAGTAACTAATTAAAGTGCTATATCCAAACAGACAGAACACATTTAAGTTCATATAAAATGCCAAGGAAATATGTTTCAAATTTGTGACTTCATGTAGCTGTGACAAACCTAATTTCTACTCTTCATAATCAAACCAAAAACACAAAGCTGTGTGTGAAAGTTTGCACCCTTTATCAAATTACTAGGCAGATTTTTTTTGTGTAAGTAGTGAAAATTATCTGCATGGAAGAAACTTGATATGATCGCTTTTTATATCATTTAAGTGCTAAATTTTATATAGTATAAAATAAATCAAATGTGTGCAAAAGCTTGAGCACCTTCTTCTTGGAAGATTTTTGGAGTAGCTGACTAAGGGTCTGAACCTTAAAATAATCTTTCAAACCAACAGAAGACTCTAAAATATATGTAGACACATCAAGCTTATCATTTTCACTGTCCTTTATGTCAATAAGGAATAGAAGTTAAAGAGAACTGTTTAAGTCAAGATAAGCTCTAGAAGACCAACAGAAAATGTGTAAAAACTGTACATCGGTCAGTTAGGCAAAGCAAGATACTCACATCACAGCCAAGGACCTATAGGAAGATTTATTTGTACTTGAGTTTTACTGAAAATGTGTGTGTAATTCTGTGTAGATGCCATGCACGTAAGAAGAGCTATGAATATTTCCAAATCAGAAATATGGGGAAAACCATTAAGCCCCTAAAGGAAAAACTAGCTACTAGACATGAAATGAGTCATCCTATACTGACTAAAGTGGTCCTCTGACTTATGCATGCATCCTATATGTTTTGTTTTATTCTTTCCAATATGCAATATTTGTAATAATGTCTTCAACTTTATTCCATGCAAAGTTGGTGGTCACTTATTTTTACTTCAAAGTCAAAAAAATATTTAACTGGGATGCCCAAATGTTTACACAAAACTGTACTAGTACTGCATAAGAGTGTGTTACCATACTAGCATTATAGATAAGATATATATATTTCCCTTATTTTGTTGTTTCAACAAAATAATACAATGTTATAAGAGATCTGTGTTCATTTGAACAAACAGATGTTACAGCAGCCAAAGAATAATTCCTGTTCACACGGTTGTAGTTACATACTTAAAGGACAATGTACAATGACTTCAGAGGACACATTTTTATTTAAGTTCACAGAACAGAGAAGTGAAAAAATGTGCACGGGGGAAAACAAAGAAAATCTGAATGTAAATGGGTTTCTCCCATAGAGTGAAGGTTCTCGACACTTGTGAGATGTCACAGCATTCAAATGCTCTTATAAAACGTTTAGATAAAAGATGTGTAATTAGGCTAATGAAAAGCAGAGCAGACATATGTCACATGCTCAGCAGTAAACAACCCATCAGTAGCCTTACTGAGAGACAAGCATGTAAAACTGGAGAGCTTTAAAACTGAAAAAATGAAAAGAAAAAATCTATTCTGCCCCATATCAACACTGTCACTTGCTGTCTTTCTTGTATTCTCTTCGCTTGATTACTATGGCAACTCACATCCAGTCAAGACCCAAGAAGCTAAACTACCCATCAATTGTCTAGAAAAAAACCCTGAAGAACAGTCGAGGACCACCAGCAATCTGTATGACAGGTATAATTATCCCCAGTTGAAGGCCCATACTAAGCTCAGAGGAAAACCAAAGCTCATAACACAACTGGACCAGGATGTTAGGGGGATGTCATTTAAAAACAGTTCCTACTAGACAAACTGTACTGAAGCCATGGCTGAATGAGCCCTGAGAAATTTTAACCTCTATGATAATTTCTCATTCATAATTAATTAAATAAAGAAGGAAGGACCTGTGAAAGGTTCTAAATTTCAGGAAAAAGTTCAACCTGATTTTGAATGTTAATCATGTGAATGTTTAACTCTGAATGTGAATCAAACGTAAATATAATTCATTACATAAATTTGAACTACATTTGAGTACTATAGCAAATCACAATTACTCTACATTTCTAAGTGGTAATTCACTGAGAAACCAAATGTACCAACACTGACTAATCTTGTTCAACTTGTTCTCTAGGCAGAGGGTTGTTTCCTTTATAAAATAGTAAATGATGATAGTTGAGGTCAGCATGCTGACCAGCATTAATAATAATCATAATAATAATCATGGTAGTAAATAATTGTTTTTTCCCCATTTTTATTTTACAGCTATCCTCTCGGCTGAGTTTATGAAGGCACTGGACCCCTGCCGTCATCTGGGCAGCATCCTGTGCCGTCTCAGTCGAATAAAAAACATACTATAAACATGACAAACAATGCTGTGCCCACAACTCATTATGTCAGCTCACACACGTCGGGCTGTTTACAGGCAGGGGCCATACGCGCCCTCATCTTGGGACACACGCTTTCATTCCCTGTTCACAAACCTCCTGGTGACTGTAAAACTGGATTCACCACCCCCAAACCCCTGCCCCATTCTGTGTTTTTTTATTCAGTGCATGCAGACCAGAGGCAGTGATTGGTCGTGGTGGCACCATGGTAACCTTTGCTCACTTCTGATTCGGAAATGGTAGTGAAGGCGCCTGCTGGCACAATTGGGGACAAAACAGACACACAGGGCTCCTCGATTTCATTTCAACACACAACAAGTAATGTATGCAGCCTGCCGAATGGCCCAACCGCCACCTTATTCACTAACCAACAGCCTGTTTATCCTGAAAACAGCTACACATGCTGAGGGGAGAGGTCAGGGGGAGTGTGTGTGTGTGTGTGTGTTTCATTTGGGCAGAGCAGGCTATAATAGAGGCAAACTGTACAGAGACACTGAAATGGAAAAATTGTAAAATTGTAACTGAAATTGAAATCAGATTGCTCTGAACCACTGGGTGTAGGGCAAAACAGAGAAGGACGTGGAGTGGAGAACGTGAAAAATTTCATCCCATGTTCCAAATTCTGAAACACTGAAACAATCTGAAACATTACAAATTATGCCTAAAGAATGGTAGAAAACAACTACTATATGGAAAATATTCAGAAATGTGCAAAATACCAACAAACCACATGCCACTAAGCGTAATAAACTACTCAACTGTCACACTATGAACATTTTCAGTCACACATGCATGCCAAATACTGTACAATAGTCATATACACCCAAGACAGTTAACTTCCGATTACTAGTTTGGGCAAAAATAGACACATTTTAACACAGTGTTTCTGTTCCAGCGGAGTGCTTTAACACAGTTCTGATAATATTTCAAGTTGTTCTATTCCTCTTTGGTTAAAAACAGAGTTCATTAACATGAAGCACAGCCTCAGAGATGATAACAGCCAAGAAAGCAACATACAAAGGTTAGTCTTCCCAATAATAGGGAGGGGGTAGGAGGGTGGACAACAAAACAACAAAAATAGATTCCCTCTTAAAAGAAACTAATTAAACCAAACACAAATTAATTGTGGTAATTGATTGAATTTGTCAAGGGAAGATATGACTCATTCAACAGGGGAGTACCGAGATAGACTGAAAACCATCACAACGGTTGTTTTCTCATTTGCTAGTGAATAAATACATAATTTCAGGGACAAACCTCAAAAACCGGTGGTAATTACAGCAATGGAGGAATTGTTCCACTGACAAAGACGCACCCCAGGGTTTTCTTGCTAAATTTGACGCAATCCAAGAAAACACTATATCTCAGCCATCCAATGTGTAAGCCTCATTCAAAAGACTGCAAGAGTGAACAAGTACACAAGCAGTAATGCTCAGTCTAGTTTGAGTGCTGGATATTACAGCAATATGTAATACTAAATTGGTAAATGTGGGCATGTTAATTGAGCATAATGTTGAGTGGATCTTGTAGCCTAAGAATTCTCTTGTGGGCAAAAATCTGAGTGACAGATCTGGAGTGTTTGCTTTGGGCTGATGTGCATATCTAACATTAAACAGACATGTCACTTCAACTAAATCATAAAAAATAACACAGTGCTAACAAATATATTTAATACAGACAAAGATAGTGGTGTTCATTTAGCATTACACTGAAGCGAAACAATTCTGTGCTCATTTCAAGTGAAGTATTAATTTAAAAGAAGAGTTAAAGTCAAAGCAGATCCCTGCACCTTTTGAGCTTTTCCCATATAACCATGGCTTCTACTAGTGAAGTGCAAGGGACCACAGAAAAGCACTAACTGATTAACAAGGTCAAACTGACACTGATCATTAAAGGAATGGACAGGAAGTAAAATCTACAGCCAACCCAAAGCCAGCAGATAATTTGAAAAGGTAAGAAATAAGGCACAAATCCGCAGCAGCAAAATCACTGTCATCAGTCCTCTTTCTTCTTGAATTCCCTGCAGCTCTCACCACAGTAAAAAACAATGGCTCTACATGTAAGTGGCTTCAGTCCTATGTGGAGGGGTGTTCATATATAATAACATGAAGAGGATCTACATTTTCTCCATACAGACTCTCCACTGGTGTTCCACATGGCTCGGTGCTGGGTCCTCCTCTCTTTCTCCTTAAACTTGCTCTCACTATATACATATAATATAATGTCCTCTCAAGGCATCTCATTATGCTCCGATGCTGATGACACTCAACTCCTTTCCTATCCACCTTGCGACACTCCGGTTTGTCTGATTGACATCTTTACATGGATGGCAGCCCACCACTTGAATCTGCATTTCAGCAAGACCAAGCTGCTGTTCCTCCCTGTATCTCAATTGAAAATTCTTTGGTCATCATCTCAAGACTTGACACGTGAAACTCACTCCTGGTTGGTTTTGCTATATATAGACCATCAAGTCCTTGCAACTGATCCACAGTGTAGAAGGATGTCTTTTTTCCAATCCCCAACTTATTTCACTCCACTTATAGCTGCCTTCCTCTCATTTAAAACACTTGTCTACAAAGCCAATAGCTGATCGGTACCTCATAGTAATTTGCGGGGTCAACACATTTCAGAAAGTGATAAATTAGCATTATAAATAACCTCCAGAAACACTGTGTGCAATGGGCCTTCCATTATTGGGCCTCTGAATTGTGTGAATAGACTAGACTATGATTACTAGTCAGTGCACAGACATTCAAAAGGGCAGTGGGTCTACTAAAAAACACCACATACAAGCACACACACAGTGTTTTTAATATACATGTCATCTCAGCACTAAAATGTTGCTTCATTTGCACAGAAAAAATAAAACATGACTCATTATTATAAGCCGAGTTGACTATATTATCTGGCTAACTGGGAGACTTCACTGACATGTTAGTTGAAATGTGTAATTTATTATAATATACTGAACAAAAAGAAGTCATCATATAAACTGTGGAGAGAATACAGAGGGAGAAAGTGATTACAAAAAATGAGCGCTGTATAAATATTTTAGTCTGTTTAGGCCTCTTGCCTTTGACAAAGAAAAACAATCTTCTGATGTAATCTTCAGATGATTAAGACTGATTCAGATGATTGTAACACTACATTGCTAGAGTTGCCTACACATAATGTTACTTATTGTGACACTAACCCTGTGACAAAGTGGCTGAAGATGGAAACAAAGACAGATAACTGTTTACAGTGAACTAGGGCTGCACGATATTAGGAAAACATGCGATATGCGATAATGTCGTTGCGATGGCGATATCACATGCGATAAGTAAGTAAAAACTTAGTCTTTATAGTGTTAATGTTTTTCTGCTTTGGATTTGCTGGTAACATAGACTCCAGACTCTGACTAGTCTATACAGAAAAAATAAATAAATAAATGCAATACTTACATTCCAACATGGTTTTTTTTACTTAAACAGAGCATTTAATGCCTCCCATAAAACATTTAAACCATTGAACATTGTTAAAAAAAATTTTTAAATAGACTTCGTGTTACTTCCTTTGTTATTCAACCATAAAGAACACTATTTGGAACTATTTGTTTTTCCATAGCACAGACACAGAAGCCATTACTCAGATACAATTGGCTGTGCCTTACAATAAAAGTATTATGACATTTGGGCAATAACAAATCTTTTACTCAATAAAATGGATGCCATTACCATACAGACCAAAGTTTGTGGGTCAGGTATGGTTCAGGTACTGCATAATCCATTAAGTCTCAGATTCATGAGCTGTGAATCACACTTCTATGTATGTTGTGATGATTCTTATTATTCTATTTATGTTTAGTAAATTATTCTGTCTAAAAGGCTAATCTTTAACAATGATCATTTATTAGTGCAGCAGTGCATTTTTAATATAATACACAGTAGGGGTGTGACGAGACGCTTTTCCCACGAGACGAGACTTTGACATTTTTTTTAAAGAAATCCTCAATGTTTAAATATATAGCAAAAATAGCCTTTTATTTAA
>JBBPDC010000007.1:16746636-16771196 GCA_037974485.1 Hemigrammopetersius urotaenia | reverse complement strand
AGAGAGAGAGAGAGAGAGAGAGAGAGAGAGAGAGAGAGAGAGAGAGAGAGGGAGAGAGAGAGAGAGAGAGTGTGTGTGTGTGTGTGTGTGTGTGTAGAGAAAGAGAGATTATTGTTGAGTTCATAGGGGTCAGTAAGAATTCACCTGTAATGCACACTTACGTGCTTTTTTAACTGTCCTTGACGGTTTAAATAGAATATTATTCATGTATTCAATTCAAAAATGCCCAGTGGTTTGCATGCCCATGAGCAGAGGATAGACCACGTAAAGAGGATGGAAATTAGTGAGTTCGACGTAATGCTTCAGCGGTAGAATCTGACCAGGCCTTTTGGTTACAGCATGGCCGCTGCTTGAGGCGATTCATCTACCTTGCCTTGTAAAAATCATTCGGAATAAAATTAAATTTACACAGGTCCTGGTTCCAATACCTCGCCAGGGTGAGCAGGGCCCTTTCTGTATGAAGTTTGCATGTTCTCCCAGCATCTACATTGGCTTCTGCCTGAAGCTCCAGTTTCTTCCCACATTGCTAAAACATTTAAGTCAGTTTAACTAGAGATGCTAAACTGTCCCCTACAGTATTTATCAGCCTTTTGTCCTTTGAGTGGTGGAATAAGCTCCAGCAGCTGACTGGCTCTGCAACTCTGGTTAGGATTAGTAGATCATGAATTTTAAAGAATTTTACAAATTTAAGTTATGTCTGGCATCCAATGTTGGAATTGTTCATTTTAAATTAAAGATTGTAGCAAACAAGTAATAGAAGCTTGCAACCTCCAGCTAGCACAGTGCAGACTGAGCAAGTGTAGTATAGCAACTCTACATAGTCATGTATAAAACAGGGAAAAGTTTGTTTTATAGTTAAAAGCAGTAATAATAGCTACCTAAATGTCTGTTCTTTCATTATGTTTGATTTTTCTTTTTCTATTCTTTATCTTTACATGTCACCATCTGTCCCTTCTTTTACTCCCTGTTCACACTCACTCACTCTGACAATTAAACCCCAGCCAAGAAAGAAAGCCAACAGACCACAGGAAGGTGTCTCTATTAAGTGTTTTAATGCCAAATGATCATGAGCAGCCAAAGTGAAGGCTCACGCATCATTAGAAAGGGATTAGTGAACCAGCGCTTACTCATTACTCTCCCATGCCAGAGCCAAAATGGCTGTAGTCAGGATACAAAACCATCAAATTTATCTGGAGTGCCATTTGGTCAAATGGGACACTGACGCGTCTCAGTGAATGCTGCAGAAGAAATCCATTATGTAGGAAAAGTGAAAAAGTTGGTTCTTATGAGTGTATTGTTTTCTTATAGCTGTTAATCTTCCTAAGCCACTGTACACAAACTGCCTTGGACTGGAAATGGATACAGGCAGTTATAGGAACACCAAAAATACTAAAGATGTTTAGGTGCAGTCAGCACTATGCAAATAACTCGGTGCTGTTTCCCATTACCTTCCATTAACAGTGAGCAGTGTTAGTGTTACTGGCACAGATGGATCTTTGGGACAGTGTGTAATCTCAAGGAGAACAAGAACATCTTCAGATAAGACAAATCAACCTCAGATTAATGATAAATTAGACAGGTCAACATGTCAAAATCATGAGAGACCATGCTCAGATTAACACACACATCGCAATCTAACAGTTTGTCTCTAAGCACACAATTCTGATCGCAGAAGGGCTAAAGGAGAATCCTTTTTCTTTGTCTCAGGAAATGGGACTAGGATGTCATGCTTACTGTTCACAGGCATTCTCTCTCCTTTCCCTTTCTATGGCCATAGGATCCCCAACAGCTGAGCTATTATTGCACAATGCACTTTAACATTCCATGTTCAGGATACATTTCACTGTGTGTTGTACTTGTATGACTGCATGTGACGAATAAAGTATCTTGAATCTTGAATCTTGAAAAGAGAGCTTTATCTCCTGTCTTTATGGGTTATTCAATTTGGACTTGATTACAACACACAGCAGTAATTAGTCAGGAGAGAGAGGCAGGCGCATTGAATTCCAACAACACAAACAGGAATGATGACAGGGTTTTATGGACAGGACATGGAGAGGACTAAAAAGCTTGGCTCTGCTGAAATTTTAATCATGTCATAAAAGACAGGAGCTACAGAGTTCACACTGCTTCCTGCCCAGATGCCTAAAGACTGACACACCCTGCAATGTTGCTTTTTCTCTGTCTCTCTCCAAATGCAGTGAAAAGACGACTCTTCTTGACAGGTCACAATGACAAGCCTGACAAGAAAATGCTAGAAAGCCACTTTCCACAACCAAGGATGCAATCTACGAGGTGATAGAGGAATGCAACCCTGTCAACACCCTCAATATCCAGGTGTCAGCCAGAAGCAAATGATTCTCCTCTAACACAAAAAAAACATTAATAATGACAGAAATAAGAAAAGTTCAATCACGTACATGTAGAAAGTATATAAAAGTGGGAATGTCTTAATAGTAGGTGCATTAAGACAACGTTCAGTCGACAACATAGCTACAGTACAAGTCTGAATGAATATTATGACAGATACTATTTTCCGGCAAAGGAGAGTTATGTGTGCATAAATGCAGAACAGAGGAAGAAAACAGCAGTGTAGGAGTGTGGTCGTTTACCTGACCAAAGGTGTGAGAAAAGCTCAGAAAAGAATCTAACAGTACATAAATACACACTAGGAGAGAGAGGTCTGGTTTCACAAGATATCTTTCAGCAGCCAACTGTTCTTACCTTGTGGTCGTAAGGGTTATACGAGTGGAAGAGTGCAGACAGCTCTTTGGTTCTTTGTTTTTTCTGTTAAAGCAGAAGGAAAAACACATTAGTAATGGTGTGAGCATAAGAAAAACAAAATGATTGAAAAGTACAAGAAAATGAGACTGTTTCTGAAAACAAAATAATAAAAAATCTGAATCTTCCCTGAAAGATTTCTTGTGCCATTAATTTGTAATGAAATGCAAAAGCAGGGACTTGATCTGATGTATAAATGCACTTAATGCAATCACTTAAAGTAAGCACAGACCTTTATTATAGGACTAATGAGAACACTGGTGTAGCTTAAGTTCTTTCCACAGAAAACACTGCTCATTGAACAGTTCATGGTAGATCTGTCTACCATGATATCATATTTACACTGCTTCATAGTCAGAAACAAACCAAATAAATATTTATTTTTATGTATTAAGAATTGAACATGGACCACTAAAGTCAACATCCCTGTATAACCCATTCTATTCCCCAAAGGCATTCTAATGCTTATGTATAGGGCTCAGAGGATTAGACCTAGAACAGCTAGGGCAGCAGAATAAAAAATCTTGAATTGGCTAATGATCTCCCTCTGTCCTGTGCTCTCTCTCTTTTACCTCTTCCAGCCAGATCAACAGCTCCCCACCACGGAGACGGATCAGGCTGAAGATGACCTCAGAGTTACCATTCCTGAGCTCTGCCAATGAGCTCCCAGCAGAATCCCATTCTGCTCCAGCAGCATACCCTTTGGCCATTTAAGAGTGTGTGTGAGTGTGTGTGGGTGTAAGTGAGAGAGGTCAGAACGGAAGGTTGTAGATCTAAGAGAATCGAGCCAGTGGAATTATGGTTTTAAGGAAATAATTTTGTTTCTTTTTGAATCACAGTTTGTTTTTAATTTAGGGTCAAAACCAAGTGATTGATATAAACAACCTTGGGAATTCAGTGTTTCTGAGATTTGGGGCCAAGTCTCCAAGACCGATTACTAAGGACGAAACCTGATAAGCAAAATAACCATGTTGTCTGTCTTCTTCCAAAGCCCTTGTGACAACCATAGGGAAGATAGACAAAGGTACAAAGGAGGTGAAATGTTCGATCATACTCTGTAACTGCACACATTTTTTAAAAAAAGTAACAAGGAATTTCCATTTTAATACCACGATAATGAAATCTTCCTTGCTCTCCATCTCCACCCCTCACTGCACAACGACTTGACCATTTCCAGTGCTTATTCGAATCAAAGCGTAATTGTTAGAAGACGAAGAGAGCATTCAAACTGAATGGCACTTCTGGTACAATTTTCATTTCTGGGATGAAACTTAAGAGGTTTTGTGCTTAGTCTCAGAAAGCACTTAAATGCTGAGGTATGTCAGAGGCCGAAACTCCTGCATCTATCTGTTCTAAAATTCACGTTTGCCAGGTATTATTGGAAGCATGCATTAGAGATCAAATGATAAAATAATTAGTCTCTAATTATACCTAAAGGATACTGAGATAAAAATCAAACCACACAGAAAAAAATTGTTTTTTGTCAGCTGGAAATTTGTGGAATACTACCACTGGCAGATAGGGCGTTGCCATTCACAACAAACTCAGTGTACACATAGTCTACTCTTGGACAAATGGCAAAGCTGCATTAGTATAACATCAAAACTAATTGTCAGAATTCATGAAAGAGAAAATAGACTATTAATCACTGCTGATATCAAACGGGCACTATTTTGGTAAAGATGTGAATGATGTCAACTTCAGTTTCCTTCCCTCACACATACACTGGAGCACACCTGAATCTCAGATGAAAGTAATGATACTGTAGAACATGCCCCTGTGAACCTGTAATGACTGGCAGATGTTGGTACAGTACAGCTGGGCGCATTGGGGGTGTACAAGTGGCCTCATTCAGGAAAGTCATTGGCCTAAGGGCTAAAGTAATCCAAGCTATGAGATTGCTTTGATGTCTTCTCTAGGGCAAATGCAAGTACACACAATGTCACCGGCAGATTTTTGCTTGAAAAAATATTAGAATTTGAACAATATTTGAAAGCAATGTTTGATGATCCATTGATTCCACTCTGGAAGAGTAGGAATATTATGTGAGGCTGGAATATGTTGCTAAATGCTAACTGCAAACAATTTGTATACTATATATCTTATCTAGATAAGAAAATATCAGATATTGGCATTGGCCTAGAAATCCTATAATGGTGTATATCTTCTATCTAGCATTATCTATCAGTTGTCTGAACAGAGCAGTCAGTAGGTTATCCACCAAATTAAAAATCCCACAGTGTTCCACAGGGGCCAATATTAGGTCAAAATTTAAATACACTCATTCTTTCACCACAAGCACATACGGAAGAGGGGCTTTACTACAATCTTACAAAAGAGAAATAAACAAGTTGCCACACTTGCAGAATAATTGTCTGAATTGAACTTCAAACACCAACTGAACGTCTCAAGAAAAACATACAACCCAAAGAGGGTAAATTTGTTTGTTCCCCTACATTAGGATTGGGCAATATGATGGTATTGTGTGGTATGTAGAAATACTCAGTCCCCCTTAACACGTCAAAGAAACAGCAACAAGGTTGACGAAACGAAATGAAACCAAAGTGTCAGTGCCACTCCTTCCATGGTTCACAAAAATGTTTGAAACTTCAAAAAAAATCCACCAAAAAAAACCAAAAAACATCCTGTACACTACAAAACCTAAAAATTCAAATACATAGCAATCCAGTGAGAATGAATATATATACATATAAACCCTTTGAAGGTCTGTACAAATAGAACATCCCTAAGAACTTAATCCCTAAGCAAATAAAAACAGACAGACCCAGCAAGAACACAATATCCACCCACAACACTGTAAACAGAATGAATTGAAAAGGTTTAATAGACACAAAGAGAGAAAATATTTTAAGCCATTTTATTGAGACATCACATTTTCACAACAGCTAGGGACTGAAAGCAAGGATTTTTGGAGTAAAGAAAATGTCCTGAATGAACTGTCAAGTCAAGAGATAAGGTATGTAAAAGGAAGGTAAATCCTGCATGAACGCTAAGTAAATCACCTTTAGCTGCTCATGAGAAAGCAATTGTTTTGACCAATACACAACATGCACAAACTGAGAAGTGTTTTCATCTCTCTAGAAACTACAGAGTCTCATTCTCAATAGTTCCAAAATAATGGTGGGAGCTTCGACATCAGAGGGTTAAGAGACAGGAAAAATCCACATCCACTCTGTATGTACAAGGAACAAGTAAAAATCTTTGAAAAAAATGCTTTATAGCTACTGCCAGAAAAGGTTCAGGTGAGTCAAAACAGTGCAAAAGAGAAGAAAAAGAGAATCTTAACCTTCCACACTTTGCTACACAGTACTATTCCTACTGCAGGTGAACACTAGCAGATGCAGGGTAAAGATGTTGTTTATTCCTCCATTTGACCTCATCCTAAGTTGCTCTGGTCCAGAAGGCTTTGCCCATCTGTCTTTGTTTTAAGGTAAATTTGTTTTCACATGTGTTGTAAATCCCTTACAGACCTTGCTCAGCCAGCGCTTTTGAAACTGGCACAACCGTTTACCCCAGTTACAGCTTAGGTATTACTCTAGGTTGCTTGCTTAATTTCCCCTGGTTACAGACAGCACTGGTGAAGCCGACAGGCTGTCAGGGTAAACACCTGTCCGGCTGGTAAGAGCAACATTCCAGGAGATCATTCCAATTTATCTCTGCTAACCCTTTCTGTCATGTGGGACTAATTACGATGGGTGAGTTCCCTTTTTAGATCAGCCCAAAACTACACACCAAATTTCCTCAGGCCTGACCCATCCCTTCCAATGGTGACGAGACATGGCAATCCATTACTCACCCTGAACCATTTATCAAAGAGAACTGGACGGGTCCCACTGATGAAATGGGCTAAACATGCAGAGATACCAAAGCGCCAGAAACGGACGATCCGTGGATCCCACCTTGCTCCCTCAGCCCCCCTGCGGTCTTTGGCAGGGATGGGCCAGGCTGATGCGAGTCAGGCAGCCGTAGCCATCTGGAGGAGTTATTAATAGGACACACTCGCAGCATCCCATGGTTCCCCTAACAAAGCTGCCCATGTTTAATGAGTCTGGTAGGGAGGAGATGGAGTGCATGGATGGCAGGTATGCAGGACAACAAAGTCTAAACCGTCTTCTACTGCAGCAAACCTCTTCGCCCACCTTTTCACCAAACTCAACAAGGTAAAGACAACTAATTAACAAAGTGAGGCGTGGACTTCCATAGTAGAGTTTAAACATCACTAAGATGATGAAAACTACTGACATTAAAAATTAAAAATATATACATTTTATGTAAAGAAGGTAGTTAAGCATTCCCTGAATTGTTTTGAGAAATCCTGACAAAGCCATTAGGTTTGGTAACCTTAGCCACTGAGCTATAATAAGAGTAATTATATTCACAAAATGTAGACGATGAATTCACTTTTCTCATCACTGTACGTAATAATTTCACAAAGTGTCTGATTTCTTTACATAATGATTAAAGAGAGCCTGAAATTTGATGTGATGAATGCCATTATATCTCAAATAAGCTTTTTGCCCAGGAGACAGCCTAATTGCTTAAACCTGAAAGGACAAAACCATACTGGAAAATGTTACAAATGTTGCGTTTATATGCAACAAGTCTGCTAATTTTATATCCAACTAATTTTATACAGTGTTCTAGAAAAATACTGGGAAAGTCAAGCTAACTTCAAGCCATTTTTGCTTTTGAAGTTACACATTTAACTAATTGGTGTAATTTTTTCATTTGCAAATGGTCATTTTGACTCTAAGAAATATAGTAAACTGACCGTATGTTACTGGATAGATAAAGGCTCTAAAAGCTGTTGGAAACAAAATGGGCCAAAAGTGACATTGCGTCCACAACAAAATACTCTTACTGATGGCTATCTGATGCTGAACTTCTCCACAGCACACTTCTCCAGAAAATATGATAAGGGGGTGTGAGTTACAATGAAGACATCAACAAAAGAAACATGTTTGCTTCTTGGGAGATGCAAGAGCTCGGAGGCTCATTGTCAAATTGCTTAAGCAAACCAAAGAAGAGACAAAGAATAGCCTCTGAGGAATACAGGGACAAATATATCATGAAATAAACGCAACAAGCTTGTCAAGATACAGTCTCCAGATAATCAAATCAGACTTTTTGTAAGTGTAAGTGACAATCTTGTGCTAATTTTCCCATGTATAAATATCGGAATATAGGTAATTAAACCTCAGTTAAGTGATAAAGAAACAAATACAATTGTTTAACACAAATCCTTTAGTGGACATCATTATGTAATAGATAACTAATAAATATACCAACACAGACTGGCACTCAGTTACGTCATCACTATCAGACTTACCTCAGTACTATCAGAACATTCACACTGTGGTACAAACTTTTCAGAAGCCTGTTCTGTTGCCTTTTGGTTAAAGCACTTGGTTAGTAAGTAAAACTGCAGGTAAATGCCAAAAGAGAGTGGGAAAAAAACAAAAACTTTTCTGCATATCTCTGCATCTAATCGGCATCTTGAGGTTTTCTTTTTCTACCCTGCAAGAGACTGCAAGCTCCAAGGTATGTACAGCCTTATTCTTCATGGTGACTAATGTTGCTGAATGTTGTGTAGTCAGGTTAATTTATTTTGGGCAAAATTATTTACAAGTGAAACAGACTTCACAGCAAAACACTGCAAACAATGAAACTCTATAAAGTATGGAACTCTGGAAATACAGGGAAAAATCTCAGTCTCCAGGGCATTTTAACCGAACTCACACCAGACAGTCACTGCTTCCTTTGCTGGCATGAAGAAAAAATTTAAGTGTGTATGGGCGGTCCTGATGATAAGTGGTTTTGGAGGGAATGTGCAGTTTGGCATACGTCTAAAGCTAGCTAGTTATCCAGGTTTCTTTTTATCCAACTATGAAAAACCGTTGGTCCACTATGTTTATTTCTCTCCAGAATTAGGAGACCATAGCTAATCGTCCTGTTTTTTTTTTTTATTGGCTCAAACGTCTATGGTTCACATTTCTATGGGTTTAAGGTCACCTAGATTTAAGTTCACCTAGTTCCTACAGTCTAAGCAACGGTCTTAAGATACATTAAGTATAAAAGCAAAAGATTCATTAAAAATGTATTCATCAGTCCACTGAGCGCTTCTTATACTGTTTAATAAATTATCAGTTTTTCATTCTTTTAGTGCTTGAACAAGCAGCACATCTAAACTCTATCTCAAGCAGGCTATATCTAAAATGTTTTTGTTTCCTAAGGCAGAGCTATCATTCCAATCGAAACAAACTTCATAATTCAGTCACATCATGGAGACACTACAGGTTCGTAATAATATGAGGAGCAATAACAGAGTAAAACAGAGTAAAAGATGATCAAAATCAAATTTACATTACTAATTAATTTTGTTAGACCATGCATAACCTGCATATTGCTGTCCTTTCCATAACTTTACCTAGACACAAAGGGCATCATTCTGAAACCAATCTCCCTACCAGCGATCAACACGAATAATTGGGTCATGGTCAAACTGAGGGAAAAATAAGCACTTCATGACAGGATGCATGAGAAGTGTCACAAGATCTAATATTTGTTTAAAATCTTCGGTTTTTGTCCTTGGAAACGATTTCCACACCTTACTTTAAAAAATCCTGAACAGAAGTAAAATAAGAACATAGAAAGAAAAAATATACAGAAGGGTGGAAAAAAACTGAAAACAAAGGAGTAAAACAGACAGCAGAAAGGGGGAAGCATAGATAATTAATCATTACAAATTCAATAACACAGTCGGACAAGATCCAAAAATGTTTTTGAAGGTACTAATCCTTAAAAAAAAAAAGACCACTTAGTAGAGCAAGACTGTTCAAGGCCATTTGCAGTTAAAATCTCATGACATAACTGGAGCATATCTCCTTGCTTTGATGGTCGGCTTAATTTTCAGTTCTCCCTTTAAAAGATTTCTTCAAAAAAATCAGGGCATAAAAGCCCAAAAACACTTCTTTTTCTTAAATGCAATGCAATAACTAAAACGCAGTCATGTCATTTCATGACAACACTGTCTTAATGAACACTGAAGTTAACACACAGTGGCACCAGGCTGCTTGAAAATTCAGCCCAAAACACTTCTAAGCCTGTCAGTAGAAACAAACTCATCCAGGTTTAACTGCTCTAAAAAGGTACTGCTGGTCAGTGTGTGTGGATCAAGAGCAGAACCCACATCTCCCCTGTCCACTCATCATGTTTTAGAGTAACACTATCCTTTCTTTGCAGCATGAGTCATCTACTACAAAGCCATATGCAACAGTTGGACATGCCTAGATAAACAAAATTCCAAAGCCCTCATGATGAGTGAGGCTTTTCCTGGAGCTCTGATGTGGACCTATATTTTAGCAAAGGCAGTGTTCATGGATGCACAAAGTGGTTTTGTTGACAGTGTGCCAGCAGCAAGGTAGAAGGCAGCCTTCCCCTAATTCCGCTGGGGGAACTCCTGGTTCTGTCTTTTGTTTACATCTGCTCAGCAGACACCAAGGAACTCAAAAAGATGAAGTACACTTCTGCTCAAAAAACATGATCTGTTCAGTGTTGCTCTGAACTTCATGCACCCGGAGAACATTTTGTTTCGGTTTTTTAAAAAACTTTTTAAAAGACTCCACACACCATCTGATAACAGACCTCCCCATTTAATATCAATGATTTCAGAAAAATGTTGGATGAATGTATATACATTGACAAACCTTTTTTTTTTTCCATTAAATGAGGATTTATGCTGTGGACACAGATTAATTTCACCAAAACAACAAAGAAAAAAATGTCAAAACCAATTTACTTTAAAATTGGTAAAGACAAGAACACACACAAGGACCCTGTTTACACTTTTAAAATGGGGCTTGGGTGATTGGATACACATGAACAGCAGTCACATGCAACTCAAAGGCGTCCAGCTAGCCAGTTGTGTTCAGAGTTCGCTACTGACTGTCATTTCTACTAGAATTAATCTCAGCCAAGTAATGAAAGAATCTCTGCTTACAGCAACTAAATTGTCACACAACATACTATATTAACGTCTAAAACAGCATTCCTTAATTATTTTTAAACACCCAACTGTACAGCTGCATATATTGCTGGTTGAAAAATCCAGCCTATCTCCTTATGCAGCTTCAAAACAATCATTTTGTAAAACTTGCATTAAACACTGTTTACTTGTGATCTAATAGCCCAGGACATATTTCATATTTATTGTAAACAGGATCTAAGTTATGAACATAAACTCACCACTTGGGCTGGGACCTGCTCCATCTTAGCTGCAGGGGTACCAGGTCGTGGGTAGAACTGATTGATGAAAAGGCTGGGGAACCGGTATTTTCTTACTAGTTCCACCGTCTCCTGGAAGTCCTCATCTGTTTCTCCAGGAAAGCCACAGATGATGTCTGTGGCAATGGTGATACCTGGCACCCTGTAAAGGAGAGAGAAAGGGATAAGTGAAGACATGCTACCATAAAGGTATGTACAACAGCGACAAACACAAGTAATCTGGAGTGCATTAAAGTAAGGTCTAAGGATTACTTAATTATATTACTAAAACAAACAAAAAACATTTATAATTCTTCATATTGCAATTTAAATTACAGGAAACTGGAAATCTACACTTTTAGCATAGTTTTATTTAAATTACGGTTGTCTTTGAATGTGCATATAAAATACACAAAAATTTGAGTGGTTTAATTCCTCACCCGAAATGCTGGTATATTCCTATTTCCTCTGAGAGACATGCGCACAATTACATTATCACACACAAAAGTTCTAGAGATTTCTCTTATGAAAATAAGTACTGTTAATATACTTATAAACAGAAGTTGTTCCTAGGTTTAGAGCCCCAGCTTCACAGGGTAAGCAAGAGAAATATTCAAGGACTGCAACAAATCCATTCTCCACAGCAGAAGCGTATTAGTGGCCTCAACAACCATCAATTAGCCGCATTTATGCTGATTAAATTAGGCTTGGAGAGAAATTGATTAATTGATCAATTTCGTATTTTATTATTATTGATTGCCGTCTCGCAGGTCCCAAAAAACTCCAATGCTTTTTTTCACAAGCACATGGAATTGTATGGACAAAAGACAGATTAGAAATAAAGTATTTTGTGCTTCAGGGTAAAAGAGCCAATGAACAAACATCACCCAACACTCAATGCGGAACATGGCATTTATAGCATTTACATAGATATATAGATTATATAAAGAGTTATTGTGAAACACACTCAACATATTGTGCAAAAATCATGAACAAATTTGTTCCTGAGGGGGAAATCCCATCAAATCATCACTTCTAAGTCTTGGTTATTCAATTCACAAAACATGAAAGTTATACATTGGTATGACAATGGTTTTCTTCCCATCCAGTTAGAGATACATGACATGTACAATGCCACCTTAAAATGCTGTAAACGGTTAAAATGGCTGCACTGGATATGCAACCAAATCATGCACCATGCATCAACAACCATCAAGTAGTACGATTACATTATATTCCCCTGCTACTCCATATCCCATAGAACCCAGTGCTCACTCACCCCAGCTGCAGTATTAGCCTCTTATTCATGCATGCTTATTGACAACACCCAGCATTATGGCAATTCCTAATCGTGTTGGGTTTGCTGTGCGTTTCCAGCAGATAACCCCTGACCTATTGATACATTCCTACCCACAGCCCACATTATTATTCAAGATTGTTCGCAGGAAGTTATGAATGCTTGACCTTTTAAATCAAGACTGCATAGCTGAGAAGGTCCAGAGTCCAGATCCTCAACTTAAGCCAATGCTAATATGGTAGTTTTTGCTTTGTTTTTTCCATCTCTGCTGCCCTCTTCTTCCAGAATTCCATGCAATTTCCATTGGACTTCTCTGTACTCTACAACTGCTTTTGGCAAAGGAGGTCAATCACAGAAGGCCTCTGTAGGATACAATGTACAGTTTCAGTCCTATTTAGGCTCTTCCAGTCTACTCCACTCCCTTATCCTGTGGGTTAGAAACCCAACAGTAAAACACGGCTTGGGTTCATGAGGGAGTTGGGAGAGGGAGTCAAGCGAGGAGCTTGCTGAAAAACTTGATGAAAAATTGCATCAAGCTGCAACACTTTAAACAGTCTCTAAATCTTTATTTTGAGATCCAGTGAGATCCAATAGCTAATAGGCCTGTGTTTCACAAAGAGACATATAGGTCCACGTTCATTAATCCATGTAGAAGACAGAAAACATATCTGCAGTGCTATAGTGAAATGCTATTTATCTAAATAAAACAACAAATTACAATGGGTGTTTTCCACTCATGGATTATTTCTAGATGGACACAGATCAAAGCTCATATCAAATAATGGCCCTGTTAAAACTTGAAGGCAAAGTGCATCGAAAGAAAACCACTAACAAGATATACAATGTGGCAAGATCTTCAAAGCTATACCTGAAGCCATCAAAAGAGTGGTTATTTTATTAAAAGAATAAAATAACCACGATCATGAATTTTTCAGAGGGATTGGTAGAATTTGAACAGACCTGGACTCCAACCATGCATGGCTGACTGATGCAGAGACCTTGAATCTTGAATCTTGTTGGCAGCACAGATCAAATTCAAAGCAAAATTACCATGCTGAGTCCATTACCTTAATTTTTGGAAAGGTTTTCCTCCCTTGAACTCTCCACTCATTGCGATAAATTTTAAACCAGAAAAACTGGCTAATAAATGTGAATCTCATAGACCAATATCCCTCAAGTCTGAAAGCAAACTAATAGCTAAAGGATTCTCCCCTAGGTTGGAAAATCACCTGCCAGGATTAATTCATATAGATCGGAATGGGTTTGTTAAAGGCTAACAAGCTTTCTACAGTGTAAGATGTAGAAAAGGCCTTCAACAGAGTGGAGTGGGCCTCTCTTTATGAAATCTTATCAAGATTCGGATTTGAAAACAATTTTATTAAACTGACTCCTGTTTAAAGCCCCACCTGCTGAAACCACTGGTCAGGAGAAGTGATAACCACTTCCTGAGATCTACTTTCTTTGCCAATCCATTTTGCATCTAACATTTTGCCCATTAACAGTCCAGTCAATCAAGAACTTCAGAAGTTGTTAATTGGCTGTCAAAAGATGGACCAGCCTGCTTATTTGCTTAAGTGACCATGTTAATACCATAAAAGACATACGTCCCAAATTCTGGTACCTCTTTCAATCATTTCCTTTAACACCTCCATCTCATTTATTGCCATTGTTGACATTGTTGCACCTTTCATTTGGTTTAGAATTTCAGTAAGTAATACTGAGGAGCTCAAATTAGAGCAGCACTGTGAGAATAAAAGGAAAACCTGGTATTCCATGGGTTACTTGAAAACAGAGCCAAAAAAAGACAATCTCTTATAACATGCCCAAACCTACCGGCAGCAGCACATATTTATGGAAATTCTTTATTTACCCAGTATATCTGGTTTTGGTTTATGGGTAAGACATGATATTCAAAAGATATATGTACAACAAGAAAGGTTCATTATGCTCTTAATAACCTGAATACGAATTTTAACATCCTCAGTAAACACCTTTTGAATACATCTGTTTTACAAAAAAAGTGTTCAGTATTTTCTGTTCTGTATTTTCCACATTTTAAAAGACAGTCCTGGACAATACATCAGCTTTTGGTAAAACTGCCCACATATACACTATTGTCTTAGATAATTCTAAAGAAATATTGAAATATTAAAAAATGGAATACTGACCTGCCCAAAACTACGCACTTAAAACTAGACATGGATTTGCCTACAGTATTTTTCTAATGGAAATCAAAAAAGCCACCAACAGTTGATACATGCCTAATTTTTATGTAATACTTTATAGCTATGGAAAAACAGCATAGGTGATCAAAGGTAAGCTTTACAGATTTGTACACATTTGGGGGGGGGGGGGGGGGGACTTCGGGAATGCTCCTAGAAGTGTAGTGTCATTAAAAACCCACCCTCCTGTTTTAATATAAAAATTAATTTGCCCTATTCATTTACTTTAATTTGCTTTTATTTTGACTTGTGATATTGCAATATTTTATAAATGTATTTCTGGAATAGTATATATTGCATAGTGCACATTTGTATGTTTATTCTACTCCATTGTTTAAAATGTTTGCTGCTCTTTGTTTCTGTCCACTTTGTGCCGTGATAATGCACATTTGCCTCTTGGTTTATCTTATCTGGTCTTATACATTTCATTTTGTTCTTAAAGAAGTGTTTAAAAAATCATAATATGTCATATCAACAGATTTAAGACATAACATCACAAAACTGTCAACTAGAAACATTTTGGGTATATAACACGAGCTATTTCTTATTAACCTCAGTGGCGCTTTGAGAGACCATAAAGCAATCTGATGAACATAACATTAGTATTCAACATTTTGCTAAGAGTGGTCAGGGGCACATTGTAGTAGTGCTTGTTAATGGTTGTGCTATTTTGAAAACAATGAGGCATTCCTCAATATCCTGAGACCAATTAGTGAGACAAGCTGTCCACAGAGGCTCGGCAAAGGATATATAGCATTCACTTTGCCTCGTTAGCTTCAGCTCGACTGAGCGTGGACATTCAAGCCAGCTAGCATTCTATATGTAAGTGCTGATGACAATAGGACAATGGGACAATGTTAAAAAAAGATCACCTTGGATCAGTTGACACAGTCCTTATAATATGCCTGATAAGGTAAACACACCCAGTGAACATGCAGTTATTTGTTCACTCATTGAGTTACCATGAGAAATCATCTGGAGCAAATTGGACTTGATATTCTCACATGGTACGGTGTGAATAAGAGGTAACAGGTTTTGTCTTCAGCTCAGATCAAGGAGATAAGGCGTGACTCATGCAGTGAATTACAGGCCTTAGCTTTTTGCTCCTTACTGCACACAGTTGATCTAACATATAGGCGCAGGGCAGTGGTGTTGAACCACACTTACCTGCCATTCTTTAAAGACTGGATGCAACTGAACAAATGAGCTCATAAACAAACCTCACCCTATTAGTGAAAAATTGCAATTCCCTCCTGTAAGATTATATGACTGCGGATAGGACAAACATAATTTTCCTGATAGCTGCAGACTGCCGGATGACAGTGAACCAAATCGGCAGTGCATTAGAGAAACCAGGTGCATCCATGTCTCCTGATCTCAAGAGGAAAGGGAATCTATAGCTCATCAGATGGTGGGAAGAAGGAGAATGTGAATGAGAAAGAGAAAGCAAATTTTTTTTTTTTTTGGGGGGGGGGGATGCTCTCTTGCTCAATTCCATTACCTTCACTCCACCTCTTCTGTGGGGAGGAAGAATAGAGACCAAAAAAATCGGAAATGATACAACAGGCAGCCCTCTCCTCCAGTGACCAGCTTCACAATGGATGCCCGTGTGCTCTGGCTGATGGAGGACTCTTTGATGCATTGTTGGCTTGTCAGCTGTGATTGAACCGCCCTTTGGAGGCAGCATAATATGGGCAGTTAAAAAATGTTATTAGGGAGCATCTCTTGTTCAGTCCATGGTAGACAACTACAAGACCTTTTCGTGTGCAGCAGAGTCTGTGAGAACTCTGTACAATCCCTTAGAGGCAGAGAAAAATAAGACAAAGCTCATTTTCCTTTGCTAGCCATTCTATGTGAAATATATCAGATTGTTGGAAATGGGCTTGTATGTATGTGCATAACAAAATTGGCTATCTCTGAATAGTCATGTTCACATGACTGGCAAAAAATGACGCTTTTAAACTGAAAGTAGAGCAGCAGGCAGAGTGAGCCATGAGACATAATGTGTCTAGTTATGGTGGCTCCAAATGTGCACCAGCCAAGCAAACAGCTGAAAACCGAGCAGATGATTGTTTTGTCTCAATGCATGATGAAGCAGGGAATTGTAATTCAATGCTACTGAGCAACCACAGTTCCAGCCAGCGAGGAATTCTGCATCCCCCTGTTATACATTAGAGACAAAGATCTTTAAGTTGAGCTATGATTTTATAGATCAGGGTTGTCAGTACACTGATATATACTTCTGTATCTGTCAGCTAGCAATATCTTTTACAGCAGAGACCTTTAAGTTGCTGTTTATGCATCTCTAATTACATCAGAGTTTGGAAGCAGCAGGCCTGAGTGTATCTGTCATATACAGGGAACTCACTCTGCTGGGTTTTTGGCTCAAAGTGTGAATATGGCTCAAGTACCAACGGACACCTAACCCATTATCACTACAGACTTGTCCATTAGAGCAGTAAGGTTCCTCATGCCAAAATAGGGAAAGCACAGAATATTCTCTTTGTGGCCTGTTATTGATATTTCCATAGACGACAAGGGGAGCAGATAGTGGGTGGAGAGAGCACTTATCGGAAGAAGGCAAAGTGGGCAGCTCAATTTCATCCACTAATGAACTCCAGCTGGGGTGTCCCAGCGGATACCTGACCGAATGTTTTGCTGTGTTAGCTCGAATTAGACTTAACGAAGGGGCCAACTCCCCATGTCATTCCTGACAGCGTCACATATTGAGTGGTTAGCATTTTGCATGGGATCAATCTTGCTCATGCTAGATTCAATGAAAGTCTGAGGAATACGGTGAATAATTCAAATCAGCCAAATGTGCAGTCAAACAGTAAAGTGGCTGACTAAGAATAATGTAAGCCAAGAGCACCAAGAAGGACAGAGCTGGATCGCAATTTCTCAATTTTTTGTGTATATTAAAACATTTATGGTTTGCTCTTTTGAGGAGCTCTCAAAAATCTAACAAACACTTGTGGGATCTCTCCATAAGAAACTGAACTACAGGATTTGTCAACCAACCTGCCAAGAATTTTTACGGTGTCCACTGACATGAACACTTAGGCAGAATCACATGGCACTTAGACTTGCATGATTAGTAAAGCAGAGCTGTCTTATCTGTAAGCAAACGGAAGATTTTCTTATTCAAGCACAGCCTGTATTCACATTTCCCGTGCATGCAGTGACATTTCTTCTAGTGTTTACACTTTACACCTACCTGCACTTAAATTTGCTCAAGAACAATTCTCAGCAGAGCCTAAATCCTTTTAATTAAAACTGGAATTGCCAAACTTAGAATTAGATTGGCAAGTGTGGGGCTGGGGTGGGTGGGCTTATGAGAAAATGTCTTTGTCTGAATTATTAGAAATTCATTGTTTGCCAAAGGCTCTGGGGGAAAAGACTGAAGGCATGATATTCATCCCTTGGCATACTGCAGCAGACTGAGATGAGTTTTGTTACCCAACAGACACATGCAAGCAGCGAAGATGAAGGCACAAACAACAATACTACTCCACAGAAAGGGGGGGGGGGCTTGAGAAAGTAGTGGGTCGACCAGAAATGTGGCAATATGTGAAGTTAAACACTCACTCATTCATCTGATGGAGAATGCACCACCCATCTGTGGCTAAGCAGCAGCTGGCAGCTCAGCCCAAAACATGCACAGCCGGCATGGGCTGTGAAGTGGAAATGTGGGGCTCACCACCATAGAGAGTGGGTGGAGGAGTTGGTCAACAAATGAATCTCTCAAACTATTCAAACTGTGCATTGTGAAGGAAGAGCTTACATCTGCCAAAGAAAATATAGCGGGATATTAATGATTCTACTGCTAAAGTTACAAGAAATTTGGCAACTGGTGTAACAATTGAGTGTAAATAAGTATGGATAATAAAGGGTGATTTGTTGTAATATCTTTTCTGGTTCGGATACTGTTTCCTTGTATTGTAAGTCACGTTGGATAAAAGTGTCTGCCAAATGAATGTAATATAATGTAACTAAAGAGGAGTATTTTACAGTCAGATTTCTGACAGATGTACAATCACTGGCTTATCTTATGGACTCATTCTCTGCTAACAAACACGTTACCTCACCTAAATATTGCAATGTGGCTTCATGCCCTTAGAGAAGTTCACTGTGCTCTTCAATTGCTCAGCAGGGGCCTGAACCTACATTTGTGTAAACCTGCTTCAGGGAAATGTCCAAAGTAGAAAGCACAATGAAAAATTATAGTGAAATAAATGTAATTACATTCCAACTTAATTTTGGTGATAACATTATACATCTACATTACACAGTGTGATATACTATTCTATATGTACAAAACTATGACAGGAATGTTAGTAGGTCTGCCTTTAATATGAACCTTTCTCCATTTTCAGTTGATAATATTAATAGCATTAACAGCATCTCTGTGTACATAAGCAAACAGCTTAGAGTTACCCAGTTCAAACAATCCTGAGTACAATGCTTAGAAGTTCTAATACCACTGAGAAAATAATAAACTGAGATCAGAATTACAATTATGAGCACAAGAGCACATCAGCATTTTGTGAAACACATCATTTACTCAAAGTATTTCTTACACAATATGCACCAGCAACTGTATTTATCTGCTGTGGCTCATTTCCCCAAGTTTAGGTTAATTACTTTGCCATCCAAAACTAATGCGGATGCTGAACACTCTAAAGAACACAATTTACTAAAAATATTAAGTGACATGTTTGTGTTCCACAGGTAATTTAAAAAAAACAAAAAAAAAACATGGGAGAAAATGTCTTAACGGTGGCTCAAGTGTGTTAATTACCTCATTCCTGGAAACACGTTTTCATCATTTTAACATGACACTTGTCACTTCCCACTCTTCACAAAGACTGAAATGAGCCTCAGGCAATTAATTTCAGACTTCTGCTGCTGATTAACGGAAAAAAACATTGCTCGAACGAGGCTGCATTGTTGAGTGTCTGTCTCTAAATTCAAAGAGATACAGAGCAGAGAGTGTCTCTATAGTAACAGATTCTCTTGGTAGAGGTTCTGATTTGAGAAGGTAATAAGGTGTCAATGAGCCAGTGTCTCTTAGAAGCACTTCACAGAGTGAAGCGCTCTGCTTGGTGAGTGCATTCCATCAAGGCCAGTGCTTATCCCCCATTCTCTGATGAGAGGAGATCTCATTGACACATAAGCCATTTCCCATCACAACCTGGAACTATAAGAAGATTGTACCTCCAGAAATTAAAAGTGAGGCAGCCATGATTTTGTTGGAGTGATGCTATAGGTCAACTTTACTCCTGAAAATCTACAGAATCTGCTGAATTCAGCCTGAACACCGCTGATTCACCTTATTGAGCGGACTGATGATATGGATATGTTCAATCTGGGGTGGAGGTGAACTCCTCAAGTAGATGTCCTCCAAGTTTGGTTAACACTGCTTTCTTCCACCTAAAACACCACTGATTGTTTTTTTGTAAGAACCACATTGTGTATTAGATGTGACTGTGAAAAGTTCTATATCAGGCAAGTTTTTTTTTTTATTGTACAAACCAGCCTAGAAACATCCGGGGTTCCATTATACACCATATATAGTGACAGACGCAAGGCATCGTTTTAGTCATAGTTTCAAAAGTATGTGCACCCAATCAGATTGTGGAATTTTAGCTCATTTACATTGCTGGATGCGTTGGACTTGACGCAGCGAGACCTGTTTATTATTCTGTTTTTGCTAATAGTACATTTTTGGCGATATTACATTGCACCTGGATCACTTTTGATATCCCTAAAATACATGGCACAAGTTACAACCTCCACACATTGAAGAGGCAATTTGTGATAATAGGCGAGTGGAATCCCAGTGTGTGGCTCTTTCAAACATGATTTCAACCTGATGAAGAGTGAATGGCTGGTATAAACTTAGGACTCTCATGATACAGCTTAAGCTCCCATTCATTTTTCTGCATTTAGTCTCCTTTGCTTCCCTGACATGTTCCAAATGGTTTCATTTAAACAGAATAAAAAGGATGTACTTGGCAATCTGTGGGATGTAAACAACCACTACCACTGTAAATTAAACGGGGGAAACCAGAACTTCAAGTGAGTTGATGAATGAGAAAATATTCCCCAAATATTTTAGTGTGTCCCAATTTTTCCATGATCAGCTTGTTTGTGTTCTCTCTGAATGTGTATGTTGCTTGCAGTTATTTTGTTAGTTTGGAAACTAGTTATTTATATTCAGGTAGTCATGCCTGGATGTTTTTACTCATGCATGTCAAGTGGTGGTCAGGACAAGAAAGAAATTACTCCTAACTCATTAACATGTTTACTTGGCCTCCAAATTCCTCACTGTCTACCTGATGAAGCATCAGAGGGACTTCGTGGATAAAGTAGTCTGATATAACAAGGTGCATCTCATAACTTACAGGACTGTCCCTTTTGCAGTAAACATGTGGTGGCACATAGAGTACACCTTCAGGGGCCTTGAGGAGTTCATACCTATATATAAAACGAAATACCTGCCACCTTCAAGCATAACAGGCAAGCAAGCAAAAAAAAACAAACGCAAACCTCATAGCTCCTACATTTTACAAGGAAAGAAAACAACACAAGTGTTTCAGTAGTCCCCTACCTCATGATTTTACTCTAGGATATAACCAGGTGTCTGGTTCTGATCATGGATGTAGTTATTAGGATACACCATTTCAAATGAGATTTTTTCAATATTTCTTAAAATTATTTCACTCTTTATAGGTACACGCACAGTGGGCATCCCATAAGGTTCTCAAAGAAAGGACGCATGCGGAGAGAGAGACAGTCACGTCTAAACAATCTGTTCAGCACACACATGCATACTCCCACGCACGTGTGCACACACTCAGACTCCAGATTGGAAAGAGCAACTTCCCTCATCTATGGGTCCTGGAAACATCATTCTGATACATATTCATACATTCTGGGGACACAGCCAAATGATATACCCAACTTTCCTTTTTCCATTCCCCCCCCACCCCAAACGTGCTTACAGGTATTGCTTGTAATTATGCCACAGCCAACAACTCCAGCAACAATCATACACATGCATATACAAGTACACACACTGTGCAATATCATAACGGAAAGTAAAAAAAAAAAAAACAAGAAAAACTCACATTCTTCATCTCAGCTCTAATACAAACCATCTGTTGTAGACTATTGGGATACAATACCTGTCAACCACTCCAATGTGATCCAGTCAGAGAGTCACAGCCTGATCTAGGATGCATATTTGAACAGATGTGTTTAAATTGCATCCCTCTTTTTTTTTTTTTTTGAGTATGTTCACGCATGAGCCTACAGATGTGTTTTGACTCTTGATGAAGGCCAAAAGAAGAGAAGGATTGTGTGAGTGACGGAGCGAGGGAAAGAAGAGCGAAAGAGGAGATTAAGTGTAGGAGGTATGGTAAGTACTTAAAATTACTAAAAAAAAAAAAAAATATGAATTAACCCTAAATAACAGCTATATTTGTAAAATCCGAGAAAATACGAAGGTGTTACAAAACTTTTGTATAAGTGTTTCTTTATAGTGAATGCCATTGTTCACTGTTTCAGACATGATGATACTTTTGACACACTCAAAGCGTATTGTGACATGATTTAGCATAACAGTCATGTTGCCCACATCACTGAGGAGTAACCAATCAGACTCAGATTCTGACTGACCAAAACTCACCCTGAACAACTCTTATAATCTCAACTTCTCCTGCTTTCTCACTTTCTCTGCGACCTGCAGTCCAAATCTCACACTTCAGCAGCAGTTCAGAGGCACTGTGTATGTGTGTTGTTGTTTGTGTGGGCAGATGGAGTAGCATCAGGGAGAGGAATGTGCTCTCTGTGTGAGGTTTCTTTACCCCTCACGGGCAGGGCAGACTTGCTAATTAAAGGAGCATATTGAGCTGTCTCTATCTATTACCTGCTGGCCTTGCACCTTAACACCATCCACAGCCAAGGACCTGTATATCTGTGTATGTGTGCGTTTATACTTATTTGTTTGAAATATCATACTGAGAGATGTTTTTATGCTTTACATCACCCACTCTTCAATATGATGCTTCTCTCCTAAAGCTGCAGTGGGAAAGAATGTAGATGTAGCATTACCATGTGTGTGTGCTCTTAGGGAAGCAAATGTACTCAGAATGAAAAGAAATCACTTTAGGGTAGGTTGGTCATGTACAGCCGCAATAAGAAAGGGTGGAGTATTACTGTCCTTTTGTTTTAACAGTTCTTTATGACTAGTGCTAAATATTCTTGGCCTGTATCTAACACCCACCACACCACGACAAAGAGAGAGAGACACACATGCAAGCACGCAAGCGCACACAAACACATATAATGTGAATATCAAATATATATTTTAAATATTTGTTGAATTTAATCTATTATAAAAATGTTTGAAAACATTGGCTAGCCGTCCTCTGTGGTGGTGTCGCTGCTGCCTTGAAATGAGTGACAGCAGAATCAACTTTTAACATTCAAATGCACATTTTTATAATAGATTAATGGTACATGGTAATGCTACATCTACATTCTTTCCCACTGCAGCTTTAGGAGAGAAGCATCATATTGAAGAGTGGGTGATGTAAAGCATAAAAACATCTCTCAGTAGGGCACTGCGGTTCATAAACAAACAAAATTATTTTTTTGGTAAGTGTTTTAAACTATATGGGGATATTTCCAATAAGTGCTTCAGTAATAGTGAAGTAACTGCAAGGTCTGCATGAGACAAGTCCCCTCTGCAAAATGCACACACAGTTTCATTCACACACACACACACACACACACACACCTCTCACAGGCTTCTAATTCAGTACACTGAGGCATGAATTAGCACTGAAGAGGTATGACGCCTAATGTGCATATGTAACCAGATGCTTGACCACAGTAAAGGTCATCAAGGTTTCCCTCCATTTCATTCACGAATAGCCAGAGCGGACATAGCTAAAAAGTCCTGAAAACATCTGGACAAACTCCTCTCACCTGAGCTGCAGCTTCACCAATACTACAACTCCTCACATGATGGCCTTTAAGCCAGAAAGAACAGAAAAGACAAACTAAACTGGGACTAAGCCTCTTAGGGCTCGCCTTCACTGATAAAAAAGGCCAAAAGTGCTGATAAAAAAGGCCAAAAGCACTTGTTTTAGTGAACACACAGCCTTAGAGGAGATCACTAGTTTGTTCATACTTCACACAAAAATGCAAGTTTTTTTTTGTGTGTGTGCTTTTTTCTGAGATGAATACACACCCTGCAGAGAGGATCCCCTGAAGACATGCGTACACTAAGGACTCTTCTTTAGTCAGTAGTCAGGGAAAAATCAATAGCTTGAAATAGCATGGTATGTTTTTTTGTTTTCTTTTCTTTCTGTTGTTTCTTTACGCTTTCATCTTTAGTTGGGATTTATTTCCATGCAGTGGTGGCGTGTTGCTGCATCTTTACAAAAAAAAAAAAAGCACTATGCTCCCTGAGTGGACTGCTTACATCATCGTCCTGTGATGTGTTAAATGCTAAAGGGGCGTTTTGATTTATGCAGTGAGTGTTCTGGACCATGTCTTCTCCCAAACAGAAACAGAATGGCACTTGTTATGTCTACTCTGAGACAGCATGGTAGGGCAAAAAAAGGGCTTGTTCCTTCTCACACACACACACACAGATACACATAACTCACACAAACTTTTTTCTTTGCACAAAGCTCTCACTGCTTCATACAGTGTCTTGCCACAGCTGTTTGGCACTGTGATATTCCCAGGCATGCACAACTTTCTGGACTCAACCCCCAATTACTCATCCTGCATAGATTTAACAGGGGTCACTGAGTGAGTGAGTGTGTGTGTGTGTGTGTGTGTGTGTGTGTGTGTGTGTGTGTGTGTGTGTGTGTGTGTAAACACAGGGTGTCTACAGGTTTGACCAAGTTAAATTTAAGACATTTTAAGACTTTTTAATACCATTTTCAAACAAAATT
>JBBPDC010000007.1:16729892-16743245 GCA_037974485.1 Hemigrammopetersius urotaenia | reverse complement strand
TGTGTGTGTGTGTGTGTGTGTGTGTGTGTGTGTGTGTGTGTGTGTGTGTGTGTGTGTGTGTGAGAGAGCGAGAGAGATAGTGAGAGATAGCAAGAATGCTGAGTGCCCCTCTTACACTCTACATGAATTCAAGACCCCATGAGTATTACAATAACTATTATGAAATCGGTCTGAGCTTGATAAGAGTTGTGCTCTTTATACTTATCTGCATGTCTCTAACCAGCCCTCAACAGAACTACAGCAGATCAGCTCTCAAACAAAAGCACTTAAGTGCAGCCACTGCACACGCTCATAAAGCATAAGACCTCCTTATTAGAATCATCAAAACTGGCATTTGCAAAATGTCAGGATTTAATCCATGCCTTCAATTGCATTGTTCCCTTTGTCCAAGAAGTAAAACATTACCCAGCATGTTATTAAAATAAATGTGTTACTGCACATTTGAATTCAACTTACTGCTAATGAAAGCTCCTCTCATGCACTCATGAAGTGTGCGCGCACACACACACACACAGACACAGCATTCTCTGTTCAGCTAAATATAGAATAAGCCATTTGACAAAACAAAGTAGGCCTGCAAGTAAAGGCTATCTCGAGTCAGTTAATCTATTCTTTAAATAATCAAACCATTACAAAGTTTAATTCAGAAGACATTGTCTCATTGCACCCTAATGCAGAAATTGCTGTTGCCCAGAAAGAAATTTAAATGATGTTGGCAACATGACAAGAGACAACCCTGTCACATCGCCACTAGCATTTAAAGTTCTGTCTGGAAACAATTTTTGTTTTATGGAGCCATGAGACAGAAATCACATACAGTAACCCCCTAGTCTTCCTATAAGATGTCGGTCAAGAAAAGACTTTTCTTCCATTATCAACGTCAATTAACTGTTACCACAAGGACATAAAGTGCTATAAGAAATATAAGTACTAAATTAACAAACTGTTTCGTGGCAGAATCTTACTTTTTCTTTAAGAAGTCCACCACGCGCTTGAAGTCATCGCAGCAGTACTCTCTCTTCATGTCCATCAGGACACTGTCAGATGCCGACTGGACAGGAACATGCAGGAAGGCGTAGACCCGTGGATGGTTTAGGATTTTGGCCATTTCCTGAAGGAGGGAAAGACATTTCTTTTTATTTCTACAAACACACAAATACATCCTCATGCACACACCAGGATCAGGTAAAACACTACAGTTTAAAGTGGGCATGAATCAAATTAAAATAATTTAATAAAGCACATTTATAAACTGATGAAAATGCATTGACGATGTAAGAAATAATAAGAACACTTTGAATACTATGAACACTTTATATATTGACTGCAGACATATTACTTAAGCCAAGGATCAGTGGGGATGGTTCTGGTTTTGTTCTGTTGAGTGAAGTCATAAGCTATACAAGAGTGCGTTTGTGTGCATCCACGCACACAAAATGTCTGGTGATTCAGAAAAGCTGGTTTCAGAGACACGAAAAAAAAAAAAAAAACACACACACACACACATTCCAGGCTTTGTGGACTCAGAGGGGGGTCTTACAGGATAGAGAGAATGCAAGGAAAACAAAATACAATTAAATAAATAAAGAAAAACAAGCTTTTTTCTTGTCGTTTGGCATAGGTTTCAGAATATGCCAAACGACAGATGTTTAAGAGTACACAGCTGGCTGAGGTTGGCACATCTGCTGCCAGACACCCCCCACCACCCCCCCACCCCCGAGCCCAAACTTTCTAAAATTTCCCACTTTAATTTCATAATAACAGAGTGGCAGACGGGAGAGAGAACGAGAGAATTAGGGATTACATGGAGGAGAGTAGTTGAATGGATAGACTGAGTAAGCACATTCAGCGTTCTTCCAAATAATTCCCAACCTGGAAAAATAAACTAAATCAGGCTGTGAAACATAGCTGTGTATGGTCTGTACATATTCATGAATAAACAGAGAGCCAGAGAGCGAGAGAGTGAGACCGACCAGGGGGGCGGAACAACTGCTTGTGCAGACACAGAGAAAGTCTGAGGCAGCTGTCTGCTCCTGTCTGCTTCACTAACACTTATTTAGACACATTATCCCACCAGATTTGTCATGATGACACTGAAAGAAATGGGGGAAAAAAAGAAAATTAGATGTTTATTTATTTAAAAATTTTTTTTGAATACATTGTTGATTGTGGTTCATCTTCACAATTAAAATCCATTGTGCCGCTGTCAGTCTCCCTTCCTGCCTCGTTTCGCCCCATCTCAGACGTGTCTCACTGCGTGGGGCACCACATTAGATGATCAGAATTAAAAGAATTAATTAGTTTGAAGAATGGTGGCTGATTAGTGGTGGAGATAAATCAGAGGCACTTGCTCTGGGACATGCAAAGGGGGCTGAGTGAATTAGTGCCACCGCACACCAGAGGATTATGGGAAATTGCACTAGAGCTGCATGGCAATAAATGAAGGTGAGGCCCCAACACCTGCCTCACCCTCCAACTGAGAGAGAGAGAGAGAGAGAGAGAGAGAGAGAGAGAGAGAAACGAGAGACAGAGAAAAAGAGAGAGAGAGAGAGAGAGAGAGAGAAAAGAGAAAGAGAGGGAGAGATAGAGTCCGAAAGCACTTATTTTCAAAGACACATTCTTTCTCAGGGCTGGTTTGAACAAAATGTTTTATATATACATATATATATATATATATATGAAATGGTAATTAACAGAACATAAATTTAACTTAATTTCATTGCAGTTTTAATAATTTTTTTATTTTTATTTCACCATTCATTATATTCACACAATGTAAAGGCTTGCTGGCATCCATTCAGGCATTTAAATGTGAATGAATTAACTCACAGATGTTGAATTAAAATGAGCATCATGATGGAAAAGCTTATTTAGGACTCTTTTTCCTCCTTTTCACCTTTTTGTGGCCAAGTAAAAGTAATATAATGGAGTTAAAAGATTCTGATGTTATACTTGTAGCTGCAAAAAGTGGTTTCCTCACTGGACAGTGGCATCTTCCAAGCACAAGGTCAAACTCAACTCACTACAATAATGAAAATACTTCCAACTTTATAGCATAATTGTTAAATGACATTATATCTATTTATGTAGTACAGAGAGTATATCACTGTATGAGATTAAGCTCTAGTTAAGAGGTTTATTATCTTCTCTGACTGTCTACACAGAATGCCATATTGTTTAAACGGTCACTCCTAGGCCATGCACATATTTCTATTGATACATAAAACAATGGCCTATTCAAATAGTACAATAACGCAATTATAAGCTGGAAGTGTATAACAGGGTGTCTGGATTGTAGAACAGACCGTGGCAATAACTTTGCATCTCTGCTGCTCTCTCCAAAGGTTTGGAACCCAAATGATAGCAAGTGGCTCCGTCCAGACTTTATGAGCCATGTTTAAATGTAAAGTCCAGTCATTGGACACAACATAAAAATTGCAGGTGCCACTGTAACAGGATATTATTATTATTCACAGGTGAAGTGAATAATATTGATTATCCCATTACAATGGCACCTGGCAAGGGCTAGGATACATTAGGCCGCAAGAACTGACTGTCCACATGAATTTGATGGGCAAGAATAAGGATCTAAGTGACTTAGGTGACAAAGGCCCAATTGACTAGATTACAGGGTCAGAGCATCTCCAAATCTCCAAATTGGCACGTCTTATGGATTCTTCAAAGTATGTAACGTCTAGTACCTACCAAAAGTGAAGGAAAGTCAACCAGTGAACCTGCGATAGGGTCATGTGCACATGAGGCTCAATGCTGTGCAGAGGGAGCAAAGGTTGGCCTGATTGTCAATGGTGAACCCTGATATGTCTAAAGTGCCTACATTGAAAACATAAGCATCAGAACTGGACAACTGACTGACAGAAGGAGGTGCTCTGTCCTCACATTTTCTTTTGCATCATATGTAGAAGGGTGTCTATCACTTCCCTGGGCAAGAGATGATACTAGGACACATTATAGAAATAAGAAAAGCCAGAAAAAGCAACATGAGACTATTGGCAATGCACCGCTGAGAAAGTGGCATTCAAGGGGATATTACTTTGTACTACCAACCTAAACAGTGCTGAAGATCAAGTGCACCCCTTCATGATAATAATAGTACCCTAATGCCCGAATGGCAGTAGCCTTTTTCAACAGGATACTTTTACCACACTGCAAAATTTGTTCAATAATGGTTTGAGGAACATTGAAATAAATTCTACAGATCTCAGGCCGTTCAAGTATCCGTGGGCTGTGCTGGAAAAACAAGTTCCATCCATGGAGATTCTACATTGCAATTTATAGGACGAGAAGTATCTGCTGTTAACATCTTGGTTCCAGGTACCACAGTACATCTTCAGAGTTCTGTTGAGGCAGGAACTCCTCAAGGTCAGAGCTGTTTTGGCAGCATGAGAGTGACCTATGTGGTCGGTGACTGGTGTGAACACTATAGGGGAAAAAAAGAAACCCACCTCTTAAGAACTGAATATTCAATATCTTCAAGCAGAGGAAGAGTGAACCGCTCTTTAATTTCCGACCAAAATCAAAATTGCTTTAGAATATCTGATCTGATTGGGGGCATGATAGAGAAAATGATGCCGACTTGTTAATTAAGAAACTTCTAATTATTCATCATGTTCGCCACGCTATCTGATTGCCCTGCTTCTCACCCCCTCTGCGGCAGCACCTTTTATTATGCATCTTATTTACTTCAGGAACGTCTCATATTCATGGCCGTCTCTAAGTGCTCCCCTGACTCCAATCAACCAATGCAGTTGGTGGACAGGAAAGAGCACAAGTGTTCATTTACACCAGGGGCAGGGGGCAGAAATGAGATAAAGGCTGGGGCAGATGGGTCTAGAACACACAGTAATAGCATTAGCATTAGTTACACAGCTAGTTATTTTTATCTTTTCAAGCTCCTTGCAACTAGATCTTGACATTATTAGTTACAATCTATCAAATGCGAGTACTAGCAAAAGTTCAATCTTAAGACAAACAGAGCTTGAGCATAAATAAACAGATATACATCTGTGCTGCCTTCAAAGTGTTATTGGATCCAATAAAGTTACTTTTGTTGTTTCCAAAAGACCAATCTTTCCAATCCTGATGACCATGATTTCTTTAATTATTTATCTTTTAGCCTTAAACCTGGGGAGTACAAAATCACCTTGTTTCAACCACAGAGGAGAATGTGTCTCCTCATTCCCCCATAAGATTATGCCCCTGGGTGTGGGGACATGAGGATAAAGCAGATGGCTTTGAAGCAGAGACACAGGCATAGGTGATTAATATAGTAATGAGCAGGATGACTCTTCTTTTCTCCGCTCATAGAGGCCCCTTTGAGGGTCATTCATCTTGAGCAGGAGACAGTCCATAACTCGGCACACCGGCTGCTAATGACCATATATTTCCATATTCTGGCCAAGGCTAGTCCCAAAGGCCAGGCTTCCAACACCGCACTGCAAAGACACTGTAGCACCTGAGTGCATTCACAAAGGCTATGATATGGCAGAGCCACATCATATCAAATCTTACACCAAGTCAAAACGAATACTCCAAGTCAGATGCAGCTACCACATGTATCTAGGCTGAAACAAGAACGCCTATTTATAACAGTTAACTCAGGCCGCAGACATTAACTAGGCCCCCGTGGTATTAGGCCAATTTAGGGCACATCTGAAGTTGCTCCGTCCTACTGTGGTGGAACTACAGTCAAATCTAATACATCAATGATGATACGTGTTTGGCAGAACTAGGTAATTCCAGTTGCATATTATTTCTGGCCTTTAAAAATGCACCATTCAATTGGTGACTATGTCTGTCAAAGCACAAACCACAGCAAAGGTTGATGCGTGAAGGCTGTCAGTGTAAACCACAGCCTGTTTTCATTAAGCATCTTGATACTGATCTAGTTTCAGTTTCTACAGTGTCCTCGTTAACTGTGGTCATTACTTTCCATAGAAGGAAACTAACCTAAGACAAATGGCTATAGGATGTCTAACACTACTGTCTATGACTTCAATCTGTCCATTAGATATGAAGAAATGAAACTGTTAGAATAGAGGTTAGAGTGCAGAACAGCTTCACCTGACCTGGTTCATAAACAGCAATAATTTTCACATCCTGGTGTGTCTGTCAATTTGTTCCTAATCACTGGCCTGTGCATGGAAATGTTTGTCCTTTTATTTCCCACGAACAAAAATAAGACCCAGAGACCACAGCTGGATGAAATAAACATAGCCAACTGATCTGATAGTTAACAGATGTGAATGATAAGGAGAAAATGAGATCTCTGAAAAATTGCTTTTTAAATCAATACTTATTCCTTATTCAATACTTATTTTATGTTTCCTAAATATCTATTAAAGATATTTAATAGATATTTGGATAAGGACCTAGTTCTGTCACACGATAATTAGAACTCATATTCTAATGATTTTCTCAGTTTTTCCCTTTGGGTCAGGAAAATCTGGGCTTCGTGGGTAATTGCTGTTTTCTTTGGATGGCGCACATTGGTTCTGGCTGGCTTAACCCAAAAAAGCACATTAAGATCCAGAGGATGAAAAGCCGCTCTATCATGATATTTGAATGGAAAAGAGCTGACTGAGCCAAGTGTTCTAAAATAGATGGGCAGAATAAGGAAAGGACGTTGTGCAGCATGAAACATCTGTCAGAGAAATTAGTTACATAGTCATGCGGTTCAATGGCTGGTCTCCTGATGTAATGAGGCTAACCTTAAAGAAATCTTGCATGGTGCAACACTGCAGCATTTTTCAAAAAGGAGCCATTACTAACTAAGCAAAGCTGCAGGTGACAGCTGAGATTTAGGTTTCAGCACTACTATTACCACACTCATTTTCATGCTTTAAAAATGAATAACAATAAATTAATCCTCAAAAAGGGCACCTAAATGGTGGAGAAACATCGTTCTTCAAACTTCAAAGGTTCTTCAAACCTCGAAAAAGATTTTTCATACTCAAATGTCATTTAAAGAATTTTTTTTTTTTTTTTTTTTTTTAAAAACAACCACATTTGAAACAAAAGTGGAGTCTGTAAAAGCCACCTGTGTATTTAAGAATAGCCAGTCAATATGTGCAGCCAAAGTGAATTCTGTTTCGACCTGTGGAATGTTTTTATTTTTCTATATATATACGTTTTTCGTGAACATTTGATCAAAAAGCACATTACAGCACTCCAAATGTACACCATTTATCAATGCTTTCTCAAGTTGCTAACTGTTAAAAGGAGAAGGGTGGGTGTGAGATAGCTGACTAGTGTGTGTGAACATTCTTGAACCCAAAGCAGGGTGACAGATCCGGCACGATTGTCATACATGCAGCAGCTTTCGCCTCAGGCTCAATCTGATCAACGGCTGCTTTTTCACAAATCGCTTCCTTTCTCTAATAAACTCTGCGTTCACTTCCCGCTGGTAGATAATGAATTTGTTAAAGCGTTGTTCTTTCAGAACGCACTTTGTGAAACTTAATTGGTGACACAAAAATGGGTGCAATTTTTTTTTCATTTACCAGGTTTAGCTCGTTCCATTCCAGTTTTGTGCTTTTGCTTAATATATATACTCTTTAAACACAGCATAAGCTTAATCAATATAATGACTTTGGTAAAATTCTCTTTTCTTCTTAATGGACTCAACAATTTAAAGAGTGAAGATAAAGCTATTTCAAGATTTTTTTTTTTTATTCCTAATACATACACTGTCAAAAGTTTGGGGTCACATTTTTTTTCAATTTTTTTTTAACTTGCTGTCACATTTTACTTGCTGACAATTTTTTCCCCACCAATGATACACTTTATTTGGCAGTACAAAGAGCAAGTTTTATCAGAATCATGTTTTGACAACAGTTTCCAAACTGCTGCTGTATCATTGTCCCCAAAAGTTTAAACACCAGGTTTGGTTGCTGACATCAGGTTTGACATTACAACAAAGTGTGATGTGTGGTGAAGTGTGAGATATTTATATGAGTAAATTCTACAAAAATAAGACAGACGAGTCTAATATGTTTGGGTAATGCTCACTTGTATCAAGAGAAAGCTGAAACGTTACATGTCCTTAATATTTGGTGGGCAGTGTATATTTACCTGTTCAAGTACACTGTAGGCAGAACTTGCCTGAAGTAACTGGAGACAGAAGCAGCCAGCAGTAACAAATGGCTTTAAACATGTGACTGCTCCCAGGAGGAGCTGTGAAAGGAGGTGTGGATGGGGATGGGGTAGAGGTGCTGGCAGAGCAGACCGCAGAGGATTAGTGATGAGAGCTCTGACAGGTGGCAGCTAAGAGTGAAACCCAATTACAACAGAATATAACCCTTCTGGTGAGAAGACACATGTGTGCGTGCACACACTCACACACAGCTCTGCTGGTGATGGTAAAAGTTCCCTTGTGATTAAAGAGCAGCATCACTGAAAACAGTGGAGGTTTCTCTCTTTATGTCTGCAGTAAACCGAATTCTCTTAGCAAAGAACAAGAGAAAAGGCAAAGCACAAGTTAGTCAATGGAAAATGCGTATTGCAAAAATGAACACAATCTACAGAGCAACTTTATGCATAATCAAACCAAACTCTCATTCCAGTTAAAAACAGGCAGCTAGCATTCTGTCATTCATACCACCTTAAAAATAACCAGAAACTAAAACTTCACTCATGTGAAAAAAAATGTTTCCAGACCCAGGTTCAGCATAGTATTCACAAGTGATGTCAGCTCTAGTTTATACAGAGACATTTGAAGCATGCAACATCATTTACTTTGTGTATTTTAAGGAAAACCTTCCACAAAGAGTGGTAGCACTGTTAGCTTAATAGCTTTCTGTTAACATGCTCACCCTATTCTAGTAAAGACAGAATATTTATAGGTGATATATATTAGAAGACAAGTGAACAGTTAGTTCTTGAAGTTGATGTATTGGAAGCAGAAATAATGGGCAAGTGTAATGATCTCAGAGACTTTGATGAGGGCCAAATTGTGATGACTAGGTGACTGGATCAGAGCACCTCCAAAACAACACATCTTGTTGTGTGTTCCTGGTGTAGGCTGCCAAAAGTGGCCCAAGAAGGGGCAACCGGTGAACCACTGACAAAATGAAGCACGCTCAAGGCATACTTATGTGTAAGGGGAGCAAAGGCTAGCCTGTCTGATCTGATCCTACACAAAGCCAGATAGAGATAAGATGATAAAAAGGGGTCAGAACACATCACAACTTGCTACATGGTGGTGGCCTAGTAGGTAGGATGGATTTGAAGTTGCTCCAGGGTAAGTCACTTTGGATAAAAGCGTCTGCTAAATGCTGTAAATGTAGCTGCAGACCAGAGATGTTCACAAGTCTTTTTTTACCAAGTCCAAGTCATGTCTGAAGTCTTTGAGTGGCAATGGGATTTTTGAGCTATAAAGGTTGAGCTCTGCATGTCTAGAAGATATGCTAATTGGCCATGCCCTGTGATTAGAATTTGGTGTTACTTAGCAGAGGGCTGGACTGCGTGCTGTAATATGCCCACACCAACATGGAGGATTTCTCTTATATATAATATCTAAATGTTAAAAATGAAAAATACACATATTTGCATGGGTTGTAAGAGATTAGAGTTCGAACCAAATGTGTGAAAAAGTTTCCACACTTGACAAACCTTTCATGTGTTAAAGAGCAGGACAGGCAGGGACTTGTTCTAATATCATTACTTTGCTTAGTGTAGAGTAGTGGGGTGGAAAGGGGCTCTTCAACACATACCCTGAAACTAACCAAAAGGAGTAAAATCTGAAAAGAAGCAGCACCAAGTCTGTCATCATTTTTAGCAGTTCCCCTGTTTGTGAATGGCTTGCTTTGGCTGGATATGACTCATAAATCTGCAGCCAAGTCAGGCAGGGAGGAAAAAGAAAAAAAGAGATAAAGCAAGTGGAAGATGAGGTCTTCAGGTATGGCCTTCTTGACTCTCGTCTCAGCAGCAATGTCAGAGATTATTCAGTGAGTATAATGATATTCATTTATGAACAATATAGCCAGATCCTGGTCACCTGGCCATGTGTGATCGCAGTAACATTTCATTAGTTGCACTATCAAGAAGGGCAAACTCTGACCCATGCTGCTCTGTCCCAATCAGTCACGCTACAATGCACTTCATCTGATAGGGCTCTAGAGTGGAGTGCACATGTAGGAGATGCAGCTAAGTGCACTCAGATCTCAAAAGACCTGCTGGAACAAAGTGACCAGGCCTACAGTCTCTTGTACTGAAGCAGAGGTGTTCTGATGATTGATGGACATAATAAGTGCTTCTCCCTTCTGTAATTCTAGTTTCTATATATTTTCAATAACATTGATTAACATTTTATTGAATATACATTTACAAAGAATTATGGTGAAGTTGATTCATTTTGACATTAGTGTGCTCAAAAATATGGAGTTGCTTATCCTACCCAGGGTTGTGGTTGGTGCTGGAAAAAGGTGGAGAAACACACTGGACTGGTCACCAGTATGTCTCAAGGTACTAATCCATAATAATTAGATAAATATTCTTTTTCAAACAAATGTCAATAGGACACGTCTGACTATGTTTAAGAGAAAAGGTGTAAATCAAGAGAAAAATTTAAAGGAAAAACAAAGCACATACAGAAAATACTCAACATGCATTGTTTAAGAATAAGATGCTGTGTTAAACTGAACTAAGGTATGCTGTCTCCCAATGTGTTCAAAATCTCACACCGAAAACCAGCCTCCGGGGCAAATAAATCAATCTGTGCCACAATCCGTAGCCATGCATGGATCTGCACACACTGTAACAGGTCACACTTAGGCTCAGCATTCATGATATAATAATGAATAAGTCTAGGAAAACCAAATTTGTGAAAACATCTGTAGACTTGACAAAGCAGATGAGGTGATGACCTCAGGCTGGACATAAGAAATAGCTCTACATTAAAATGAAGTCTTTAAATCACTCAAATAAGGCCTGGCAAAAGTCAGAGATAAAACAGTGAAGTCTCTCTGAAGGCGTCTCTGTGTTAAAACCACGAGTTCTCTAACATGTGATTAATGATCATCCTAACTGATTTGATGTTCAGGAAGCTGATTACAAGATCTATTTCTCCAATCCATTCCAGAGAGGAGCAGAGCACGCGCACACATGCACACGCATCACACACACACACGCATCACACACACACACCTTTCCCACTTTTCTTCATTCTGTGTGTAATCAGTGCAGTGTCTGGCAGTCTGACAGGTAGTGTGCCATTTCAGAGGAGTGTGAGAGAGAGTTCTAATCACACCTCTGTTCGCCTTTTCCTCAGTCCGGCACCTAGCCGCTAAACATACTTTTTATTTCATCATCCAAAACCCTTCTTCACCCAGAGACAGTGTAAAAAAACAGGTGGACTGAAAGACAGACAGACAGACAGGTGGGACGTGCAGAAAGATAAGCAGATAGATAAGGAGATAGAAAGATAGACAGATGGACAGACAAACAGCTAGACAGAGAGACAGACAGACAAAACATCATATGAAGACATTGTGCCAGGTGGACGATTTTCAAACTTGTATTGATCCACAATGTGCATGTGCTGAAGACACTCAACACTCCTCAAATCCAGCAGTGAGCAATGCAGCCTTGCTTATCACCTGAAAGTGAACTGACATGAGCATCCATGACAGTAGATGGTCCATAAATGACAAAACAATGTTTTGGGGAATTATTTTGTGTTCTAAAACTAGAGGTACTAAAATGCTCATTACAAAATCTCCAACATCAGTATGGTCCATGATACAGCAGCTGATTTGTTTCCTAATCTAACCCTACACCGCTACGCTATGAATGGTTAAAAACTCGCCAATTTATCAATCCTCTTCTTTTGTTGCGAAATGACCTGCAGTCATAACTAATGTTAGCCCAGGTTTAGCCTTTAACATATCAACCATGCTTCTGTTATTCTGGCACTGCACTGCCTCCATCAAACTGCTTCTCGGGGCCTGGTCCTCTTACCAAGCCGAGAATATCTGGCTTAGCAGCTGCTACTGATGATCTAAATTAATGCAGTATTTGCTTGTGTGTTTCACTTTTATTGTTTTGCACTATAAAACAGTGGTCCCCAACTCCCGGGCCGCGGACCGGTACCGGGCCGTGGGTCATGTGGTACCTGTCCGCCGGCTGCACAGAAAAAAAAACGTGGATGTTAATAAAACTGCGAGTACACATTGAATTTACGTTTATTATTGTATTTTATAGATACCCCATTATTATATTTTTAAAATATCCCCATTTTATGCGTATCATTTATTTGTATAATATACGTATACGTATATTTATCTGCCACTCTTTAAAGGCCGGGCCGTGAAAATAGTTTCTGATATTAAACCGGTCCGTAGCCAATAAAGGTTGGGCACCACTGCTTTAAAATATTTAAAAATTTATCTCTATTGCCCTTGTTATGGTCCTTACTAGAACTAAAAAGCATTTCAGAAGAATAGGCCAATGTTAACTTACACAAAAATGTTTTCTAAAAATAAAAACGTTTTTATTGCATTGGGAAAGTTAGTTTAAGGAAGCACTAAGCCTAATGAATTAAGCACAAAAAAGTGCTCTCTCTCTCTCACTCTCTCACACACACACACACACAACCCATGCACACCTGTCTGTCTGAAAGAAAAACAGTCAGGGGTCTCGAGAGAAAGCAATTGTTTTTTTTTTTTTCAACATTCAAAGCCATTAACTCCATGACGCAATATCTGCTGTCCACAAAGTTCAGCTTTTTCCGCTCCTGTCCTGCAGCACAGTAGCGGATAATACACTCCTGCCTGGTAACCGCTATACTGTACTGAACCAATCTTTTTGGGGAGGGGGACATGCATCAGATCAGTATGTGAGAAGGAATTAACTGTCCATCAGCATATATTCAACCCCATGTCTAATTAGCACTCAATTGTAATTTTGTTTCATTTAAGAGAAAAAAAAAAAAACTCTTCATTGATTTTAATGTAAATGTAACAGAGCAGAAACATAATATACATATGAGCCCAGATCTACAACCTCAATTAACCCTGTGCAAATTAAAAGTGCTTTCCTTAGCACTTCTCTCCCTGACATGCCGACTCTGACGACAACCAGAGATCAGAGAAGGACTGTGTGTGTGTGTGTGTGTGTGTTTCTGGGCTCCTTTTCAACCACCAGCACTGCAAGCTGAGAATCATGGACTTGGTTAACCATTTAAAGTTGAAGGTGAATGTTACTTGGCTCATGTGTGTGCATGTAAAATGTTGTGCATTTCTGTTTGCTTGTAGAAAGAGAGAGAGAGAGAGAGAGAGAGAGAGAGAGAGAGAGAAAAAAAGAGACAGAGAGAGAGAGAAGGAGAGAGGCAGAGAG
>JBBPDC010000007.1:16709180-16726733 GCA_037974485.1 Hemigrammopetersius urotaenia | reverse complement strand
GGGTTAAATGCAGAGGAAGAATTTCATGCTGTTCACACTGTGTGCTGTGGTGTGTTCATGTATGACAGAATGGTCACATTCACTTCACTAACATGTTAAGTGTTTACTGATGAGTTTGAGAAGATTTTAAGTACTGAACTGAAAACAGATGCACTGTCAGAACAAAACCTCATCCCTCTCTTTTTCTTTTATTCTTTTACATATTTTAGTGACAGCTGGCCGTTACACTCACAACACCAACCGAGGCGGTATTTTTACATTAAGTTCCATCAGAAGTTATAAATATAATTTCTTTCTCCAATGTTTCAGTAAAACTTTGTTTCCATTTTTGTTGTTTTCCCTTTTTTATTATGTTGTTATGTCCTTTGAGGGTTCCAACCGCCTTTAACATTACGCCAAGGTAGTTCCCTTTCTTTTTCCTATCTTTTCCTTTTTCATTTCTCTTTTCTGCATTTCTTTATCAATTTAGTTCAATTCCCTTTTCTACCCACTAGCTGGGATTCCCCAAATCATCCAACACCACCAGCACTGAGAGGATGAAGGTTCTAATAGATGCTTTTCTTCGCCTGAAAGTCCACCGAATCATTTCAAACTGCTACTAAAGCAATATCACTGCAAACTCAACACGCTTGGAGGAGAACATTAACCCTTCAGCATGTAGTGTGACGTGGTTGCGTGTCTGGCAACTTATTCAGACCACACAGGAGCCTCAGTGTTGAACAGCTGAGTCATTTAAAACTCCTCTGTATCTCTGTTCATCATTATAAACAACTATTTTCTTAACCAACTATTTAGTATTAACAGCATAATTTTGTACATTTATTTGATTTGGTTAAAAGTGTGTGAAGTCTCATAATGTCCAATATAACGAGCTCAAAGTTCCCATAATTTGTTAATATATCAATAATAAAAGACCCCCGAAATGAAATCAGGACTGAGAACAATCATAAATTATATTAAATACGGACCTTTTGACATTAGAGGACAACTGTGACACATTCACCCAAAATCAGACCGAGGTTTCAGTCAATTATGAGGTTTCTATTATGAAATGAAAACAATGACTGTATGAATCATAAAGTTTATTTGCAATTTTTTTGACTTAGTTAAATGAATATAAAGATGCTTTATATCTTTAAAAGGTCCAACAAACTCAAATCTGAAGAGTAAACATCCATTCCAAAGTTTGGAGCCACTTCTTATATGTTTTTCAGTTTTAAATTCGGATTTTCTGAGAATTTCAAATAATGACTCTTATTTTAAATTACCTTTCTCAATATGAACAGGACTATACTGGTTTTCCAAAGAAACAAATCTATTATAAATGTGTTCTGTTCTGAACATGTGCACTCAGAAACTCTTACACCCAACAATAAGGGCAGCATTGAGCTTCTTTTACATCACAGAAAGAACAGAGCCACACCGAAAGCTCCCATTCCATTTGAACATGATCAGCGTGGACATGTAAGTGCTATAGGGGCCGGTGAGCTGAGGGGAATAAAGACTGGCATCGCTAGTGACAAATTAGGTAAGGTAGGGTGACATTCGCACACAATCAGAGCCGAAAAACAGCCGAATAGCTTGGCAGCATGTGCGGACTGAATGGCTCCATGGACTTCAGTTGCATGGAAATAAGTGTGGGGCCCTTTTTCATCCAAAACTCTTGTCACACTAAAGCGAGAGGTGACGACAGGGTTGAATACCCAAGGCAGGACCTCGCTGCCCGCTTTGCCTCTTGTTTTTTCATGCCTCCTGTTCCTAATGTAGCTGTCCATGGTGCTGAATTACAATCCAGGGCAACTGCCTGCAATACAGTGCACTATATGTTAATACAACATTGACTTTGGCAATGTGACATTGAAGGAAAAAAAAACTTGGCTTTGGCACTGTGATGTGGGAAGAAAGCTGTCCATGGTGCTGCATTACAATCCAGGGCAATGCCTTCAGTATACAAGCATTTAGTGTGGGAAATGGAATGAACTGAATTTACTGGATTCAAGTCTGTACTTCACTGAACCATAAGATAGATGGCATCTTTAAAGGGGACATATTATGCAAAACTCACTTTAGTTATAACAGGTCTATGGGCTACAAAACATGAAGTTCTTCGCACAAAATCACTCTCACATAAAGAGATCTCACCAGCTTTATTCTTCACAGTTTCAGGCCCTTTTTCAAAATGAGCCGTTTGGACGGAGGGCCCAGTGTGATGTAATGCTGGTCCAATTTGCAGAGAATTTGCATAGAACCGCCCCTCTTTGATTGAGACCCCACCCACTAAATTAGTTGAAGATCCGCCATTTTGTCTACTAGTATTACGAGCACGGAGAAGCCGAGTGCTGTGGCTACAGGCAGAGACAGGTCACACATGAAGTGTTGTGTTGTTGCTGCAAAGAACAGCACAAATCCTCCACTTTCTCCCAGACAAAGAAAACCAAAGAACTGCGTGGCTTTCTTTTCATCTTCGATGGCCGTGTCCCAGCAACAATCGGTTCCAACAAAAAGTTCCACCTAAAGTATTTAAGGTGGAAGGGGAAATTGGTATAAGGAACTGTGAATAAGGAGCTATCTTCAGCTTCGTGGAGGATCTGGACCTGCTGTCCATGACGAGTCAGCAGATGAGGGAGATGTAAGTACTTTCAAATAATGACTTCTGTGTTTCTATCGAACACACAGAGTTGAAAAGTGCCTGTTTTTTTTTTTGCCATTTTCACGTGTCAAACGAGCAGAGTAAGGGGTGGGTGGGGCATGGAATGGGTGGGCGTGGCCAGTAACAGCTTATTTGCATCAAAGGGACAAAGGCCTGAAATGGCTGGTTTTGAAAGGACCCAAACTGTGAAGAATAAAGCTGGTGAGATCTCTTTATATGAGAGTAATTTTGTGCAAAGACCTTAATGAACACGTTTTGAAGACGATAGACCTGTTATAACTTGCTTTTTAAAAAAGTGAATTTTCATAATATGCTCCTTTACGTTTGCTCACTCCTGGCAGTAACTGTGTTGATGGTGATATTCTATTAGATATTCTATCACAATGGGAGTTTCTGCTTGTTCAGTGAGTTCGACTAATTTAGTGTTTAATCTGTAATACTTCAGCCCTAAAACCCTGCAAAAACAAGTTTTGTGTGTTTTGGAAGGAACACTGCAAGTTAATGACGATTCGAGATTACAGTCGATACACAGTCATTTTTATGCTCAGGCTGCGTTGACCAGCTGAGGGAACAACTGACGGTCAGAGCAGCGTGCAGGACACTCAAGAGCACAACTCACGCAACAAAGAAACACACACTCAACACTGTAAAACCAATCTTTACATTTCATGACTATTCCTGACTACTGAGTGACCTGACATAAAAGTAACACCAGGATATGACCCTGATAAGCAGATGTTTTGGCTACCCCCCCACATTCATTCAGAACTACTGTGTCACTGTAACCATAGCAACCACAGTTTGGAATGTTGTACAACAAACAACCATGTAAAGGATCATCGAATTTAATGTGGAACGTGCAAAAAAAACCATACAGTAACAGGCAGGACTGTTAAAAAGAAGTGTAAAGCTTTGCTGAACATGCCTTTTCATCATTTTTCTTAATTTACTTTCTGTATATACTTTTTTCCTGCTCTGCTTTTTCTGCCTCCGAGGGAATCCATTCGCATTGACTTGTTGACCAGATACAGGAGGTGCTCTGTTCTCAATTTCCTCCCCCAAACATCCACTTCGACCGTCAAGATGCACAGACTGGAGCCGATTTACACAGGAGATTTGGAATACAGGCAGAAGTCGAAGAACTTTACTGTGTTGCGTAACCCCAGCATAAGAAAATGCTCCAAAAACAAAAGTGTCTGAGTAGTATTATTATTTAAAATGGCTCTTTAAGCAGCTGTTCCTGGCATAAAGCCCATTTTCGGCACCTTTACATTTATAAGTGTGTGTGTGCGCGCGCGTCCATAACCCCCCACCCCACTCATGTTCCCCGGTTTTCACAGAGGTTTACAAAATATGATCTCTCTTTTTTTCTCTTTCATTCTCCTTCCCTATATTTTCTCTCGCTTTCTCTTTCTTTTTCATTGTCCTTCCCCTTTCTTTCACCCTTTCTCTCTCTTTTTCTCTTGGCATAGCAGCTTTGTTATGGAGTGTGTTTGAGTTTTTTCAGGAAGTCTATCTCTTTTTCACGTCTTTTTCTCTCTATTTCCTTCTCTTTTTGTCTCTTGCTTTCTATCTCCTCTCTTTTTCTCTTTCACTTGTCATCTGTCTCTCCTTTTCTCTCACACCCTCTTTCTCCTTTATTGTCTTTCCTCTTTATTTCACTCTTTCATACTTGCATTCATTCATTCTTTCTCTCTCCCTCTCTCACTCGTATGATTAGTATTACAGTAACCCCCCACTTTTCTCAGGGGTTACGTTCCGTGAGCATCCACGTAAAAAACGCATTGCTGTGATGTAAAACTCAGTTTAATGAATTGCCCTTGTAATGTAAATGTAAAGTTAAGCCATATTCACCTCATTTAATTTCATTTACAGTAATGAAAATGCAGGGCTTTAAGCGAAAAACAAGACAGTCAGACAATCCACGGGTAATTCTGGTCTGCAGCTGCCACAGATGACAGACGATCACAGACGTTATTGATCCCGGAGGAAACTGTTTAAAAACCAAGCCGCTACCGCTAGCTGTTAGCATTAGCAGCATGCGACAAGCCAAAACAAAGACTCGAACACAAAAGAAACGTTGAATTATGTTACAGTTTGGTCAGTGGCTGGTAGGGGCCACTGCTTTTTAGTTAGTTTTGGGGACTTTTATTTTGATGTTAATGTCTGTTTAGTTCATGTGTCACGTGTTTTAGCTTTCACCTGTTTCTTCATTATGTTTTGTATTTAAGTTCAGTTCATGTGGACCCCTGTTATCGGTCCATCACCCTTCTTCACCCTTTCTACCGTCTGTTTGTGTTTAATAAAAGGAGAGAAACAAAGATGGAAGCCTGCCCTTGTCTGTCTTGGGAAAAAGCACGGCAGCGGGTTAACCCCCGCCGTCATGACAAATTAACTCTCTCTACCCACCTGTTTAGACAGGGAACAGCTTTCTAATACTAAATAAACTGAGATAACAGTTGATTGGGGTAAAATGTTTAAAACATTTTTAAACATGGAGACATGGACATGGAGCAGTCACAACATGCTGAAGCAGGCTCTTGCCGGCACAACATAACGTTCTCAGATGGGCTACTTTCAAACCTCCCGTCTCCAAGTACAGCGGTACGTTACCATCTCAAGAGGCACTTTCTATATTTATTTTGATATATTTTATATGGAAATGTACCTGATTTTACGTTCATTATGTTTAGTCACAAAAAAGTGGAGGATATTTGCAGTTTTCGTGCTATTGTAGGGATTTCGGCATACCATTATCAGTTCGGTTCTCAGAAATAATCCACGTTAGACTGAATCCGCAACTGCTGATCTGAGTAAAAGTGGGGGGTTACTGTGTTATTTAAAAATGATCTTTAAACAGCTGTTCCTGGCAGAGTACCTTTATGTTTAGTGTGTATGTTTAGTACCTTTATGTAAGTGTGTGAGTGTGTGTGTGTGTGTGTGTGTGTGTGTGTACGCATGTGTGTGTGTGTTTTTCTGGGGGTCTTTCTCTCTCTCTGTCTCACTCTGTCTCTCTCATTCTCTCTCTCATTCCTTTTGTGGTGAGAATCTGTGGAGTTGTGTGTTTTGTTTGAACTGCAGTTGTCTAGGCAACCGTTGCCGTGCCAGCCACCGCCCCCAGTCTCCCCTCCTGCTTCATGCCTTTGAAGTCGGGTTCCAATGCAGAGCCGCTTCAACCAATCATGGCGAAGCTCTTAGCAAAACCAGCCAGTCACAGGGACTTAACCGTTTACAGCCTGCCTGCGCATGTGCGCACATGAGAATGTGTGTGTGTGTGTGTGTGTGTGTGTGTGTGTGTGTGTGCGCGCGCGAGCGCATTGGCATCTCCAGTGCGGGGGAGGAGAAGAAGCAGGTGGGAAAGAGAGAGAAGGAGAGAAAAAGAGAAAGAGAGGAAGAGAGAGCACGAGAGAGAGAGCAAGTGAGAGAGGGGAGAGAGAGAGACAGAGAGAGAGAAAGAGAGAGAGAAAGATGGGAGAAAGAGAGAGACAGAGAGAGAGAGAGAGAGCAAGCGAGATGGGAGAGAGAGAGAGCGAGAGAGGGGGAGAGAGAGAGAGAGGACGGATCAGAAAAAGGTTTAAGATGAAATGGGGATAGAATAGAAATGTGTTTATGTGTGTATGTGTGCGCATACGCTTGGGGGGTTGTTAGGATGAATAAACAGCGAATAAGACATGATTATGTGGAACATGCTCTAGGAGGGCTCTCAGCTCAGGAACCTCCTGCCAAGTTGTGCTTAAGGATATGTTACTCTGAATTAAGTGCAGCTCCCATCATTTCAATTACATAGGCCTATTTTTCACTCCCAATTAAAGCAAATTCTGATTAGGTCTTTTCACTTGGGGAAAAAAACAATCTGTTTTAGAAAAAGACACTTTCCCCCCTTTTCTATTTAACAACATATTTAATTCCTCCTTATTGGCTGAAAATGTCCCAAATCATCATAATATGCTCAGGTTCAGAAAGCTTAAGTTTCCATTCTGTTCAATGTGAGAGGATGGACTTCACATATTACATACTGCGCAGTCTATAGGATGTAAAGAGGGCCAGAGGGGGTTAACATAACAAGCTACGGTGCCCTGTTCCGCTCTCTCCCACAGATTTATTTCCTCTAATACACCTTGACTAATGTCTGATAGATTGGCATTGGGGTTTCTGGTGGCTCGAAGCGAATTTGAGAAATGTTTTGAAAACACTTAAGGACGTAAATCGTGCCGCTCTTCTGAACTCCCTGTGACTAATGGAAAGTGTGCCTTGATTAAAGCCGACTAATTATTCTCTGTTTTACGAAAATTTAATTACTCGTCACTCTTGCTTTCTTGATGCAGCTTTTTTATCTCTGTGAATCAATTGGTATTTTTGGACAGAAGCCAACACTCACAGCATGGCCCAGGGATATGAATCGTGGACTGTTCTTGCAGTGTCTTTGTGTGTATCAGTGCGTGTATTACACTGCAAACAGTGAAATGTGTTGCTTAAAAAAGAACCAACCACAACCGGTAAACAGCTAGGAGAGCTCACACTGCTTTCAAATTTAAGCCAACAGGTATACAATGACATTAATGACAACACAAAGCTATAAAAAAAAACAACTATATAGCAACTATAAAAAAAATTCTTTTTATACCACTGAACGCTGAGCTTTGGCATTCCATGCCTGTTAGGCAAAGCAATGCTACTCACTAGAAAAATGTCTTATACCAACTCCTATCCACTACTTTTTTTTACTCTCTTTTCCTCTATCCTACAGCTAGAATACTAGCAACAAAGCGACTGTACACCCTGTTCCAAATTATTATGCAAATTTACCTAAATAATTGATGTAAACAACAGTCAGCATAATTCTCATGTTATCAACTATTAAGAGTACAATTCAAATTTTACTTAACAAACCTCCTAATGATAACAGAATTAAAAAAAAAAAAAAAAAAAACTTATAATGAACTGTTCCAAATTATTATGCACAGTAAGTTTCAAAACACTTTATAGGTTGTAAAGAACTGAAAATTGTAATTTGTTGTGTTTGCAGCATATTCAATGAAATCAAAAGCTTTTTCAATCAAACTTTTAACAACATTTTAACTTTTTAAACATTTTAACAGGTCACGTCACATTTTGACATAGGACCCCTTATTTGATAGCAGCTTCACAAGTCTTGCATCCATTGAACTTGAGTTTTTGGACCGTTTCTACTTGAACTTGTTTGCAAGATGTCAGAAGAGCCTCCCAGAGCTGCTGTTTGGATGTAAACTGACTCCCACTCTCATAGATCTTTTGCTTGAGTATACTCCAAAGGTTCTCAATAGGACTGAGGTCAGGGGAGGATAGAGGCCACACCATGACTTTTTCTCCTCTTATCCCCATTGCAACCATTGATGCAGAGGTATTCTTTGCCGCATGAAATGGAGCATTGTCATGCATGAAGATGATTTTATTACGGAAGGCATAGTTCTTCCTTCTGTACCAGGGAAGAAAGTGGTCAGTCAGAAACTCCACATACTTTGCAGAGGTCATCTTTACACCTTTGGGGACCCTAAAGGGACTGACCAGCTCTCTTCCCATGATTCCGGCCCAAAACATGACTCTACCACCTCCTTGCTGACGTCGTAACCTTGTTGGAACATGGTGGCCGTCCGCCAACCATCCTCTACTCCATCCATCTGGACCATGCAGGGTGGCACAGCACTCATCAGTGAACAAGACTGTTTGAAAATTAGTCATCATGTATTTCTCTGCCCAATGCAGCCATTTCTGCTTGTGAGCATTGGTTAGTGTTGACCGAATAGAAGGTTTATGCACATTGGCAAGACTCAGAGGCACCAGCAGCTTCAAATATCTGTTTGCTGCTATGTAATGGCATTTTAGCAGCTGCTCTCTTGATCCAATGCATGGATCTGGCAGAAATCTTCCTCAATGTACCTTTATCTGCATGAACCCGTCTCAGCCACAAATCGCTTAATAGTGCGATGATCACACTTAAGTTTTCATGAAATTTCGAATGTTTTCATACCTCGTCCAAGGCATTGAACTATTTCACTCTTTTCGGCAGCAGAGAGATCCTTTTTCTTCCTCATATGGGTTGCTAACTGTTGTCTGCTTAATAATGTGGAACGTCCTTCTTAAGTAGTTTATCCTTTAATTGGGCACACCAGGTAAACGAATTATCACAGGTGTCTAAAATTTGTTTCAGTGATCCAAAGAACCCTGAGACACAATGCCATCCATGAGTTTAATTGAAAACCAAAAAATCGAATCTTTGTGACACTTAAATGGAATTTGCATAATTATTTGGAACAGGGTGTACTAACAACTCCGTTGTAGCAACAAAGTTGTGCAGTCCACAGCATTTATGCTTTAATGGCCATAAAATCCAGCATACGTCAGTGAATACAACGCAAGGTTAAACCTCAGTTTTAATTGAAGTGTATTAACATTAGTTAACTTTATTGATCCTAGAGGAAATTGCAACTATCTGGGGTTAGCATGGGCACTCTGTCTGATCTGCCTAAACACAGCTTGCTGTGTATTGGGCTGCATGTTCTGACACATCTCCATCATAGACAGAATGAACCTTTTCAGCACTTTTAGCTACAGCAGCACATCTGTAGAATTTGCCCAGATAGACTAGGTATCCTTCCTTGGACCATTTTGGGTCTTGTCAAAGTTGCTCAGATCCTTACACTTGTCTACTTAAAACAATGACTGTTCACTTTCTGCCTAACATATAACAGCCCTGGGTACGTGCCATTGTAACGAGATAATCAGTGTTTGTTAAGTGTTTTTTATAGTATGAACAATGTAGGAGTCAACCATTTTATTGCTTAACCTTGGCTAAATCTTTCATTGTACTATATATCTACTGTTTTTTGTTTTTTTTTTTAAATCGTCCTGTGTCCAAGCTATAGGTTCCAGGTCCAGCATGAAATCCAGGCAGCTGACAGTTGGCCTTAAGGATGAAAGTAAAGTCAACTTCTATAAATGGGTCTGATTGTGACTGCAGGGTGTGACAAGCATTTGACTGCACATTTGCCCCTCTTTTATGATAAGCAGACTTTACATATGTAAATGAGATATAGTTAAAAACTCATGTGTTAATGTTTCAGGCAGAACCACCAAGAACACTGCAGACAGGCAGGCTTCCTTGAAGCCTCGCACTCGCAGAACAGCCCATTTCAGAGCTGCATCTTCAGCGACCTAATTTGTGCCAGCCTGCTCATCAAGCTTCCTTTTTAAATCGACCCCCAATGTCGAAAATATTTTTAACTCTGAAGCCTTAAAGTGTTAACACGTGAGCATCCTACTGTTGCGCACTGGTTTGTTTATTCATTTAGCTCACCGGTAACTGAATCAGCTCCAGAAATATACATTATGCATGCTGACTCCAATTAAAGTGCTGGTTTAACATGTATAAGAACTGTGGGAGTGCTCAAATGCTTTAAGGCATCATATCACTGGTCGGAATTCGCGGCCAAACAGATAGCAGCAGTACACTTACCAGCTACTTCATCAGAAACCTACCATGTACCTTCACCTTGATGAGCTGTGGTCAATCTGTACAGTTTGTGCTAATCATCCTCCAACTGCTCATCAATGGTCAGTTTCGAACCACAAAGACTCTTGGCTGGATATTTTTGATTAAATGGACTGCTCTCAACCTAGCAGTGACACTAATTTGTGTAACATCGCTTTGTCTAATACACTGATAACAGCATCACATACTCTACCATACCACTACCATGCCTGTGTCACTGCTGTTTTGATAATGCCATTACACCAACCAATACCACCCAAATAATTTCAGATCTAGACTGGTTCTAATACAATGTGCATAACTTGTGGACTTGCAAATTAGTGAACTTGGAAAGGATATGTTAAGTGATTTCTAACAAAGTCAATGGAAATGTTATATTTATACTAATTTCCTTTTCAAAAGTTCACTTATATCAGCAAAAACATTTTTATATTTCATCTGTAACAAAATTGGTACTTCCATTCAAACACCGCAAGATTCCCTCAGGCTTAACTCAGTCATGCCCTCATGCCCACTGGGCAGTGGAGGAACGATTTCAAAATGTGAAAAACACGTTGCTCGGCTAAATTATTGATCAGAGCAACGCAGGTCACCGCTTTCTAGCTTTGAGAAATATTGTCGCTTAGCCTTCCTCACAAGCAGCTACCAAATGGAAGGTGCTGGAGCAGAAACGTGGGAGACGGCGTGGTGAAATCTGGACACAGGGAGAGATTGGCTAGAGATGAGGACTGCAGCAACACCCACTAAAAGCCTGCTGTTTATCTTCCAGGACCCCCGCAGCTTCAATCGGCCTGCGGACACCAGGCATCTACTCTACCTGTCAATACAGCTTCCCTCTTTCTCGGTGTGCCATAAATATTGCATGGTGGGAAGGTGCCGTTTAAACAGGATGAATAGCCTGTGAAATTAAAGTTGGCAAATGGATTAAAGCCGGAGGGGCGCTCAGCCGGCGGCGGGCATGCTGGAGGATCCTGTTACAGGAGTCTGTCACTCAACGCAATGTTAATGGCTATTTCATGGCACCAAGAGAGCAGGACCAAATAATCCCCCCTTCAACTCCACCTAACCACAAACTGAATACACAATTTTACTTTCCTTTTCTCATTCTAAATAAATAATTTGATTATATGTTAATATTTAAATATATCAGCACTTAAACCCTGGTCATCACCAATGGCTGGTCTTTCAGTGTATGTATTGAGCACTCTTGCAGAGACAATATACGTAAAGTATGCAAAAGACTCCCCTAGCAGGCTAAAGTGCAGAAGGACAAAAAAGAGGACATTAAAAGAATCTGATCAAAACTGACCTATAAATAAGAATTATAAACATAGATGTTAACACAGCAGGTTTTGATATTTCTTGAATACCAAAAACTGCTCCATTACAGAAGCTAAGCACTGTGTTCACATTACAGAAGGTGTCACCAATCTCATCCACAAACGGTTGGTGTGACTGCAGGTATTTTCATTCCAACTGCAAACCTTATACACCTCACTAACCGGTTGAAAACTGAGACCAATGGATTACACAAGTGGAATCAGTTAAGTTTGATTAGGAGGAAACCCTACAGCCAATTTTGCTGAATGGGTTTGATATGCATATTGTTTCTCACTAATGAACTTAACACTGACCAGTAACTTGACAGGAATGTCAAGCATTCGTTACTTCATATGGGTCAATTTTGAACAACTCCTTCAGGACTGTCTTTTATTATGGGAAAGCTAGTCATTTAGTCATCTACCTAATGAGGGCAGAATCCTGATGTTAACCTGTTAAAAAGTCTGGTGACAGCAACCACCTGGTTGCATTTTACAGGCATGTAATTTTCATTTTTAGAACATTTCAAATGTTTATTTTATTTGAACTTTTTCGTTTGTTTCTTGTTTTAGCTGACTAGTATAGTATAATTGTGGTATTATTTTATAATATAATATTTTGTTTTCTTTTAGACAGACAGCACAAGCATAAAGTGATTAAATGTTGATCTCAACTATAAAAACTAGGCATGAAAAGTGATAACAAAGCCACATTTATATTACCTATGAAGAGGTTTATTTACTTGGCTGCAGTGTCCACTGAAAACAGCACATAGTTTCGAACTACTTTAGTTATAATAACCACAAAGATATGTTCCCAACCGAATATTTTGACAGCCACAAGGAAATTAAGAGGGATGAAAATGTGCATCATATAGTTAATAACAGAAGTAGGAGCTTAAAAACAGATAGTAATTTTACAGCTATTTTTTTAATAGTTTACGATACATAATTAGGGCTGATTAATCGGAAAGTAATCAAAATCAACATTCAGAACCTATAATCGATCAAATTTTTCCAGGTTGATTATTTTGATTACTTTCCCTTTAAAAATAAAGATAGTAGATAGTGTGTGTTTCCTTCAATTATTTTAAAATCAAGTAATGCACCTTTTATTAAAAAATCTCTCACTTGTGAGCATATTTACTGTACAAAACTTGTCAGTGAACTATGAGGGCAAAAAAATACAAAAATTTATAAAATAATCGTTCATTAATCGTAATTGAGTTAAAATGTTCAATTAATCGAGATTTAGATTTTAGGTCAAATTGCCCAGCCCTACATATTAGAAAATGCTTCCTCATCCATGAACTAAGGTAGGATGTTGAGTCAGTATGGCCTTCAGCCACAGATTAATAAAGCCCATATGAGCTCTGACCACAAGAAGTGCCGGTCTCACCCCATGTGCCCCGCATACATGCCTGAAAACCAAGTTGCCACTGGCCTTTTCAGTGTACATACTGTAACTAGAGTCAGACATGCATGCTTTTTTTTCTGGTTTGCAGCGTGTATCTGGCGGCACAGGTCTCACAAGTCCAGAGGCCGTAGTTTCAGGGCTGAATGGAGCGTTCGCCATGACCGGTCTTGCATAGAGAGAGCAAGGGGAAGAGAGAGAGAGAGGGGAAAAAACAGAGAGGGAGAGAGAGAACAGGAAGCATTCTGCCTCGGACATTTCAGGCCACATTATCAGGGTGGTGTGCCTCACAAGGGGGCCAAACACCCCAGTGCGGCCCTCGCTCCTCCAACGATCAAAGTCATCCAGCTCCAGCAACCTGACATATGTGGCGAGGGGCCGCTTAGTCAAGCGCAAACCTTTCCCCAGACCTGAAGTGACATTTAGTGCTGCTGGAGAGAAGATGAAATGTCAGGCGGCTCCACCACCACCCCTCCTTCCCCCATCATCTCTTCGCACGCGCCTACCGGAGTTGCCTACACAAACGCATCAGGCCGCAAAACGAACATAAAACACCACTGTGATGGACACATTTCATTATTGCGGCCGTTCAGCAGTCGGATATCTAACATTGCACTCTCCACTTGGATGTGGGCTTGTATTAAAGAAAATTTTTGCCCATGTCAGCGATTAGAAGAAGCAGTCTTACGATAAGCATTTAATTCAATGCTCTTTAATAGCATGTGGTAACAGAAGGCATTGGCGTGAACAGATACAGTAAAGCAGGGCTGTAAATTTGGCTTGCGATTCGTAAAGTGTAAGTCTGATGGATGAAGAAGAGTGAGCTGAACACGGCGTACGAAAAACCACACTAGTTCAAGAACCGCAGAATAACACATTTAGCTTTACATTTCTTGGACAGACCACAGTCCAGCCATTACTTGCTGTACTTTGTACACTTTGTGCATTCCATTAAAAGGTTGTCTCCTTTTTTAAACCCAAGTGTGGTAGAAGTGAACAAGCTGCTTCATTCTTACAGTGAGGTTTTAGGTTCTGCTAAGTTACGCACACTGCTTTCTCAGAGTTGTATGAAAATGTCCCCAACACCTGTATGGTCTTACAGACTGAAATCTGGCGTAAGAGTAAATATGAAGTAAATATGAAGGGTCTATTTACTGGACATCTTGCAGAAAATGGAACGTGAGGATTAGCCTTGAAGGGGAAGACAATGTGTGCTGCTCTTACTGTACGTTCCACTTTTGGACAGAAATGATATGTAGCCTGAACCGAGCTTTTGTTTTAACTGCTTTCAGGGCATAGGATGACATATAAACAAACTAAGGTCTACAGTTTCATGTCCAGAGAGGAAGGCCTTTCTCCAGGCTAACTCTCCCTTCACCCCTCAGCTCTCCTCCAATCTTTCTCTCTCTCAGGCCTTGATTAACACATTTTGCTTGTCCTTGGGAGTGGACTGACCAAGTGTTCCTCAGTGTCTCTTTGTAGTTGGGCAGCTCCTCTCCACAAGGTCTACCAGAGTTTTCTTCTCTCTGCTAGCATTCTTTCAGTACATGGGGCACTGTGGGGGTTTTGGTTGTGATTTAGGGCTTACTTTATTACTTTAAAGTTATACAAACTCCAACTGACACGTTCCTTTCTTTGATTCTCCCACTTCTTTAAACCATAACAGAATCATAAAAATTTTAACTGATTCAGAATCTGAGGACGATCTACATGTTGCAAGCGACAAAATACTGCATAAGTTAAACTGATTTTTACAGTAATATGCAGATTTAGTACGCAGTAGTGCAAGCCAGCAGCCTCTGGCACTGCTAAAACTCATCTCTCTCTATGGATACTAAGATGGAGTGGAAAGAAGCAGTGGACATTCCCTCATTTCCCAGTCCTGCTGCTCCTACTTCCCATTCTCACTTCCAATCAACCAGTGATGCTCTGAGGTGCAGCTCTCCAACAGAGCTAATTAAAACTCCAAAAACACCACAACAAGAACACACTAATGAATTAATTTAAAAAAAAAATTTATGTTAGAGAAACAACAGCGTCAATATCTGATGAAAAATCATATGGTTAAGAAAATAAAAAAATAAACAACAAACATTCTGATTGTTTTTAGGGAAACATACATTTTTTTATATTTTTGGATATTAAGGGAAGAAACAGTAAAACAGTAGGTCTAACTTGATTTAATAAGAATGCTTTTTTAAATGTAACTTTTGGACCAAAGCCTTCCTTTAAGAATTTATTATAGATATCAATCAGGCACATATTACAAGCTGTAAAACGACCTAAATTTCAATGAGGTGAGAATTTTCTATATCTAAAAATAAAAAAAGGATGTAGATTTGATATAAAGAAGCATACAGATATGATAGAACTAATAAAAATAATTGTTTTAAATCGACTGTGTGGTTGTGTTGTATGTGTAGCTGTGGGCTCCATTGTGCTGCTCTTCTAAAACACTTTCACACAGCCAGCAGGACCGTCCTCTCACATACACGCCTCCCCCGGCACTGTAGTGTTTCTGGGTCACACTGTCAGCCTGTTTGGGTGCCACATGGCTAGCAGCAAAGAGCCGGGATAAGTGAAGCAACACAAACCTTTGTGTGTATGTGTGTTAGTGTATGTTTGTGTGTGTGTGTGGTGACTATTTACAGGACATTTAAGAAACACTGCATGTTTCTAAACAATCTAAAATCTTTTGCATAAACTTGAGTTCTTCATTCCCTTTGGATTTTAACAAAAAACATCACATCCTTAAAAGGATGTAAAACTTGCTTAATAGCAACTTATACACATCAATAGCACAACTATTAAAAAAATACATAATTAAATTAGTACATTTACCCCAGTCAGTCATATTAACCTTATGTGGTATCTGGCATCAAGACATTAGCAGCAGATCCTTTAAATACTGTAAACTGGGTGATATTACTTCAGTTAAACTCTGTGGATCAGACTAATTTGTCAGGCACATCCCACTAATGCTCAATCAGATTGAGATCTGGGAGTTTGGAGATCAACTAACACTTTGAACTCTTGTTGTGCTCTTTTCAATGTTCCTGAAACACTTTTGCTGTGTGGCAGGATCCATTGTGTGGCAGGATTCTGCTGCAAGATGCATGTGTCAAACTGATCGGCAACAAGGTTTTGGTAAGTACTACATGTCAAAGTAATATGAACATTAATGTCAGGTCCCATGGTTTCCCAGCCAAACCGTACCCGGTTCATCACACTTTTTCAGCCATTTAGGAGACCTAGTTGTCAAGCCATCACAGTTTAGCCTTTGTCAAAGTTGTTCAGATCCTTACACTTTTCCATTTCCAATCCATCTTCAAAAACTGACTGTTCACTTACTGCCTAAAATATCCCACAGCTTGACAGGTGCCACTGCAAAGATATAATCAATGTGAGGTTTCAATATTTTATGTTGACTGGTGAAAAATAATATAACTCGAAACCATGTTTGTAAAGCATACCAAACAAAAACCAGCCTGAGAAAAAAAAAACAAAAAAACCCCATAGTCAACAAAGGCCTGTACAGGATGCAGACCTATGGTGTGTGTTTTTGTTTAAAGTACTCTGTAGAAGGCAAATTTTCAAACTCAGGATCAAGTGATATTTCACTGGCCTTTATTAAAAAACAGGCCAATATATTAAAATGATCCTATATGCTCAGTGTGAGTAAACATAAAAATGAAACTAGAACTGCAAGCAGTTATTAACAGGGTCCAAGCTACGGCGCGGTCCGTATCCCGGGCGCCCTTGAGCACGTGTAAGTCGGACGAACGCATGCAGTGCGAAAAGCAGTCACAGATGTGTAAGAATTGATGTCAACGAGGTTGTTTAGAAATTTGCACGTGTAAGTTATAGCGCCCCCTATGGAACAAAATGTGCCTTCCTTTCAGGTGTTTAAAACTCGGTGAGTATATGTAGTGTACCGAGTTTGGTTATGTTACAATGTTGATCTGTGAAGATTTTGTCCTGAAAGTAATTACTGGCTTCGTGCTTGGACGCCGAAAAAAGAGAACGTTTTTGAGCAAATAGACCACGCCCACTCTAATCAATCATTGAGATACTTAATGGATTGACTCAGATGTGCCCCATGGTAAAGTATACCATATTCCAGAATTCTATTTTAAGCGGTTTTTGGGATATAGAAATGTGGCATTTATAGTGCCCCCTATAGGCCAAATTGTGCCATCTTTTGCATTTTGCCAAAACATTATGTTTGCGTAAAGTCCTCCAAGTTTGGTTATGGTATGATGTTGTTCTTTGAAGATATTGGCTTCAGAGTAAATATAGGCCACTCCCACTTAATATATATTCGTGCATAACATCATAAATGCATAAATCAAAAATCCGCTTCAGTAACTTTTTGCGGCCGTCAACGTAGATGACGTATACCAAATTTGGTGAGATTGGAATAAACGGCCACGGACAAGTTAACTAAGTTTTGAGGTTTAGCCAAAATGGCGTTCAGTGGGCATGTCCATATGGAAATCTGAGATTTACATTTGATGCAGGAGCTTCCAGTGAATAAATAATTGAAAGAATTTTGAATGTAGTCATTAATGTTCCAGAGATGTGAGCGCAAACGTACATGGGCCCGTTACAGCGCCACCTACTGGTGCACATGTGCCATTTC
>JBBPDC010000007.1:16681737-16704818 GCA_037974485.1 Hemigrammopetersius urotaenia | reverse complement strand
GGCCTGTGTCTCAGGCCTGTGTCTCAGGCCTGTGTCTCAGGCCTGTGTCTCAGGCCTGTGTCTCAGGCCTGTGTCTCAGGCCTGTGTCTCGCGTGGTTCAGGGTGGGGGGTTTTGGGGTGTCGGCGCCGGGGTCTATGTCTTGCGTGGTTACGTCTTTGTCTTGGTAAACTTACGTCTATTTGGGCTTGCGTACCATTTACGTCAATCTCTGATAATAATCTACGAATACACAATGTGTACACAATACACAAATACACAAAGTACACAATACACAGAGATACTAGTTACAATATGAGGCACTCCAATGTGCAAGTATTACAACACAATGTATAACACATAGTAATATTGTGATGTAGAGGGATTGATAATGTGCTGTGAATATTAGGCAATATGCAGATTGCAGCTTCATACAAGTGGTGCATGTGTTAGACAAAAACCTCTCGGTATCATATTTTCTTACATTATTTGCTCAGTAAAGACAGAAAACTGGAAACATTGTTCCAACAACATTGCAATGCTTAATTCCTACCAACATATTTGCTATCGTCAGTGAAGTGCTTTCACTGAAAATAGCAACTCATCAATTTGAACTGTATCTGTTCAGAAAAAGGAAGCTGTGTCAAAACCACACACTCAGAAAGAGAGAACAAGGCTTTTGTACCCTGTAAAAGATGACTGTTGAGTTCACAGAGACGGTTTATGGAAAACGGTTGCCCAACTCATTTGCATGACAACTTACTAATATTTGAGTCTCTAGAGCACACGCAAACTAAGTCAAATGAGTCGAGCTAATCATTTTCAATAACAACCCAGCAATACCAAACCAGCTTTTGCAGGGCAACACAAGTCGTGTACAAACCAAAGCAATAAAAAAAGATAGCTATTGTTATGACACTGGGCCTGTCAGCTGCAGGTGTCTGTGTTTGTCCTTTTATAATTACTGATTACCATACAGAGTAATGATCCGAAGGCAGCAGTTCTGCAGCAACTGTTGTTACAGAGGTGTGTACTGGAGGCCAGAGAGCACACATGGGGATGAAAGAAGTCTCACAGCCCAACTCAGTGACATCAATATGAGAACAGAGCAGAGTCGATGGATCTATAAGTGATTAGTCAGCCATAAACAGGCATGAGCAAGGTCTCTGTTAATTACTTCACTCTAGTCGGCTTCTGCAAGGCAGAATCAATTAGTAAAGTAATTTTGACTCGTGTGTATAAATAAAGTACTTAATGTGTATACAATAAGGGCACGTTGTAACAGTGTAAACACTGTAAACATATTGGGGAAACCTGTGTTTATTAAAGTTTGCTGTTTCTTGGATCACGTATGGTTTTAGTTATCATACAGGTCATGGCGCTTATCAGTAATATCTGAAATCAGGACTGCCATAATAAGATAAAACAAACTATATATTATGAAGCCATAGTCAAGGTACACAAACTCACAAGTAGTTCTCAATCTCAGAAATACTAGGCCATCAGACAAGCAAATTGCAGTTTTAATCTATTTGTTCGTAGGGAAAAGCAAAGACAAGCAAACTTACTTAATCAAACCATTTAACCAATAACCAAGCCAAATGGTAACTGATAGTTCCAGTTATGATTCATAAGCTGCGATGCAAAAAGGGACACAGTGTGAGAGAGTGAGCTACTAAGAGGAAGATCTTCAGGTTCTAAGACAGCAAAACTCCCATACCCCCCCCTTCCAATCTGTCCACTGGAAATCACAAAGCCCAGAAATCCTTAAGCAAGCTTCAAAGACCTGAGGCTGCTATGATGAAGCTGGGGCGGGACACCTATCCTCCTCTGACGATTGAGCACATACAGTCTTCTCATCCTCTTTCCCTGCCTTTCACCACACTGCGCTCAGGCTGGCTTTTGAGGAAAAGTACATAGTAAGTCAGAACCTAGCTTAAATAAATAAATAAACAAAAGTTGTTTCACTCACATTAAATCCAAATTGCTTTTTATCAAAAGGCAGCGAGGCTGCAGAAGATTTTTAACCTGCAAATCACATTTGAATAATAATGCAAATCCATCCAAAGTTCAGGATAAATTAAATAAATCCATGGAATAAAAGCTGTGCAAAACAATCAGGCAGTGATTATTGAAGAGGAGGCTGGGGTTGGTCAGAGGAGCACCAAGAAGCAGGCTAGTTTAAAGGCTCACAGTATTTGCAATCCTATAATTACATCAATTACCATTCATGTTTCATTAAATTCAAATCAATAAAATATTTCTCCTTGCACCAAGAGTTTATAATTTACAATTTTTCACTTGTTTCAGTGAGTTTTGAGTGAGAAACTAATTAAACCATAATAAGTTATTGTTATTGCTGATATGACTGAAGGTTAAAGTAAAATGAGAGCCAGAATTCTTGCTTAGCTAAAGCAGCTGGTCCGGGGCAAAAGCCCAAGATTGATCTTTTAATTATGAATTATTCCAGGTTGACACTGACACTATTTTTGTTAGTAATACTGAAGGCTTGGATCAGACAAGCTAGCTTTTGCTCCATATGTGCATCAATTAGAATTTTGGTGCATATTACCCTTTCTTGGACCACTTTTGGTAGATACTGACCACTGCATACCAGTTACATCCGACAAGACCTGCTGTTTAGGACACGCTCTGACTCAACATGACTTGTCATAATCGCTTAGACACAATTTTTCCTGTTTCAAACGCATCAGTTTTAAAAATGGTCTGTTTTGTAACAAGATAATCAATGTTACTCACTTCACCACAACATTCACTGTAGTTAATTGTGGCAGAACTGTTACTTGTAACAAACCTTGCTGAGCAGCTTGTTGTTGTTGTTAAGTTCCAGGTGAGTAAGGTAAGTGAAAAGAAAACAGTGTGACTGAAGGTGTACCTCAGATTCAAAATGCATCGCTGCCTAGCTATGGTGGCATAGTTTAGTTTAGACAGATAAACAAGCAGGAGCAATCCAGTAATAAAAAGCAATCAGTTGTGAAAAACCCTATAGGCTTCCTGGAATAAAATAAGATTCCAATAAAAATGATAAACTAAACCAAATATGACATAAGGAAATGTGACACAGAGAGAAACTTCATCTTGGACTGTGCAAAGCACTCCACAGGTATCTTAATGAACCTCCACTTAATAATTCTTAGTGCTTAAAGGAAAGACCCTAAGAGCTTTGTTTATCTTCCTTGCTTTACTCTTTGTTTTTTTAATAATAACCATACTAAGGTGAACTGTGACTAAATTCACAGAAACTCACTCTCTCGTATTTTCTATTTAAATATATAGAAAGGCATACAGGTGCATACAGGGACAGAGAGAAATACACAGGAAGGCTTGCAGAAAATTTACGCAATGGGCCAGGTGTGTTTAGGAGGCCATAATGCACAGAGAGAGGATGTGTGTGTCGCATCTAGGGATTTTTGCCTGGACAATCTGTCAAGTGGCTTCATAAAATAGCTTTATACAATATGCCTCCACTCACGCAGCAGCGACATACCCTACACACACACAGACATACACAGACACACAAACACAAAACACAGACAAAGGAAGTCAGTAAAGTGGGCACACCCACACACCATGTCTGTTTTGCATGTAAACACACATCAGCACACCACACAAAAAACACAGCATTCTCACGCTCCTATAAACTCCCAAAACAAGCTCCCAGAACACACATACACACACTCTCTCTCAACACAACATTGTGCAAGATAACTCAGTTGTGAGTCTGACATTAGTACAGGTTGAGTTCCTCTTTTCTTCATCAGACGCTTAGAGGCTAAGTAACGGCTAGTTCCCGCACGGTTTCCTCCTCTAAAGCCATGGCTTGGACCCTAGTTTCTCTTCCCTTTGCTGGTTCCACACACACATGCAAACAGTACTGCACAGCCTCAAACAGAAACCACAGAGAAACGCACAAAGAAGCGCACATACACATATACACTTGCGTCACTCCGGCAAATAGCTTTTCAGATGGTTCAACCGGGTCAGAATGTATTAATTTACGTTGTTCTTTAGTCATGATTTCAGAATTTTGACAAAAATGCTTTAAAATCTGACCTTAGTCTTGGCTGTATCATCCATTTCTGTCTATGCTGTATAAAACAGTAGATAGATTTAGTCTACCCAAACCTCATAAACCTCATTTTAGTCAAAGAGGGTGGTCACATTTGTCTAATTATATAATTAACAAACTGAATAATTTTGGTTGGTTTATCAAGGGTAGTTTGTCCTCAAAGAGTACAAAATGGTTATAATTAAATTCGATGTTCTACTGAAACAACACATCGGTTATTTTTTTTAAACCTGATTTAGCCAGACTACTATGTCCAAAACCTGACATCCTACCAATCAAAATAATGGTAAATACTTACACTCATAGACAATAAAATGACTAGCTATCTACAAGTAAGTGATCTTTTCATGGCGGCAAATGTATTGTTGTGCTCAGAGATAGACCATTAATCAACTTTGTATTCCACAAATGTTGTAGTCACTGCAAACAAAAGTATTGTTTATAATCCTGGCTCTCCAAAACAGCTCACGCTACATGAACAACCCAGGAATCCTCACATGTGGCGTTTCAACAGTGGGTTACTTAGGAGCATTGATTCAAACAGAGCAAACAGTCTCATATAACACAAGTACCTTCCAATATCTTCTCAAGCATGTTCAAACATTACTGGACTAGATGTATATCTAATGAGGATCTACAAATCTCCACTATTTTTTGAATACTTAAAAATGTGACTTTATTACTTTTCAACCATCTTGTACACTGTTAAAAATGCTTCTACATAATTTTTGCCTTGGATGACCTTACCAACCAAATTAAGTTTGCGAAGTAAGGTCGGCCCATGGACCTCTGTGATGGACCTGAAGTGAATGGTTGTATGAGACTATAGAATGAGTGTCTCCCTGAGACAAACGCAGACACACGCAGACACACACGCAGACACACACGCAGACACAAAATCAATCTCATGTTAAAGGCTTGTATTCCCCCCCACCCCAACCCTCTGCGCTGTGTTATTTCAGAGATGCTGGCAGGGATCAAGAGGGGACAAAAATAACCCTGAGACAGGCTCTGTGACCCAAAGAGCACCTATACCGACTGGGACTTACCCTGGAAGGACTGTCTGGCTCTTTCCACAAGTTCCTCAATTGGGTAGCTGGCCAGGTCCCCTCTGGCATGTTTGGTTTTGCAGTATGTGCAAGCATTCAAACAGCTGTGTGAAAGAAACAGAGACAGACAGAGAGAAAACTTTAGCTTATCAACAGAATGCATAGCAAACCCCATTTGCAAATATAGTTCACACCATTTTGAATGTTTACTTTAAAACACTGTGGAAAAGACTACTGACTAAGCTTCATCTCTTTTAACAGGCCTCACTACGTCTTGTAAAAGACGTTAGCAGCCCCCGGCACTTCTAAAGCTTGTGCAGTATCCACCATAACAGCAGTGATAACACTGATAAACCATTCTACCCCCAGTTCAGTCAGTCATGCTGTAGAGCCTCATCTCAGCTTGCTCACCATGACTAATAACATTAACTGCTAGTTTTAGGCTAGACTGTTCTTTTAACTGTGTGTACGCGTAATGTGAAAACTGTCTACAAGTCACTCACATACAACTACCCATTAACAGACTGCATGTGATAGAAGAAAAGCTGAGTGTTTGAGAATAAACAACCTGAACAAAATGAACCACAATAGAAAAGTATGTAGGTCAATGTGGCTCTGCACATTAGCAAAGTGTGCTGTAGCTTGTTGTGTCCCATGTTGTTGGGCCAAATAGCTAACAGAAGCACAAGTTTCTCTTAAGTAAAGAGGCTGATGGGAGTATATGGTAGTGTATGGCCAGTAAAAAAAAAAAAAAAGAGAAAAGATCAGTCGCAAATGCCTAATAGGAATAGAACTGTTAGATTTCTCCTAATATAGGAAATGTGTTCCATTAAAGAAATAATTCACAGAAAAGGGCTAATAAGGCAATTCTCTCTCCTAACTGTGGCAGTAAGTACAATGGCTTCCCTGGCTTTCATTTATCACTGGAAAGGTTAGCATTTTTAGGCAAAAACTATTTTAACCGCAAGCTGGATCTAGACATTTAACTAATTATATATAGGTTATATTTTTACTCTCAGACAGGAAAAAAAATGCTTATATATGTGAGTGTGTGAAGAATACAGTTAAAGTAAAGGTAGAGTGGCATTTGTTAGACACCCTAATGCAGAGCAATCATTAGTTACAGGTACATTCACATTTTCTACAGGAACACAATGGTAGAAAACGGGGCTCTGAACTTGCAACTTGGTGGAAATCGCGTTCACAGTTTTTTACCCACTAGGTTACTACCAAGTGTGAAGCATTCTCTCAGCCTGTAAATGATTACAAATTAATCCCTCAAACTAACTGCATTATTATTTTAATGTTAGTATTAAAACACCAAGTCTCAAACTACACACACAAAGCCGATGATCTAAAAATGTGGCAGAATCCAAAATAGCCCTACAGAAGAATAGTCAGAAAAAGCTAAACAAAGCTCCCTTGGATTAAATTCGTGAAAATCTTCCACATCACCACAACACAGAGGGCTGTGCACGCTCTTTTGCCGGCATAATGCTTCTTTAAAAAGGCAAGCCAACTGGATAAATGGACTTTCGTAAATGCTCCAGGCGTCTCATTCTTGACATGAGACGTTCTTTAACAGAGACCATCCATCTCACAGCACTTTCCCAAATTAAACCGAGCATTAAAAGATGAAGGATGGGTCATGTGACCAGGCCTCAGAGAAAACAGGCACAGATGGGGCCTTCATAACAAACACAAACACACACACGTGCACACACATACATACACAAACCCACCCCCGGTCTAAGCAGAGTTGCACCAGGGGTCCTATTTACTGTAATATGGCCTAGCAAAGTAGATCAAACTCATTGTAAATCCCAACGGGTATGACATCCCTGTTGCGATGTTTTCACATCAAACAATCCCCTTATGCCTTAGCCAGACCCCACACTGTCCCCCAGAGCAGCTTTCTATTCACAGTGTTCAGATTATGGCTACAGTGCCCTGACAGAGGTTTTAGTGGTGCGTATAATGTAGGGCAAACTACACCATGGTTTATTTGCCATGTACACACAGTACTGGGTAGAGGACTTAGATCATCTGAGAAACTGATATGTAAAACCATTAACAATTTTTTTTTTCTTTATAACACGGTTTGCGAAGTTGTGTAACATAGCTAGAAATCATTTTGTTAAAAACAGACATTGAAGAACATATGTGGACTACTTAAGAACTGACATACGCTTCTGCTAAATGCTGAAACATAAACCAGTAACATGAATAAATATAAATTAATACAATCAGTGAACTGTGATTGATTGTGCTAGTGTGCAAGCTTAACCATTTTTAAACCTCTCCTCGAAGAATCTCAGTATTCACCGTTATAACATACAATATCTGCATCAGTTAATCAGTCTCTCATCAAATTAAATCATGTGCTTCTCTGATGCAAGTTGTAAGGAACCAAACCTGTAGTCTTGTTTTTCCTAACAATCAAACACTTTTACATATATTCTTAGTTAGTGTTGGTGCGTGTATAGACCTGAGCAACTCATTACGGCCAAACGACTAGACTGGAGCATCCCTGCAACAGGAAGTACTACCAGTTTGCAGTTAAGACGGGGTTCATATTGAGAGACAAATTACAAACCACAGTGAGAGGTCATTAAATTCAAGAGAAAGCTAAAACATCTGGTCCTAATGAAAATCATTTATTCTGAAGGGTTTCCAGCATTTCTTACGTTGGTTATGGGAGGAATGTATCCCAACATACTGCGCATGCTACCCTGATAAGTATGGGGCTGTGGAGCGTGATGCAGAGTTCAAGGTGTTGTCCTGGCCTCCAAATTCCTCAAATCCCAACCCATCTGAGCGTGTGTGGGATATGCTGGAATCACAAGTCCAATTCGTTTTGTATTTGCAAGACATATCTGATCTCCATGTCTTCATTCTAAACCAAACATATTGCAGAATGTTTTACTCTATGAAGAGAGCAACTAATTTCTTAAGTACTTTCTTAGCTAGTCATTTTCAGTCATCATTAATTACGGAGCACGATACATGAGGACAAAACACTTCATCGCAAAAGAAAGTGTGTTTTGGGCCTCTGCTGAACGCTGTACAGTCCACTTGCTCTTTCTCATCCTTTCAGTGGCACTTCAGGCTTTGAGATGCCGTAGTAGGTGTCCCAGACCCTCTTCATGTTTGTTAATCCAGACCCCCATGAGGGCATCAGCACTAAATAATGTCAACCCTTGCTAAAAAAGGATGTGCCCGAAAGGATGGGCCAGTGGCCAATATAAGGATGAATGGAGGCACTAAGCTGATGATAAGCGTCCTCTGTTAATTGTGTATAGAGCCTGAGTGTGTGTGTGCGGTTTGTGCGTGGAGGTAATTAAAAAGAAACTGTGGACCTCGCCTAAATAGAGGGCCTCATCCCACTGCTTTCTGCTGTGCACCTGACAGGAGAACAAGAGGATGTGAAACACTCCCAATAAGGTTGTAAAAAGAGCTTAAGCAACAACAGCAAGGAAAATGTGTTGTGGCATCAAGTTAAGCCTAGCCATCAGATGTAGTGGTAAACTTTGCTGCGCTGAAGGGCAAACAACAAAACAATAATAATAATTAGTATTATTATAACCTCATCATCAAACTTGCAATAGTCCTTTGAGGAGGTACCATGTTCATTGTTCAATAAAACACCAACTATTTGGCAATATTTCCCTCTGCTGTCATTTATTCAGGACTGTGGCTATTTTAGCCTAATGATAATAATATTACCACAGTAATATTTGAAGGTTGAAGGGAGCATTTCATATAGGCTTTTTAAAAAGCGTCATTCAGTGTAAGAAATTGTGCTCCTTCAGTGTAATGCATGCATTGACAATGATTATATTTTATGACATTAATAATGATTTTTGTCATTGCAGGAATGTACCAACAAACTGAATAATAATGTATTTTAAGCTAATTGGAAAAATATTAGTGCTGGGCCGTTATCGGCGTTAACATGCTGCGTTAATGTGAGACTTTCATCGCTCTATAAAAAAAAAATATCGCCGTTAATCTATTCACAAAGTTGGGTTGGGAGCTGGGTCTATACTATGCAAGCTATGATGACTTTCACTTTGATATTTTAGCAAGGATTTACTCTCTTTCTCTCGGTCTGTCTGTCTCTCTCTCTCTCGTTCGTGACTTTTCCGGATCGCGCCCGTTGTAAGCCTGTCTCGCTCTCTCCGTTGCTCTCTCTGTCGCGCTCTCTCTCTCGCTCTCTCTGTCTCTCTCGTTCGTGACTTTTCCGGAGCGTGTGGATCGTCTCTCTCTCGTCTCTGTATCTCTCTCTCTCTCTCTCTCTCGCTCTCTCTCTCGTTCTCCCTTACTCTCTCTGTCTCTCTCGTTCCCGACATTTCCATATTTAAACCTCAGGTGTATATTTACATTTTCTTTAAGAGTAATGTATTAAACTGAGTTCAAAATGAAATTAAAGTGATCTGGGAGAACATTTGGGGGAATATTTATGGTTTACACTATAAAAATAGGCATTGGGATCATTTTGGGGGCGGGGGGGGGGGCTACAGACCTTCGGCAGAACTCAAATGAGCCATCTAGATTAATCTAGATTAATTCCAAGATTACAATGAGATTAATCTAGATTTAAAAAAAAAACGAACAATGTTTAAAGATTTCACATTGCCATTTATAAGATAATTGGAGTTCCAATGAAGAGCCTAAATATAGTATTTTAATAAGTCATGTAACTCTTTTCAATTTTCTAATGCCAACCGCTATTTTTTAAAATGATCTATTTTATTACACTGAATGATTTTATGGGTCGCTTTTTTAGAAACTAGAGTAAAAAGTATGTTGGTTAAAAGAAGATATTAAAAAGTAAAAAGAAAATATTAAAGTTAAACAATAGACAAAACAATTTAGTCCAAAAAGAAATAAAAAGTTGTAAAAAAGTTGTCTTTGACCCGCTTTAATCTTTAACAGTGTTTGATGATATCCTCACCTGGATTCAGCTTCAGTTCAAATAAACAAACACTTCTTAGCTCTCGAAAGGTATGACTGCACCTGTACATTTTAACTGTTCTTGAAAAACTCTCAATGTGTGTAAGAGAATGGGTTTTCTGTCTTCTATTATTCATACTTTGCCCTCATTTTAAGGGTAGTGAACTTTTTTATAAATATGAACCCCCTTCCCTTTCTCAGCATGACTGCCCCCTATTACACCCCTACTTGCTTTTCCTCTGTATTTATAAGTAAAACACAATGAAGGGCAGCAAAAAGCTCAAATACACACATTAACTATACCCACAAACACAAGTTACAATCTGCAAACCAGCACATGTATGCTCAGAGGGCCATGTTATAACAAGGCAGGATCTGCATACAAGAGAACTCCTCCTGAACCCTACCACAGTGATGCCATTTCCAAACGTTGTGGCTACACAGGGATAGTGAGGGAAAAATGAAGTGTCCTTATGAGTTAAGAAACAATGAAACAGGAGGATGGCTAGATGATCCTGAGTCACAGAGCAAGGAGTTAAGAGCCCAGAGAGGGGGATTATGGTGGCTTAGAGCATCACCCTCGTTTCTCACGGTTAGCCTGGACTGCCTTAACAAGCTTTAAGAAGCGTAATCATCAGATCAACTCTGGCCTATCAGAATTAATTATAATGCCCTTTTGAGACCTGAGGAGGTATATGGAGGACATGATGACATGATGTTCTCAAGCTGAGGCCTCTTAAAAAGTTTGATTAATTCACATATTTTTTCTTCTCCCTTAAAACCTTTTTTATACTCTTCTGGACAGTCTAAACAGAGACAGGATCAACACATACAAAAGGAGCTTTTGTTGCACCATGTCTCAAGAAGATACTTCACAAATCTAATAAGTGCATTTCAGCTGAATTGACCTGACATCAAAGCAGCAGTGAGATGCAAGTTCATAAGTGAGACATCAAAAGTCTTGAGCATATGAAGACAATAAGAGCATTCCTCTTGGGCTAGTCTTCTGCTGACGAGCCAGAGATATAGCTGGGCTGTGCATGCACCTCTGGCAGAGGCCTGGTGGACAGCTAAAAGGGGGAAGGGCAAGTGTGCATCTGCTGGTAATAAAAAAGAAACATGTGCAGGAACCCATGGAACAAAGGGTTCTACTGTTCTGGACTACAGCTCATCAACAGGGAGAGAGAGATGAGTGACTGCTCAACTCCACATACTTTTAAAGCCCTCAGGAGAGAGACCAAAGAACAGCAGCACTCTCCCCCAAAAAATGTACAGTTTCCTCTTTACCCAAATAGCCTTCCTCTATGCAGGGCTTAATTTGTAAATTATGAAGCCCCAGATGAATACAACAGATCCGGAGTAGGGAGAGGTCCTAGAAAAAGATGCATTAGATATTCAGTGCGAGCTTGGTAAGTTAACAATGCATTTAAGCACTGAAACTTTTCTTATGTGCGGGTTCCCCCCCCGCCCCCCGACTGTCAGTAACACAGATAACACATGACAGTGTGTATGTGTAGCTGTCATTCATTCATTTATTTATTTGTTTTGTAAACCTTTTATTTAAGCATAATAAGAAAAGACAAGACCGGGAGACAGAAAACAGAAAAAAAGGAAAAGTTGGGGAGAAAGTCAACAGAAGGAGGGGGAGAAAAAAGGAGGATAGAGAGAGAAAGAAAGAAGAAAAAATAAACAGAAAATCTGCTTCCATACCTGCTGACAAAAAGAAAAAACAAAAAAAGAAACAACAGCAACAACAAACATCTGTATGAATCACCGTAAATACTAAATGTCAAATGTTACTGAGCAGCACACAGAACTAATATTACAAAATATGTCTTGAAGCAGATCAAGACTGAGTGTGTCTGTGAGTGAATGATTGTGTGTACACCTGTGTGTGAGAGCGCGCTTGTGTTCATAAGGTTCCTCCATGTAAATGTTTAATAGCCCCATCCCCCGGGACATGAAGCAGACATGGAGGAGACCTGGGGCCGAGACATCCAGAGGCCCCCCAGGACATGGGAGTCCCAGGAGAACCACTGCAGTGATTACTGCGGATCCCACCCAGAAAAGGGCAGAGGAGAGCCTGGAGGGGGGGCCCGGCAGCCGTAGTGCAGACACCCCAGTGCTCACCCGAACATCCAGCCCCGGGCAGCGAGAATGCATCAACGCACAGGCGGCCGGGGGCATCTTCGACTGGCAGGGTGTCGTGGTAGGGCTGGGGGGCCTAAGATGTTGAGTGAGGCACAGGCACACATATACACAAGCATTTGTTCCCACCCTCATACACACAAACAAATATTCACACCCTGGCCTGCATGTAGACACACAGAAATGAACACTACACACACACACACCCACACCCCATATATACTCTATACTCCTAGATACACGCACCACTACCCCCACAGGGGCAATGCCAGACCCTGGAGCTGGTCCGCCTTTCCTCTGGCGTGGAGACAGGAAGACCACCCCGGTCCCTGCACCAGCAGGGAAGACCACCAGCCCAGACCACGACCGGACAGCCAGCTCATCCTCACAGCCCCTGACCCCGGACAACAAACAGAGAATGGCGATGGGAAAAGACCCCATGCTTCACTTAGCCCACTCAAATGTAGTGTTGGTGTGTGTTGTTCATATGAGGGTTTCTCAAAACTAAACAACTTCTAATGCATGATGTAAAAAAAAAAAAAAAAAGAAAAAAAGCAGCAATGTGACAATTTCAGTTTAGTTTTTATTATGTTTCGGTCACTGTGTCTAAACAGTTGAAAGTGAGACATGTCATGGCAGGAAGTAATGGCTATTTTACCATAGTTTGTTATATTCATTGTCGATCTGTCATACCATTATATCCATTGACGACAGGTAAAGTGAATAACGCTGATTATCTTGTTGCAATGCTGCCTGTCAAGGGCTGGGATTTATTAGGGAGCAAGTAAACAGCTCTTGAAGTTGATGTGTTGCAGGAAAAAGTGTAAAGCAGAACACTGCCCAGAACATCATACTGCCTTTGCTGAGATGTCTCTGTGTCTTCACTTTGCTAGTCAGAGTCACGACACAGAGACATCTCAGCACAGGCAGTATGATGTTCTGGGATGTGTTCTGCTGGGAAACCATGCATCCCTCACTTAAGGCCTACTTAAACATGTTGCAGACCAAGTTCTCCCCTTCATGATAACACTATTCCCTAATGGTAGTGACCTCGTTCAGCAGAATAATGTGCCATGAACACACTGCCAAATTGCTCATAAACTGTTTGAGACAAAGAGTTGACTTGACTTTTGAATTCCCCAGATCTCAAAGTGATGCAAAAATCTGTGGGATGCACTGGACAAAGCAGTCTGATTCATGAACGCTTATAGGATTTAAAGGGTCTGATGTGTAGTACCAGATACCACATCACACCTTGAGAGGTCTTATGGCGTCCAGGCGGCTCACACAAGATCAAGCAATTGCTATTAATGTTATGGCTGAGCAGTATATGTATTGAAGTGTTGGTACATTAAAAAATGCATGTAATTGCACTAATGTATGTGTGTATTCGAGCTACTGGATTCTGTTATATATAAAAATATATAAAAAACTATGAACATATAAAATAGTAGTAGAAGCAGCTATTCTAAAGGCTGAATTATGTCTGTACAAAATTAATTTCATTTTGGGAACAGGGAGGATTTCACTTTTTAAAAACTCTTCCTTTAATAACAATAGCACTGCTTTTCAGTGTCATGAGAATCTATTTCTACATTGTAGCTACGACATTTGTTTGAGTTTTCCAAAGACTAAACAAATGGCATGGGAATTTGTTTGCTTTAGAAATGTCTGTGTGGTGACTGACATAGTAGCTTGGGAAAGGCCATTGTAAGATGACGCCAGTGTACTGCTACTTAATGCCCTTTTTTTTCCCCCAGAAGAACCCATGTGTCCACAGCTCTTGGCACATCTGAGTGCCCAAACAATACAAGGTGTTAAGCTGTTAAGTAAAACAACATGAAAAGTTGTAAGGGCTGGAAAAACCTTTCCAGATGTCTTACTCCCAAGGATGTATGGAGTGTTAAATCAAATTAGTTTACATTTCACCATTTTGCTTTCATAAGTAGTTGGAGGGTGAAAATAACTTGAGCCAGTGAATAAACCAGACAATCCCCAGAACTGGGACAGAATACATAAACAAAGAACAAATCAAATCTTCCTAAGTGGCCTAAAACCTTCTGGTCTACAGCTTGCTGGACATCAGTTGGAATACTACATGCATTCTAAAGGTTCAGATGAGGAAAACTCCTATGCTAGATACAAAGTTAACCATCGAGCATAATGCTTTGCACAAAAGTCTGTGGTTATAGTTTCAGTCTTGTCATATGCACACGTGCGTTTCATCTAGGAGTAATGGCCAATTTAGTGTATGTTACATTTACCAGACTGTAATAATCAAACAGTGGCAGCTCCGTAGCTCCGTAGCTACACGTGGAAGAAACGCAAGGAGACAATAATTTTTAAAAAATCCTCCTCTGGACAACACTGAAAGGAGTTGTAAAACAAGTACAATAGGTTTCCAAAGATGAGTAAGGAGAGGTGCTCTGTTTTTGTCATATTCCAATACAGACCAGCAGGTGAACAGAATTGTCTTAAGAAATTCTAGAGGGAGGCGATACATCGATTTTATTGATGAATTCAAATTTACAGTTCAGGATGATGTGTTTTTTTATGAATATCGATTTTATTACTTATTTTATATATGGAAAAAGGTGGAACTAATGCAACGCACCGTTCTACATGGGTACATTAGCACAGCGCACCCAAACACTGTAATAGTGTTTGGGCCCAAGAAAAGTCTTGGTACATCTGTGATATGGAACTGGTTAGGTTTTGTCCCATCGGACACAGACCAATCGAGTTCTATGTCCGACAGCTTAAGCAGTGCAGCCATTCTGTTACTGTACTTTAACTCCGGCTTGCAGGTTGTGCAGGCCACTGTGCTGTTTTTGTGGTACAGAGAAGGCTGGACTGGGACAAAAAAAAAATCGCCGGCCCACCAGGCTGTCATTCCCGAGGGGTTTTGTGTTTAGATTCCTCTTGGCCAAAGGTACCGCCCTTTTTATGAAGGGATTATAATAATTGGTTAAGTCAAGGAACGCGTGTCACTGTCAGCCAATCAGAGGCAGAGACTGCATTGCGCGCACACACAGAGAAAGAAAAAAAAAAAACTAATCGACTTCACTCAGGGAGCATCGACTTGTGCCTCTGAAGTCGACTACTCGACTTTTTTGTTAATACCCAAGTGCTATATGATAAGAACGGGGCGCGGTGGAAGGCGAACACTGTCACTATGCATATTGCAGAAGATATGGTGCTCATACATACTGTGGAAAAGACAGAATTCATTAACATGCTAAAAGTTTTAGACCCAAAGTATGTGTCAGATTGAACCTTAACCCTAAAGTAAAAATAAATAAATAAAGTTAGATTTTGAAGAGGGGAGGGAAATTTTTAGGCCATATCGCCCAGCTCTAAGAAATGTAATGTGTATTTTAACCTTAACTCCATTTACATGAGTGAGGTGGATAAAAGTGAACCTGGGGCGTATAAACAAAAGAAAGACAACCCAGCAAGATGAAAATCAGCCCACGTAGCTCTTAGTTTGATGCACCATACCTTAAAGGAGTGAACACAGAGAATCCTATACTCACCCTGTGACAACAGCCAGCAGACCACTTATTAATAGACTGGGGGGCTTGAAGAGCAGTATGTAGGCTATGGACTGGATAGATTAAGAGAATGAGAATCCAACCACTGTTTGGTAATCAGCTTGTGTCGCTTTTAAGCCCAAAACAGCGCTTCAGCTTGTCTCTCTTGCCGCTAGTCTTTAGCCTCTAGGCCAGCACAAACTGAGTAATCGAACCAGCCTTGTTTTCACAGATAACTGTATCAGATAAAGATTTTTTATCAGAGGCAATTATTATTTAGACCTAAATTCTCTTTAATCAACTCATGGTACTACCTCTGAAATTGACCCCAGGGTAGCAGTGATCATTAGTGGCCCTGTCTGACAGTGTCACGCTAATTCTACATTTCGCCATACGGGCTGCACCATACTCTGAGGGCCAAAAAATCCCACGCTATAATTGCCAGAGAAATTTAAATTACAAAGAGCACAGGGGCCCATATAAAATCGCTTTAAACTTTACTAATGATTTTCTTTCCTCCCTTTCCCTTTCTTTTCTCCTCGTGCTCTTCAGCAAAACTTTTTTTCTCCCTCCAGTGCAACTTTTCAGACTCAGTCCCTCCCCCTCTTCATATTTAGCATTTTGATACTCTGCTGCATAATGGCAAAGCCTCTGGCATTCGCAGTGTGCTGAACAAGTGATATCAAAACTAATTTATCCCCCCTTCCACACTGCGCTATGAAAAGTAAGAACATTTGATTAGGTTTTCATGCTCCGATTTATTTGCGATACGGCCGATTCGGATGAAATTAAGGTATTACCATTTTTATGTCTCACTCTTTTGATGTAATAAGACAGCTGGTCCAAAATGAAAAGGCTGCATGTTCTCCGTGATGCTGAAAGAATGGATCAGCAACATAAAAAGCGCTGGACTGCAGCATGTAAATGGGCTATTATCAAGTAGAAGACTATTTATTTGAAAAACTGAGAAATGAATGTGATATGCAAAAAGATTCCCAATATATGTACTTGTTCTTATTTGTAATGAGGAGGAAATAAGTTAGTCAGTGCTTAAATTATGAAATCTGGTCTCATGAGGTGTCTGTTAATCCTTTTTGTTCTATATCTGGACGGCTTTTTCTTTGGGGAAATCCAACGGAAAATGTCAAGCCCCCTTGTGTTTTGCCAACTGTTCAACATGACAGTGGGCCTGTTTATCTTGAAAAAGGGTCCTGGCTCCCATTGGAAAATTGGTCAAAACATGCATTAGAACATTCCAAGGAGGCCTGAAGCTGTACTGATAAAAAAAAAGGCAACTTACTATATCAGCTATCAGTCTTTTCTGGTGTTTAGGTTATTTTTCCTGCTGACCCTTTCATATGGTGTAGTTCTAGAGACCTGTTTATTTTTTAATTTCAAGTCAGAACAGTTATCAAGAACAAGTTATATTTTTTTTCCAGTATTTGGGTGAGCAGTAAACATATTTACTAAAAATTAAACAATAGCAACTAAATATAGCATAGAAATATTCAGTTTTAAGTGTTTTGCCATTTGCCTCTATTGTAGCTTTTCAGGAGACTTGCTATTAGTTCCCCTCCACAGAAGAAAGAACATTTTTCAAGGCTTCTTATCAACTCTAAAGCCTTAGAAGTTGGCTGCATCTTCTGCTTCCTATGATCCATTCAAGCTATGATCCATGCAAACTACACTCCCCAGTTTGGGTGTTCTAGGGCAATTTGTCTTTTTTGTTGTTCATTTCCCTTCACTGTAACATCTTTTCGAAAAGCTATACCCCCTTTAGATTTAAATATCTAATAAAATCACAAGAGTCAAACGTTCCTGATACACTATGAATAGCTTAATAATGTCCTTTTGAAAACGAGTTGAATGAAGGAATAATTAAAATCAACAAAAGGCTGGCCTCTGATATTTGCACAAAACTGTACATGTAAGAGAGTATTTGAATGTATGCACACATGTTTGTGAAGTGTTACTTCCAACACTGGAGATGTTTCTGCACGTCTAGATGCTGATATGCTTGGCAGATAGGACCGCAGAGCCAGAATGCGGTGTTGTTTCTGCTACCATTCCAACTGTTAGCCTGCTGAGCAAAGCAATGCCAGCTTCATTAATCACCCAGCTTGCAAGTGCATGTCGCTCAACATGCGCGCGTACGCATACACAGCGTTATCACTTAATTGTGTTCGCTAATGAATTCTCACTCAACATTAACGTCAGCTTTGATGTCAAATATGCGAAGGCCAATGGAATGACACATTTGTCTGTATCTGCCCCATAATGTAATGAGAACCACCACTCAACAGTCCAGTGAACAGGTATGAGCCGAATCAAATTTCACATCCAAACCACCACACCGGATCAAACACAGTTTCCCTATCAAGCCCTTTCTGCCTCCTGCAGACACCATCCTCACGGGAGTGCCACAAAACAGGCTGCTCATTCCTGCTCAATGCATCATTCTGCATAAACTCAGTTATGGATAATTCATCTGAGCCTTTCATTACTCACTTCATGGAAAATCAATAACCTCAATTAAGTCAAACTCAAAAGCATCGCTCTTAACAAAGTTTCATCACATTTAATTTATTAAGGGCAAGCGAGAGGGAATGGTAGGCGGGAGTGTGATTTTAATCACCCTAGTACACAAGAAGCAACGACCTCTTAATTCCTGATGTGCATGCAAGACGTGACTTGTATGTGAAGGACCTGAAAACTTTTTGAAACGTATGCTCCAGCAGGACATAAAGCAAAAGAAGCCTTTAGCTGGACCTCATGGTATCAGCCATTTAGTAGTGCTTCTGCTTGATGGATGAGGACAGCAAGAGGGAAAGTCTCAATTTGACACCTCAAAATGCTGCCCTTGGAATGGTTTATTAAGGTAACATCATTAATGACAAACTGAACTATCAGCAAACAGGCAGATTGATACGGTCACATAAGTGGTACTTTAAAAATATATGATACATACATATATACATATAAAATGGTGTTTCATGCCTCTACCTTAAAGAAAACAGAAATATCAGCTCTGGTGACTGCTTTCTGCACTTGAGGAGGTGAGACAGTAGCATTTACTGAGAAGAGATGCTCTTATTTCTGTTCTGCTCATTAATCTGATGAACTCATATTCTGGATTGTCTACAGCCGGCAATGAGGCCCTACATTTTTGTAAAGAGCGGCAGGCCGGGCAAACCCCTGCGACCCCAGCTCGTCTCTGTTCTGAAGACGGAATGTTAAGGTTGGCTCTGAGTGTGATAAGAGTCATTGTTTGTTGTTGTGTGGTGCTACCTTTGGGAGTGGACTAGTCGAACAGCAAAATCACTCAGGAAGCAGGCGACCCTCCAGGGGCCCGGCTCACGAGATGGAGAAAGAGGTAGAGGGGGAGGATGTGTGGGGGACAATATTTCAGTGCTACCAGAGCACAGTCTGGGAAAAGACTGCCCAACACATTCAGGGTCCTACTTAAACAGACACTTTAACAGACATCGGCTGTGAAAGGAATAAACAGGTGAAGACTGTTTAAAACAGGCAATAAATGGAGCCAAACAAACGAAATAGTTTGACCCTGCCAACAATGCATATAAACAATCAGCAGCAGCAAAATTTGGATGGTAATCCCTGAAAAACGAAGAACAAAAAATCTCTAACAATCTGGGACCCTGTTTAAACGGCCCCAAGCAATGTGAACTGTGCCAAGTAAGGTAATTAAACTCACAATGATGTGCAACCCAAATGATTTTTTTAGCCATGTAAAATGTCCACCAAGACTACCAGGCATTTTTAGAGCAACCAGATAGCTGGTAGACCTTTCTGATACAAAGTAAGAGAGTGAAAATTCCACTGTGGAAGAACAAAAACAAGCTTCTTGTTTATCAGTGTGATGCCTTTGTTTGGTTCCTTGCCATCAATCCAAAATGTTGCCGTTATTTCCCTTTCTTCTTAATGATCAAGAGCCTTATCAGTCTGCCTGAACATCATCTGCCTCATTAGAGAATCTAATTTCCCTTTGTGCCATAAGAAGCTCTGCATCTGCCACGGGAAGACAAAGTTTCAAAGGCCTTTAGTCATTTCAGTGAGCAGGAACAGCATGTATTTCCTGCATTACTGCTTTACACCAATATTCCTTCATGTTTATCTCGTATAAGAGCCAGACTGGGAAAACAACAACTATACTACTGCCTATCAAAACAGGCCAGCAGCACATTCAGTAGGAAAGCAGAGTGCCCAATTCTTTCAGGCCCATTGAATAGAGGATGGCCAGACAAGCTTGAACGAAACTGATAAATTGCACTCAGTTTCCATGCCAATGAAAGAAGAAAAACAAAGAAAGAAAGAAAGAAACAAATCCAGATTAAAAAACCCTGATTCACCCCCCTCCTCTGCTTATAAGCTAAGAAGCTAATAACTGTGTCTGCAGAAGTGGCACAAGAAGCAGGCCTTGTTTATGGCCACTGGGGAATTTCAGCAATATGGCACTTCACGATGGGCATCTTCCACTAAAAACCCTGCTTAAACACTAATAATGCTGAAGCTCCCTTGAGTCCACTTTACTCACAGCCCTTTCCAAGCAGATCTTACTTATTAATATGCAATTCTGGAAACATGTGACATACATTTGCATTAGCAAAAGACTGCTGCCAAGAAAATCTAAGTCAACCAAATTTTAGTTTTTGCCATACATCAAACTCCAGAGAGCACCAGGAGGAAAAATAAGCAAAATACCAAATGTGGTATTATAGAGACACCAAACTGTCTCTAATTATTAACTCAGGCTTATCAGCCTTCCAAACAAATTGAATGAAAACACATCACACCAAATGTTAGCACATATCAGCTATAGTTACTCCGAGAAACTCTGAAGTCTTTCCTTTTTTTTACAGACAGAGAGCAATATCTCATCCAAGTGTCCCAATTAGCTGACATTTGAATTAAGGCTTCTAGCCAAACAAAAATTGTCAAATATGAAATAAGAGGCAGTAGCAACACTTCAATCATCTTAATGTGGTGTCATTGGAGCAGCAGTGGATGCAGGCCTCCATCTGCCAGCATTTCCGCCGCCCTTAACAGTCAAGATAAATAGACATACCAGTCCTGGCAGCGCACTGAGGCAGCCGATTGCAATCGGCTACCCCATTGCTAGCTAAAGTAGGTTAGCAATCCTTGCAGGTGTACTTCCAGCTGATGCACTGGATGCAGGGGTCAACGTTAGGGGGTCAGTCTCCGCCTGCTGCCTGACAGACCTCTACATCATCCGGCCAGCGTCCCTTTCCAAGCAAACTCTCCAAAGCCCATCACGCCATCAGTGACCGAAGGCACAATCACCTGATTATGATACAGGTTTCCAAAGCACCAAGTTAGCCAAGAGGAGCAATGATTAACCAATGTAATACACAATGCAGACATAAACTCAAACACTGAAAGAGCTACAGATTCATGATTTCATGATTTCATATATATATATATAGTATAAGATAAATACAAAAATAAATGTAACAGTACTAAATAATATTTCTTTTTTTATTTCGTTTCATCAAAATCATGAATAGATAAAACCAACTTGGTATAATGTCTTTTAAAACTCTCATATGTAACCAGAAGGTGAATAGCATCTGGGTTCTGTGATGAAGCAGGGATTGGACATAAATTGCAGGTTTCTCTGTTAATAGTAAAACAGTTCCATCGATTTAAATAACCTTGTTCATAACTTTCATCATGAAACACGGGCAAGTACAAATGCTCACTCTGCAACTACTATGAGAACAGATTACTTTCAGACTGTTTCATAATAACCATAATACCATTAACTCGGGAAAATGATTTCAGTATCTTTGTGTCAACAACATACACTAGTCCAGAACTGCTCTGTCAGCCTGAATAATGATCAGGCCTTGTTTTCCACGGTCCTCAAAACTGTCAGCTTAATGCCTACAGAGGTTTACTGCCCTCTGCCTTTGCATTGAAATCTGAGGAAATAGTCAAAACCTTAAGCTCATGTTTTCATGATACACATTAGCATGACTAAACTCCAATGGCACTCAGTGCAGAGAAAATAACAGTCAACCTCTTGGCCAAACCATTCTGTTTAAAAGGAGACTTCACAGAGGGGGGTTTACATTTTTGTTTACATTTTACTTTTCCTTGTGTTTTTTTTTTTCTTTCTTTCTTGACAAAACAGAAATGAGGGCAAAAACATATTTGTAAGAGGCTTGTACTTGGATTTGAGCCATGTAACGATAATAAACAACACACAAAAAGAGGAAGGCATGCATTTTTTAAAGAGTTTTTTATAGACCGTCTGTGGAGCAATATCTGCTTAATGGTTGAGATTTAACAGAACATTCATGCCATGCTGACTAAGAGGGGGGCCTCTTTCAGCACGTTAGCAGTCTGCTCAGAGCAGACAGTGAGGCCAGTGTGACTGTTTGCTCCATGCAGGGCCATCAAATGCTCCACTGGTTTGGGAGAGAAAAGTTCATGAAGCATTTGCCTGCTGGCGACATGTTAATCTGACCTTTGCTTGAGAAGCAGCAGTGAGGTTCTTAAAAAAACAAAAAAAACAAAAAAAAAAAAACTCCTCCTCCAGCCTCTACGGGGCTCGGTAAACAACCTGCATGCAATTCTGATTGGGTTGCCATCGTAAAATCAAACAGCCATGTTTATCAGTGATCTGGGGAAAAACGAACACAGAGGAGCAGGAAGAGGAGGAGGGAAATAAACAGACGTTTTCATGTTGGGACTGTGATGTGGGCAGCAGACTCATATATAACATGCAGAATGGAATAGGGAAGCTTAAAGATATTCTTTAGTCCCACCCTCTAACTTTGGTATTTTCTCTTTCAAAAGCCTTTTTAAAAGCCTTTAAAATATGATTATATATACACACACACATTTATACTCTTTACTCTTCTGTTAAAACATCTACTGCTCATTATAGACCATTAATTAGCCTTTAGATATATTCCCCACTTTCTCTGCTGTAGGTTTCCAAGAGTGTGACACATCATCATAGAAAAATTCTCAACCTTGCCACATAGACTAAGTGACCTATGGGTCAGATGAGTTTTATGAAAATATATATTTGTGGTTTCCTGCATAGCCTTTCATAGTTTAATACCAGAACACCACAACTATAACAAAAAGCACTATAGCACAAGTGTGTGCTTTCGAACTTACTACTCACATGTAGCAGTCTGAAGTTTTTCCAGCAGTGGAGCTACCAGCACACACAAGAAACAGCTACAAGCAGCAAGGTAAAACCACACACACACACACACACACACACACACACACACACACACACACACACACACACACACACACACACACAC
>JBBPDC010000007.1:16658896-16670221 GCA_037974485.1 Hemigrammopetersius urotaenia | reverse complement strand
CACACACACACACACACACACACACACACACACACACACACACACACACACACACACACACACACACAAAGACAGACCCACAGACCCATCTCTCAGGTGCCTGGACTTTTGCACCAAGGTTTTTTTTTTAATAAAGTGTCTGGGCAGATGAATCTGATAACAAGCAGCCTAATGCTTTTCAAGGTGTCTGGGGTTCACACATTTATCCAGCTCCTCTGCACTTACCGTGGGCAGAATTTAATTAGTGCCTCCACATTCAGACATACACGCCATGAACTAATAGCATTTGCTAAATAATTCATCCAACCCATCTACATGCAAATAATTGCAAGCGGAAAAAGCACACACGAAGCAGAGGTGTAGCAGGTCATTTTCCGATTCACTGGCTCTGTTAAAGTCGTGGATCTCCTGTTACTGGGCACCCCGCCTGCCTCAGACGTAAAGGTGAATGAGGAAGGGTCAACAGAAATGTAATCAGTGGTCTGCTCAGATCTAAAAGACCAATGTTCTAAGTCAAAGACTTCAAGGAGCTTTCTTTTTCATGATCCCTCCCAGTGCTTCTGTTTGACCACTTAGAAGGCGATTTGTATTATTTTTTTAAATCCATAACTCTATGATTACATATTTGATTACCCAGCATCATAAATTGCATTTTTGTGCATGCATTTGCATTTTGCACTGACAGACTTAAGTTTGCATCCCTCCTTGCATGCCTATTATAATAAAATATTTCTACTTCTTAAGTCATTCTGACCTAAAGTTAAGAATCTACCATTCTGACAGACTTCCTCAGCTTGTTTTAATGAACTATTAGCAGTCAATGACACCAAACTAGACATACTACATTGCAGCGCACAGTATTACCTGAGCTGAATTTGAAAGAATTAATGGCAATCAGCAAGATCCAAGCAGAATGCCCAAAGTAGCCAAAGAAGGACCATTTTTATTTTGTAAATGTTACACAAGCACGTAAAGGTTAAATTAATTAAATTAATTCCAAAGAGAGGAGAGCATGTAGATGTTGTAGCACAATATTATGACTGATTTGTCTGAAATTTTGCATCTACACGCCACGTCAAATAAGCCTAAAAAAATTTCACACTTGCTTGTAACAGCTGCTGAATTTTAATTGACCATTAGTGGCCGTATTGTTGGGGGGAGCCAAATGGATCATCATGGAAATGAGCAAACATAGTTAAGTGTAAACAAACCAAATTTCAATATTTTAGCAATTCTTGAGGTATTGAAATACATCAGTCCAAAGAATGTGGTAATGATTCAAGACATGATGTTTAAACCTTTGGTTCACAAAACCTGGCAGTGTCGTGTATTTACTGGTGAAGTTTGATTAGCTATTGGCAGGAATTTTGTTGAGCGAGCCAAATGGAACTTTAGGAGATGTGAGCAAATAAAGCCAAGCCAAGTTTCGTGTTTATTTGTGAAGTCTAAGTTTATGCACTTGTACACTCAAGACATATTTAGTGTACAAATTATGCTTCTTCAGTTTAGATCTAGGCTGTGAAGCAGAAAAACTTCTTTCTCTGGAATTATGAAGGTCCAAAACCTTTGGGATGAGCTGAAGTGGTGTTTTAAGGCGAAACATCAGCATCTGACCTCACATTCTGAATCTTATGTATGAAATGTGACTAACTACAATGGCTCCAATGCAAAATCCAATATATATAAGCTATATCCACTAACATACATGCGCTTAAGAAAAACGGTACTACAAAGGGCGATGCAACAAAACAGTGTTCTCCGAAGCTGGCTCTGGAGGCAGCCTGACCTGTACATTCTAATGTTTACTCTGTCATGTATAGCAGAAACAATTGATAAGCTAATTAGATGGATCAAGTGTGTGTTAGAATCACAAAAGCCACTAAAAGGTGAGTAAACATAGTTAAGTGGACAGTTAAGTGGACAGTAACTGCAACACGGACACCAATTCAAACCAAAGCTGTATTTCACCTTCCACGCACATTAACAAAAACCACTTATGCTGAAATTAAGAGTAGTTTAGTGACTTAGAGCAAGTATGAAAGGCACACATTTGTTCCCTTCCTTCCAGAAAAAAAGCTGTATAAAGCTTTAGAACAGATCAAATGGAGAAACCTGCTCGAGGACCAAAGCACTGATGTTTCTGTTCCAGCCCCGTGTAATTTGGTAGCTGTGGGGCAGTGGAGTACTTCGGTCTCTTTTTTCCCCCTTGCCATTTCTCTCTCTCTTATTGTCCTTCGCTGTGGGGGGTCTAGCAGAATTTTCTTTTTTTCTCCACCATCTTTCATGGTGTGGTAGTTTGATAAACTCTCTGTGGAGGCTGATCGGCAGGCCACTGGCCAGGGGGCGCAAGTCTGGCCGTGTTTCAACACAGCAGAGCCAGCGGGGAGCCGGTGGAAAGCGAACTCACCTTTGGAAAGAGCCAAAAAAGGAAAAAAGCATAGCAATGGGGGGAAAACAGTGAGCAGTAATGAGGTTGGTCTGAAGCCTCTTTCTTTACTATGAGCAATGTAGGTATATCTATGTGCATTTTCATGTGTTTGTTCCAACAGCTTGGTCGATCTATCTATCTGTCTGTCTACAAATTTACATATAAAATATCAAAATCTTTGATATACTGTCAATTTTTGAAGGTGTGATTTTTGCTACTTCCCCTTGAATCTATTAAAATATATGGATTGCAATATTTAAATCAATCTCACATTGTGATTGGAATTATATAAAAAAGGGGATTCTTTGTACGTTAACTGGGTTTTGGCAATTTTGGACAAGGATAAAACTCAAAAGTGCACACTCATCTTGCCAATAGCAAATATAAATCAAATGTAAATGAGGTGGCCGCAGAATAACACTAAAGTAAGACATGTAGGAAGTATTGTGATAAAGGTTGGGAAGGAAAAATATTGAGGTTTTCAGAATAAATTAGCAAAGTAAAGCCTTGCTGTTTTCTTCTTTTCACTTTTGGTCACACGAGTCACAGCAATAGGCAGAGCAGTAGACTATCAATCTACAATAGCTGGGCATTATGAAGGTCTATCAACTGGCCCGAATAAAAGCTATAAGAGAGACACCATTAAATAAACTCATACAGCACTTCAGCGAGTGTCTGGAGGCTGCATCTGCCTTTCAGCTGCCATGCTATTACAACTGTCAATACATTTGCTTGGCTACAGACTATTACAAGCTAGGTCGACACTGAGCAATGTCAAATATGGCAAATGTGAAGCTCTCTTCTGATTCCAGTACATTTAGTAAAGCCTTACACATCCACAAATGTTTCATACACTTCGCTAGGCTTTCATTCACCGCTCTTTCATGCCCTCTCTCAATCTCACCACTTTACAGGATTCAGTTGAAGAAAAACAAGGGTCTTCACCCAGTACTCTTCAAAGTGCATTTCGACCTACTGAAATCAATTTTGTAAGTTATATTCATATTCAAAGGATGTATCCGGCTGAAGGTCAAACAAGAGCCCTCTTAATCATCGCTGTCACAGTGAAAAAAGCTTCTATTTCCGAAAAAACAATTCCACGGAGGCTAAAAAGGCAAAATCAGAATGCAAGCAGGTTATATTTCTCATATGTATATCTATGAAAATAAATATATAATTATTAGATTGAGAGAGAGAGAGAGAGAGAGAGAAAAGAGAGAGAGCGAGAGAGAGACATTACAACTTACCTCTGACTGCTTCATCTACTACTTCAACGACTCGATCAATCTGCTGAACCTGAAAAAATAAGCAGAGATAGGAGGATAGAAAAGTTTGGATACGTGTGTGTATGCACACGTGTATCAATCTCAAAAATGTCCACTGCAGTCCAAACAGGTTTCATACTGCTCAGGTTTGTTGGTGAACAGAAAGACATTCAGCAAAGACTTTCAGAAGCCTCTCTGTCAGCACTGCCCATTGCAGCCTCTCCTAGCTGAAGCTGAATATCCAAAGAAGCCTGCGTGGAATCAGATCTCTGTGTATTAAACCTCACTGACCCACCATGGGGTGCAAAATTCTCATGTTCATAAATATATCAGCAGCACTGCGCTGAGCATCTTTCCTGAAAAAATATTTTCATTCATTTCATTTATATTCAGCAACTGTTATTTTTGGCCATGAGATTTTACTTATTGTAGACACATAATCTAACTGCCATGTATATCTGTTATCTACACATTTGTAGAAGATTAAGCTGTGTGTGTATTGTATTAAACATGTAACATATGCATTGAAATGTGACTGAACTAAACAATAAAATATATTTAAAAATATGTATTACTGACTTTTTCATGATTTTATTGCTCTTTCCTGGGTTTTGCTCAGAAAAAAACAGCCCTTCTAGCAAAGAGAACTTTATAGACAGTTGAAGGTTATGTTATCTACCTATGTACTCATCACATTATTGTTTTATACATTTCACATCAGCAGGAGACATGGAAGGGTGGTGCTGGCTAGTATTGTCTGCAAAGAGCAAAGCTCAAGGGCACTGTAGATTGCAACTGAATGACTGACCAGAGGAATCTTGCCTCGATTAATACCGTCAGACAGAAATTTCCATGAATGTCTGTAATAAGTGGAATGATATGAAAGCTATGTATCAGAAGCACAAAACCCATTGCCAATGGCAGGACTAATTCATTTTTTAACCTGCAATAATCAAGAAATATTAGGCCTCTTCATTTGGGATGGCCTAATCATTTCAGGGGTCCTTTCTGTAGCATTCTGAGTAACTGTATAACAATAAAAGTTTATGAATATGGCATAAAACTTGATTTGATATTCAATAACTGCACCCGAGTTACATTTAGAAGTCAGTTCACTGAGCATTGCTTGCACTCTCTGTTGTGTCAGGTTTGCGGGCTTATTTCTTTGCAACTACTCCCTGAGCACAACACAAAGGCACAAATTTGCAGCTTTAAAAATAGGTAGTGGTCATGTGGAACAGTGGTGCCCAACCTTTATTTCGTCACAGACCGGTTTAATATCAGAAACTATTTTCACGGCCCGGCCTTTAAGGAGTGGCAGATAAATATACGTATTTATACAAATAAATGATATGCATAAAAATGGGGATATTTTAATAGTATAATAATGGGGTATCTTTGAAATATAATAAATAGCGTAAATTCAATGTGTACTCGCAGCTTTATTAACAGCATTTTCATAACAACGAGCCGGCAACATAACACGGGTTAAAATCTACGTGTTTTTTTTTCTGTGCAGCCCGCGGACCGGGGTTTGGGGACCACTGATGTGGAAGATGGACGTTGGAGAATTCTTAAACCTCTTATGCATAAGAAAACATAAAAAGATCCCAGTAGTTTGGGAAAAAAGTACATGGCCTCATGTCTTCTTACATTCATGCGTCATTATAGTCAACTGTTGGAAAAATAGGAGTCATTATCTGGATCCCCATGCAGCCTTTATCACATTCTCAACTTTGCCTAAGTCATCATAAATGTGTGCTGAGGTTTCACGGCATTATTTGCTGACGAAAATTAACACTGTCCTTCTTGGCAAGTGATCTAACAAAAATGTGGCTTGTTGTGAGGAGGGCAAAGGCAGTTGAGGTTTATATTAAACAAGTCAACATTACATGCATATAAACACGGGCATGTTGTCCTTGGGGTATCCTGTTAGTCTGCAACAGGATGAGTGCCATTTAAAAGAATAATTCCCACAGTACTCATTTCATCCAGAAAAAAAACTGATGAAAGGAAGTGCCACAGAGAGAGAGGGAAAGGGAGAGAGGGTGACCAAACTAAATAAGAGTGCTTTTCCAGAGGCCTTTGACAGTTACCCCACTACCCTTTTCTGCAACTGCCCTCATTTCTGCATGGGGATTGCGAGATTGCTCAATCTGAACTATTAAAGGATAATGTGCTGCAATTGCGTTTCATACCCCCACGGCTAAATAGCCTAGCCTGCAAGTATGTGCTCTCTCGCTTGCTTGCACACACTCTCCTTTTTCCTTCAACCTACAAGACGATTATGGCAGGGCATGGACCATGAGAGGCACCAGGCATTTCTCCCTGCCACCACTTATATGCATGACAAGCAAAAGAATCAAAATCGATATCTCCCTAATGGCAGGCCTGTCTGGGTCCACTCTAAGCAGCAGGCCGCTCGGAACAGGTGCCCAGCAGGGGCCCAAGCGCTGCTGTGTTCTCCGAATGCAAGACGAGCAGGACCTAGACTCAGCAGAGCAGTCAACAGGAATCAGAGAAGAGAGGAGGGTAATTTTATTGTGTGGGTTTTTGAGTGAGACAGGATGGAGGGCCGTTTGGCCTCACTAGGCTGTCATCAGGCCGAAAAGGCTCTATCTGCCACAGACGTCTATCCTTTGAGCAGGGCGGAGCTGGCTGGGCCCCAGGCCGAGATCTGTATCCCAATCTTTGCAAGTGTTGTTTTCAAAGACATCCAGTTGAAAGTCTGAAAGGAAAGGCAATTTCAAATGTCCATCTAGTCAAAGGTGTGAGGAAGCAATCTGACTGTGCAGGAGGAAAGCAAAGGCAGCTCAATAGTTCAACCCAGCACCATAAAAGAAGGAACAAAATCTTAATTCTACTTGCTTCTCCCCCAAAGGGTAAGTTGATGGCAGAAGAAAATGAAGTGAATGAAATGCTGATGGTGAATGAGATGCTGGTGGTGGTAAGCATGCAGTACTGCATTAGCTTTGGAGCTCCACTGCAAGACTAAAGGAGCAAACGTGTCATGATGAAGAATGGATACATATCATTTCATTATCCTGGCTGTTTCTCTGTGCAGCAGAACAGGTAGCTGAAGTAGGACATTCCCTTTAAAGGCAATAAAAGTTGAAGATGTGTACTAAGGTTCAGGGGTTCCCTCTTGTGCGAGCCAAGGGTCAGGGTGTAGTTGTCTGCGGTCAGCTAGCAGCAGGCCATCTCTGCCATTTGGACGCTTCACTGCTCCAGCGGATGCCCCGCTGGGCCAGGAGATGAGCATCCCCCTCCCACCTCCCCTCATCCTTCCACCATCCCACTGCTTCAGCGATCGATGCCCTTTTTCAGGAAGACTATACTTACCCCCTCTCCACTGCTTCTTTTAACTTCATTGGAAAAAAAATAATAATAACGAGAGAAAGCAGGCAGCCAGGCCCCGCTGGGGCCAAGGGGTTTTCAGGCCACTGCTACCTAACTCGACCCCAGTGACATTGGGATTTAAATTGCCCACTGTCCTCTGTCCAGCTGGGCTGCAGAGAAAGGAGAGAAAGAGAGGGTACCATTGAGACAGCCAAGCTGAGAAAAGTAGGGAGAAAAAAGGAGGGCAGAAGACTTCCAAAGCAACTGAAGACTTCAGGTGGAATTATTTTTCTTCCATAAAAGTTGATCAAAGGCCATAAAGGAAAAATTCTCCTTACATGAATGGTTCAAGCAGTCGATTTGGTCAGGAAAAAAACATCCCTGTGAAACAGCAGCATGGAGACTACATGCTCACCATGCAGACTACATGCTGCACAGAAGAGACACAGATTATATCTGCTGTTACACCAGGGAAACAAAAAAGATTCACCAAAAATTAAACATTTTCAGTAAGAATTCTGTGAACTTGAGCAATACTATTGATTTATGTTGTTCTGGTCCAAAGTGTGACAGCAACACCAAAATGTTCCCTTCAAAACACAGTTCAGACTTAAAATGAGCTTGAGCAGGCTTATTATAGTTAATCAACCGTGACAGAGACTATGCTGTTCATTTTTTTGTTTGTTTGTTTTTTTTGCTTATTGTTGTGCATATCATGAAATAATGCAATACTCCAGGCTGAGAAGCCCTTTTCACTTATGTTTATTTCACTTATGGCCTCTTTAAGTGGATTAATTAAGCCATGGTTAGTGCTGACTGTCATTTACATTAATCAGCTACTTTTTTCTACAAATACAAATCCTACATTAAACACTACAATATAAATAATCAGATGAAATAAATAGGCCACATACACTCATCATATGTCAGTGGCAAATTCAGGACCAAGTGCTCAGCAGGTTTATTCAGTGGTTCAAGAGTCTAGTCAGAACAGAGTCTCAGTGCCCTAGCACTGACTAAGTGTTCTCGACTCAGTTAAAGGCATAAATGCCACAGAGCAGTCAAACATTAACTACCTTGTCAAAGAGAACAATTTCCTCCGGGATAAATAAAGTTTTCTGATTCTGATTCTGAGGGTATACAGACAGAACTTTTTAATGTTATTTGGTATGCATTTTATATAAAATATGTGGCATGTACTTTCCTGGGCAGTACATTTATTTATATTTATAGGGAGGGAGAAACTCTTACCCCAATAATGCTCAAGCCTTTGAGGTAGTCTATTCTAGGCTGGGCCTGCGGAACACAGCCTGCTACCACCACCTTCTTGTTCTGCTCTTGGGCCTTCCTGAGAGACAGGGAAAGAGAAATGTTTGTGAGACTGATACAATGAGACCAAGACAGAGAGACAGAGAAAGAGACAGATGGATAGATAGAAATATAGACAGAGATATAATCTTAAAGAAATTATATATGAATTAATCACATCTGTAGCACATCTATTTAAATGCAAATTATGTGTGGTTTGACAACAGTTTACCATATTGCTATTAACAGGTGCTACTAAAAGTATACACTGCAGAAGACAGGAAATGTTTCTTTTTCTTTTAAGCGGATCACTGTCTGATCTTTTCATTGGCGTCTGAAGACCGCTTACATAAAGAAGTCTCAATGATTAGAGCACAACCGTTTTTCATGCCGCCTACAGCAGCCAGTATGAACTCCAGTTGAACCATATTCTCAGAGAAACTGTGAAAAATGAGATTCTTCAGAACTGGAGCTGTGTTATAAAACATCTCAATCCGGTAAACAAACACAACACGGACATTCAAAAGTAGGTCTAAACGAATACACCTGTTCAGGCTGAGCAAGATCTTCTTCAAAAAGACTTCTAGAAGAGGTGGTAACATATTACACATTCAATTTTGGTTTTATAGTAATCTTCCTAAATCAACACCGCCAACATTTTCTAGTTTGAGGCAAGTGTGTGATGATTTAGACATCAAGTTGGAATACTTGTTGATTCTTTTATGGGTTAGCTACGTTAGACTAATCAACAATATTCTGGGAAAGCGGATTACAGTAAACCCCCACTTATCGCGGGGGTTACGTTCCAAGAGCTGCTGCACATAGTGTGGAAAAAAAAAATGCCTACAATTACTATTTTTATAGTGGAAACCCTAAATATGCCCCCAAATATGCTCCCAAAACACTTTTTCATTTAAAACTCAGTTTAATACATTACCCTAAAAGAAAAAGCAAAGGTAAACCCATAATCATACTGTACAGTTTATTTCATTAACAGTAATAAGGCCAGCAGCCAATAAGCAGCAAGGTGAAATGAATACCGTTCTTGTATTGGCTACTTTCAGACTTCACGCCTCTGAGTAAAGAAGCTCTTTTTGTTTTTCTCTCCACTGCGCGAAAATATTTAAAGTTATAGCCTCGTCCGCCACACCCCCTTGTCCTCGTGAGGGCCGAGGGGAAATCACAAAAGTAGAAAAAAAATGCGGAGGATATCTGCTGTGCTGCTTCTGTGCTAGTGTAGGGGTTTCAGCAAACAATTATTAGTTTGGTTCTCAGAAAAATCTGTGTTGGACTGAAACCACGACTGCTGAGCTGCTTTAAAGTGAGGGTTTACTGTAATGTGTAAATATGCTGATTTGCAACTATTAATATGGATAGCAGAGACAGATATAGAGGAATAGAGAGAGATACAAACAGCAGTCGCAACAGCTGATAACTGAAGGATGAAGGGATGTCTCAGCACCACCGCCTCTTTAAGGCTCAGCTGTGTTTTACAGAAGTGATCCCACCACGTTTAAAGACAGGAGAAGTCAGAAAAAGAGCTTTGGGCACGAAAACTGTGGAATAACCTTCAATAAAGCATATGTAATGTTTCATGTTATCAGTCTAGCATTCTCTGCAGACTAGAGCAGCGCAGTCACTCTGTCAGCTCTCTCCTGGGCAACACAGCATCTCGGCGCTTCCGAAAGCAATAACATGCCAAAAGCCTCTCTGTTTCACAGGCACTGTTTGAAAACTACAACACATGAGGGATGAGACATTTTAGAGGTTTAAGTTGCCACAAAATAACTACTTGAAGACAAGCTGCTATGAGAGGAAACAATTGAGCTGATCCTCAGGAATACACAGCGGAGCATAACAAAAAAAACTGAAAAAAATTGTGCTGGCTCAGATAAGATTTAGTCCTGGGCAAGATCGTTTATGTTAAGGGGATCTGGAAACCTTTAGTGTGGTGTGATAGCTTTGCACACATATACCAATCATATGTGTGCTCTCTCTGCCATAATAAAATCACATTTTTCAGCATCTCAGGAGTAGAAAAGAGAAACGTTCTTTCCCTAATGTACATTTTTTATGATCAATGCTTTAAAAAAAAAAAAGAAAAGAAAAAAAGATTGTTATAAAACAGCAATAAGAGCAGCAGTAAAAGCAGTTGAAGGGCACTCTTAGTTATAAATGCATATATATACGCCTACATACAAACAAATACAGAAATACTCATTAAATGATCTAGTGACTCACCATACTATTACAAACACAGTCATTTAGACCATGAGGAGATCATTTTAGGACACCAAAGGATCAAAATTACTTTTTAATAGTGTTATAATTTAAAAATGATTCATATTGTATTTTTATCAAAATAAGAGGATTCATGTACCAGCCCTGGCCCAATTGTAACAGGTTCTGGCCCAGTAACTCACTGCACAGACAACGATGCCTGGGCTCAGCAATAGGAAAATTAATGTGATACATCTCCCGTGTGCCACCAAAAAACTCTGACCTATTGAAGGCATGGACTTTAAAAGACCTGAGAAGGTATAAAGTGAAACCTCCGTGGACTGGACTAGTTTGTTCAGCACATCCCACAGATGCACAACCAATTTTGAATCTAAGAAATTTGGAGGCCAAGTCAACCCCTTGAACTTATTGTCATGTTCCTCAAACTGTTCTTGAACAATTTCTGCAGCACAGCAGGGTGCATTATCCTGTTACAAGAGGACAATGTCAATAGGAAATGCCATATACATGAAGGGTGTACTTGGTCTGCAACAGTATTTAGGTAGGTGGTTCGTGTCAAAGTAACATCACTATAAATGCCAAGACCCAAGGTTTCATTGAAGAATGTTGCACAGAGTATCACACACTACCTCCACCAGCTTGCCTTCTTCCCATAGTGCCATCTCTTATTCAAGATTCAAGATTCTTTATTCGTCACATGCAGTCATACAAGTACAACACACAGTGAAATGTATCCTGAACCGC
>JBBPDC010000007.1:16605911-16622898 GCA_037974485.1 Hemigrammopetersius urotaenia | reverse complement strand
CACACACACACACACACACACACACACACACACACACACACACACACACACACACACACACACACACACACAAAAGATGGACAACCACCAACCACAAATGGACATCATTACACAAAAATAATTAAATATTGTTTAAGCAATGAAAACTAACAATATGAAATTATATTTTTAAGCCAGCCTCTGGTGACTTAAAGTTCTAGTAAGTTCTAGTATTATTGTTTAAAAAAAGCCTTATTAATGTCACATGGTCATGGTCAGTCAATGACTGTGTATGCGGTCATATGATTACCGAAATCTGTTAATGTAGACAATATATTTTGGGAGTTCTGAAAGGGATGCACTGCAGAGTCTAATAAAAGAATATAATTAGGGTCACTTACAGTGTGAAGGACCATGGATGATGGACATAATAGTGAGTCTGTTGTCACATTGTGGCAGTATGTAACTTTAATAAGCGGCACATGACAGGGCTTAAAGGAAACCCATTGTCCCACAGGATGAGGGGGACTGACACAGCAGTCCCTCCCAGGCACAGAGGGCCACACTTAGGGAGAGCTGCCAGAGAGGGCAGGGTGAGTCATACAGCGTGGTTAATGCAGTGTGGCCGTCACATAGACAAGCTGCGTTCACGCAACACTGGAACATGCAAATAAAAGGGCCCTCCTGGGCATCTAATTGAAAAAACAATGCTATGTCTTTAAATGATAAGCAAACCAGTGATTGCCACCATTTGCTGTTATCCTTGAACTAAAACGAATGTAGGTTTAAAACAAGTAAAACAATGAACTAACCAATAGGCCTAAATCAAAGAGTAGTAAAGGTTTTGAATGGCAAACTACAATCAGCTTTGGAATATCAAAATAGCAAATATTTTTGCTTGCCATCTCTCCAAGAAAAACAGACAACAGTCTTTAGAAGTCTTGTTTGTTGTGTATCTGCCATGGGGATGGCTTTAGTCATCAAGGTCACCTAAATAAAGTATTCTCTGGAGCAAAAACGGCCATTATTATTGCTATTGAAGTGAGTTTGGCTTTGTGGTTAGGCGCTGAACCCTCTGAAGAAAAAAAACAAGCATAGGCTCTCTGCTCCAAAAGTCTAAACAGGCCTTAATGAGCAAGTGTGTGTTTGTCAGTCAGCTTATCTCTATAATTGCAGCTTAAAGCAAACAATGTGATTATTTTCATCGCTTTCCATTTCCTGGTGCCGGATAAAACAACGAGAAACAAATAAGATAATCGCGCATTTCAACTAAGGCCACTTAGGAGGCAAATTACACATTCAATGGATTCTTCTTTTTTTTCCCACCAATGCTTTCCAAAACTATTAGCGATTGTGTGCCTCAAATGAGTATTTAAATCCTATTTAGGGGCTTTAAAATTAAAGTCTTTAAAAGATGGGACTGCGGTCTTAATGAATTTCAAGGAACGGGTCAAATCTCTAATATCATCGCTGCTACAATATCAGTTTAAATCAACAGTCAACTTCTGGGGCTTTGGAATCGCCTTGACACTGCTAGAAGAGATCACGTCTCTAGAAGACAGCACTGCTGGACATCCTTGACTTTCGATGTCTGAACAGACATGTGGAATGAAAAGCGAAAGGTGTTATATTGCCCTAAGACAATTCTTTCTCTTTTTTTTAAAGGGAAGACAGTGAAAGAAAGTTAGGATATTAATACCTCCTCTGGTCAGGCTGATAGGCTGATGGGGTAAATATATTTAGAGTGTGGTGAGGCACCTGTCAGGGATAGCTGCCGGACTATTCTGTGCTCAATTCTGTCACATTACGTTTTACCTGCTGTTTCGTCATTATTGACATATGGGCACAGAACCACTTTTCTTAGTGCTCACTTCACTCTACAGAGCGCCAGGGACATCTGCCAAGAAACCATGGGTTAAGAAGTGGGGTTGGTGGTGCCCTCCTACCGTAAGTTGTGCTCATCTCCCACGGTGTTCAAATAGACTGTGCTCCAGACGGTGGAGGCTGAGGTAATTGTGGCCATTTAAAAGTTTATCCAGCAGGCACAGAAGAGCTAGTCTTTGGCAGCTGGGAGGATGGGGTCAGCATTTTTATGACGGCCTCATGCTCTCTCAGCTCAGCTTGCCGTAAAATGACCGGTCAAGCAAATAATTGCACCAAGGAGAGGCAGAGGGGCAGCGGGCAGCGGTTCACCCCAAGCCACCCCAGACAGGCTGTCAAAATGTTCAATCGCTTGTTTGCTCACAGACCAAATTTTAGAAAGCTATAATCACCGTAACTCTGACAGAATGACAAAATGAGGGTACGTGCAGAAGGCCATGATTTGAATTTAACTCTGCCATCTCCTTGAGTCCACACTCAAATCTTTCAAAGCCCTGTAAAAATCTATATGAAAAGTATACTCATTCACGCTCCTATTATTAGTAATCCTCCATCAACACAACTCATTATGCCTTTCCAAACTGACCTACCCTCTTTGTTTGAGAGTTAAAGGTGGCGTAGCAGCCCTGGCCTAAAAGCGCTGTGCAAACAGGGGGTCATGGCCATCATTCACCCCATCGATGCATGCCGACAAAGGATGGTAACTTCAGCAAGGGCACCACACAGAACCCATAATGGGGTTAGCTCCATCCCAAACAGGGAGGCAGAAAGTACAGGAGGAGAGTGAGTGTGCGAGCAAGCAGGGATATTAATAGATACCCTTCCCCACCCGCTGTGCAGACTGAGACTGGAGGGAGAAGGACATGACACTCTTTTATGGCCTGTACCGCTTCCAGGAATCCCGGGGCGCTAGTTGCTGCAGTTCACAAGACTACAAAGGTGAGTGGAGACAAGAGTTTGTATATGAGGGCATGCCATTGGAGTCTCCAAAGAGAGGCATAAAACACCCATGCCAAGCTAATATTCTGAAGGTTAATTATGGTTGGTGCACTGCACCGCAAAAGGTTGGATAGCGTTGAACCTTACTCCTCACAGGAAGTCTTTTATGGAGTCTGAAACCTCAGCAGATGATGTCAAGGTGTCTTACTGCATTACAAAAAAAATATATATAAATCTGTCCACAGCAGCAATGACCTTGATTTGAATGGATGTAGGAGATAGGTATGTGAAAGGGACGTACTGTATCATATTCAATTATGTTCAACCACTGAAGTTAGCGATATAAGTTGAAATGACATGAGAGGATGGATGTGTGTGTGTGCATGCGCATGTGTGTCAGAGACAGCACGGTGCACAGGTGCGAGCGAGTGTGCGCGGCTGCACATAGGAAGCCCCATGGCATCAGAAGCATCAACGTACTCCCCCCATCTCCCCCATCCTCCTCATCCTGGGACCACAACATACTTGAGAAGACGGATACTGTTTGAATCAAAACAATCCTGCACACACAGGGACACACAAAATAGAGTGAATTTACAACATGGGGGCACACACAAATAAGCTAGCCAGCTGGGATTGGGCCCTGGCCAACACTGCCAACCAAAGGGTCCCTATTCTCCATTTAGTTCGGTTGCCCTATTTTCCATGCAGTACATGGCTCCATAGATGGTACTTAAGAGGAGCCTAGGAAACATGCTCTCCATTGGCTACAAGTCATTCCAGCTATTATTAAGAAGGAGGGAATCATTCTTATTAAGCAGAATGGACGAAGTTGAATTCCAAGCTGAACCGGAAGGGGACTCCCATGGTGCTCATAGTGTGAAGGATGAGACTTTGATATGCCCCCCGAAGCAGAGGCTGCCAGCCCTGCAACAGGAAAACTTAACAGCTGCCTTTTATTCTACACTTCCATTCACTTACATAGATGACCTGTTTGATGGTTATACTTGCACTGCATAAATACACAAAACTTCATTCTGTTTATGAAACGGCAGGCAGCAAGTGAACAGTCAGCTCCTAAAGAATAATACACAGAACATTATTCTTATTTTCTTTTTATTCTATGTTATTATATTTTCCTATCTCTCTAAGTAATCCTAGTTTGTCTATTCTGGAAATTTGCACAGCCTTAGTTGTTTTGGGGTACATTTCAATGCACGTTGTACTTCTATGTGTATGTGACAAATAATCTTGAATCTTGAAGTTGGGTTGCAAGAAGGAAAAATGAGAAAGCTTGAGCAACTTTGATCCCGATCCCAAATTATGATTGCCCAATGACTGGGTCAGAGCACCACACGAATGGCAGTTGAGGTGTTTCTGGCATAGAGAGGTTGGTGAGGTTGTAACCTACCAAAACTGGAGAAGAACAACCACCAGTGAACCAGCAACAGGGTCATGAGCATAGAAGTCTTACAGCTACACATGGAGAGTGAAAGCTAAGCCAACTGGTCTGATCCCACAGAAGAGCTAGTGTGGCACTTTCTGCTGCTCCTGATTAGGTGTCACCAAAGCGGATCAACTGTCTACATTTCCTTTACTGTAGCACAAATAAAAAGTTCATACTAGTTATGATCAAAGGAGTCAGAATCCACACTGCCTCTTGGCTTGCTGTTAATGAGGCTGAACAGCTGCAGACCACTCAGAGTGCCCATGCTGACCGCTGTCTAATGTCTAAAGTGCCTACGCTAAAACATGTCTGCATCAACCATGGATCAATGGAAGAAGGTAGCTTTGTCTGATTAATCACAAATTCTTTTACACCTGGGGAAGAGACAGCACCAGGGTAAATTATGAGAAGAATGCAAGCTGGCAGAGGAAGTGTAATGCTTGGGCAATGTGTTGATGGAAAATCCTGGGTCTTGGCATTTATGTGGATGTCACTTTGAAACAAACTACCTACCTACACATTGCGGCAGACCAAGTACACCCCTTCATGGCAGCAGCATTCCCTAATGGCAGTGGCCCCTTTCAGCAGGATAATGCACCCTGCCACATGAGGGGGTGGGGTAGGATGTATTCATGAGAAAAAGGCATCTCGGCATTGACCCCTACGTTAGTACATTCCGAGGTCACCCAGGGGAGAGACAAACCTGAGATTAGGCCGTCCCTCTCTTTTCATCTCCGTGCATATGACATCAGCCTTCCTGCTCAGCCCTTTTAAAATTCATGAATTTTTGCAGCAGGCTACGCTAGCCATCAGCCATAATTTACAGCAATAATAAAAACGGATTAAAGTTGTACTTTATGAAAGCTCTTTGTCCCCCATTTGATTGCAAGTCTGCTGCTGCTATTACTCCCTGGTGTCCCCTCGCCAGAGCCGAGGTCCAACTCCATTGGCACACAATGTCAATTTGTTTATGTGATATACAGCGGGTGGTGTCCTGAAAAACCTCTCACGTAAATCAACCATGTAGGTGGAAGTGTATGCATGCAGGCTGTTGATCCTGGCCAACTCTGCCCATAAACCTGCAGCAAGGTCTTGCTCTGTATATTAACACTAGAGCAGCACAGGCTGATACATGAAGACAGGAGAGGGGATCTCATCTTGGTTCTACTACTGATCTGGAGTACGCATGCTAAGAACCCATCCTGTTCATGACACAGAACACTGCCACTGCCACTGCCACATTCACTCTGTGAGTCAGTCTGCTCAATACGACAACTAATTTACATGATTTTTACTAGAGCGAGAAGCAACATTTCAGAGATCAGGTCCAAGATCACTCCAAAAGCAGTCCACCCCATGAGTATAAGGCCTATTTCAGACATACTATGCGTGGCATGAGCTCTATGACTGCCACAACTAGACATTTATAAATGCGACAATTACTTAATGCATATTTTTCTAAACAATATCATGATAGTGAAGTGAAGTAATTATTTTCTAAAGACTAAAAAACAGCAACTAATATTAATAAATTGTTAAATGTGGCTGTGCTGTTTTGTGCATGTGTGGCTGCTTCGAATTACTCATCTACAGATCAGCTACAGCTTTCAAGTCATGTTTTATTAAATTACATTTTCCCCACTTAAACTTAAAACAGTGTTGATAATAAGGAAGGCTGATGTAAAAAAAACAAACATTGGAGGTCGCATGATAATAGTATTATTCATTTATTCATTCATTCATAGTATTATTATCATAAGGTTTTATTTGATTACCACAATTAATTATAGAACTGATTAAATTAAATGAAAAGAACCGTGTTAGGCATTAAGCTTACATAAAATAAATACATTGTAGGGTTGAAAAATTGAGTTTTCTCTTCTGTGAGTGATAAGTGAGTAGAGAATGAAAGTGATCAAAACCTCAAATGATTACAGAACGTTTTGAGAGCAGAGAGGAAATTACTGCAGCTTCACTCAATTTACATACCGTCAGTGACAACTCAGCAGCAAACAGTCAAGTGAGAACTCTTTTTAGAATATGCCATCTCTAAAGCATAAACCCATTATTATTTTATGCTTGACATTTCAATCTGTGCAACTCTTCAAATCGCTGTTCGTCTAACCGTACATCCTCCCTGCCTTACAAAAGCCTGACCCACTAACCCAGGGGTCGGCAACTCCGGTCCTGGAGGACCATGGTCCAGTACGTTTTGGTGATTTCCCTGCTCAGAAACACCTGATTCACCTCACCAGTTAATTGTCAAGTTTAGTGAATGGTTTGAGGAGAACCATCATCAAACTGTGCTGGACACCAGCCCTCCAGGACCCGAGTTGCCCACCCCTGTACTAACCTACACAAAAACGTAATGTGCAAGAGCACAAAACACTCAAAAGCTAGAAAGTTCAAGATCAAATATGTCCTGGACAAACTTACAGCCTGGTGTATAATGAAATTTCCACTTAGAATGGCGAGAACAAGAAGAGCAAGAAACTCTAAGCACAGAGCAATTAAGGAATGGCTGCCACACCAAGACCGCCTAACGTGTTCTAACAACTGTGTGTCAGAGTGAGGCCTGATTCGTGACAATAACAAACAGCCTTGCACCATAGACTTCATTCAATTCCATTTACAAACAGTTTTGTTTATTTGTCTTTGGCACCATTTTAAAATGACGAGAAAGCATTCGTTGATTTTCCCCAAGAAATGTACACAGTAGGAAAGTTCTGAAAAGAACTCATGTTGCGCCTGGGTGTTAGATATTAGCAACATTAGCCACTAGGCAATCCTCGAACTCTGTTTCCACACTATTTAAGCCAGGATGTTATTTCCACAGTCATTTCAGAAAGCAAGCTGCAATTAGATTTAACATTTCCAAAGACAGAGCAGAATCTTCAGAGAGCATGTTAATGACTTGATTACAGACTGGAAGACTAAGAGGCTTCAGATATACCTGGGTGGCTTTTTTCCACTTCTCAGTCATTTCAGTTCCTTCCTTCTAGAAATGCTTAATGTTCTGAGGGAATGAAGGGAGTCGCCCTCTTGAGCTGTTTCTACAAGACTCAAATCTTTCACATGCATTTCTCTGAAGCTCCCTCTGGGTTGCTGGGTTATTTTTCATGAACATAAATAAACCTGCTTAGGTATGTGCCCATAAATATCCCCATTTTGGCAATTCCCAAAGTTTCCATTGTCCTTATGCACTTATCATGAAAGAGGCACAAGATACACCAACATGAAATCAGCTTCCAACCTCTCATACTCTTTCTCTGGTATATATTCTCTCCCTGTGTTTCTTTCCATCTGAACATAAAAATGAAGTGTTTGTAAGAAAGACCTGGCAGAGGTCTACTTAGGGTTGCTCCACAGGTTCCCAATACTTCATAGAGAGCATGACCCACTCTTGGTACTACCCTTCACTCCCACTATTCTCACCCTAACAGCCTCCCATCCCCCCAGACTTCAGATCTCTCATCCAGTCGCACAGATACCCCATGACCTTGGGAAAGGCAGGCGTAGACAGGCTGCAGCAATTCAGAAAACAAAGTCAAGGATGTCCTGACCCATAATGCTTCATACTTACAGCATATTAAAACTAATAAGCCTATTTCTCCTCATGCTGGGGCATAAGGGATTAAGTGGCGAAAAAGCGCTGGGTCAGGCAATCAGAAATGCTCATGCCCATAGACTGCAATAATGCTTAATTAACATTTTTCAGCAGCTCAATGATGCCTAAAACTAGGTCATTACAGAGTTAAGTCATTAAACCAATAAATGTTGACTCTGACAATCTTGGTGTCACGGCCTATTCACTTTCTCTGGATGGAACAAAAGGCATACGCTCCACCAAAGGCATCTCGTGTTTCATGCAGTTTCTCACATTTGTTCATTTGAAAATCATAACAAAAGGTGATGTGTTTTGTCTCGGTATACCATGTAGCTAGAAACAGTTTAACAAGATCGATGAGTTTCATTTGTGTGAGGAGGCTTTCCAGGCGGCGAGATCGTTCCAGTTTGCTGTTCCCATATCCAGAATTTATTCAGAGCGTACGCAATTAATGCACTAGACCAGATGCCTGCTACAGTGCTGTTTGCCAACTTAAAATTATTTTTCCAGTCAATGAAAAAAAATGAGCCTAGGAGTTAGCGAACTTGGACGAACTGCAAACAAATGAGAAGCATGTGGCAAATATTCATCAGATTCTTAAAATAAACATACTTCTGAACAGATGGGATTAGGGCCCATGTGTGACATATGTTGTTAAGTTTGGCTATCCAGGAGTCAATTCACAAGGTTGCTTGGAAAATGTCATTCAAAATAACTAGTCTAATTCCATGATGACGGGATGATCCTCAAGAGACTACACAGACCCCGGAGAGCCTCTAAAACACTAACTGTATGAACAAGAAGTATAACAATATAAATCAGGGACAAAATACACAATACAACAAATCACTGTGTAAAGCACATGGCAAAAAGTTCACCATCTGAATCTGATCTGCATAAGTGAGAAATGTTTATTTGACAAGAATAACAAACAGTTTTTATCTAGTACTGTCCAGTGCACTCCTGAAACCAGTTATAGGTCATATTCAGTGTCATGAACCTAACTACCTCACAAACAACTCTTCAATTAGAGTTGTTAGTTTATTTTTGTCATGGACAACCAAAAGACTATATTGTATGCACAAAAATAGAAATGCCTGATACATTCACTGTGCAATAAATGTGTGCAACCACCAAGTGATCTTTGTGCACTGCACCCAGAGCAGTTACGTTTCAGGGAGAAACACAGCAGTCCTTGCTGTGTGGGGCTGTGCCTGCCTGTGGCAGAGGTGCCGAGTGAACAGTTCTCTAATGATTGTTGATTGCAGTTGTGCCCATGGCTCAGTGGCTGGCCCACTTAGACAAACAGGCTGTGACAGCCGCAGGCCTGTGCTGCTGGGGCGGCCAGGCAAGGCGAGGCAGAGCAGCGGTGGAGGCAGGCTGGAGAAGAGGATGGCGAACCTGGTCCCTGATAGCTTCATGCCTGGCTCAAGGCCCCCCCATCACTACCAGAGCACCCCCTGCACATCCATCATACACCCATTCGCCAGATCATCATATGAGCCTACACAAACGCAACAGCTGTCAGTCACAGAATTCCTTATATACACACACAACAGTTCACTCCGAGTGATTATGGTTATGATGCAGGACAAAAGCCCAGCTCATTCATAAACATAGAAAAATAGTGACAACAGTACTATTCTCTGTATTCTTGTTTCACACTTGATCATGTATAACCAAAGAGAACAAATCTGAATCCCAGTGGACAAGGAGTAGGCAAGTGGCATCAAAGATGGTCACCATGTCCTTTTTAAGAGATTCACACCATGGCCCTTATAACCCTGGAGTTGTCAAGCATTTGCAGGCCTGGACTGAGATGGTGTTTAAGGTTTCAGTGCATTTCTGTGACTGTAAACATCTTGTTCAGGACAGTTGACTAAAAACAGACTAAAAAATAAACTGCATTGCTTTTGCAACATTAAATATCATTAAATTCACTTGTTGCACTTAAATGAAAGTAATAGCACAATTTCTGCTGGCATTAGTTACTTCTGATATATAGCTTGGGATTTTCTCAATGAGAGTGGCAAAGATTAGCATTTAAAAGTTCCTCAACTATCCACAAATAAGACTATAAACATTACTAAAAAAAACTGTACAGTGCATAGCAGAGGTGTAGGCTCAAGTCACATGACCTGAGGTAGACTATAGTCAAAACTAAGTCACAAATATGACTACAAAGCTGACAAAATCATATTGGACTTCCAACACTAATGGCCCTGAAACTTCACAGCTCAAAAAAGACTCCAGGCTGAAAGTGAAAGAAGGCATTTTTCACATAAAGGTCCTGCATTTCCTGGCATTACTTATGAAGTTTAATTATTTTTTCCAAAGCAGTTCTTTACAGCTGTTTATTTAATAAAAATCAAAAACAATTTTTCAGTGAACCAGTTTCATCAGTCAGAGAAGGACAAGTGAGACAAACTAAAGTATTGATCCACTATATGAGGCTACCATGGCAAGATTTGAGGAAAATGCACTATACTCAGGGTTTAAAAGTTCAGCATAAACAATTAATACTGGGAGTTCAAGGCCTCAAATGGAGAGTTTCAGTTACAGGATAATTAACACAAACACTTCACCACCTGTGAAAGCAGGCCAAAACAGAAAATTACCAGTGAACACACCATTGTTAAATTACAAAGACCAATAGAACTTTAGCATATACAAAGCACTACAGAACATGTTGAAAATAAGTTTGCACAAGGAAGGCACTGTGATGCTACAGCTTACTGTGAGTCAATCTTTCTGTAGGGAGATTTTAAGTGACTGGGAGTGGCACAATAGGCGACTTTGTCAAAACAGCTCTCTACAACACTCAGCTTGTTTTATAGCAGTTGAATATTTAATGAATACAAGTCTGAAATTTGTCATGGATTCATGCGAGGCAGGAGATTTACATGGTCAGAAGAGAAAGGTACAATAAATCAAATAAAACCTTGTTTTTTCCAGCAAAGGTTCCTGACAAGCCATCTGCTATTCAGAGAAATGGCGAATGACATTTTCAGTGTCTCTGCACCAAAGCTGTTGTGTTAGAAGGACTAATTCTGTCACTGACAAAACGATCTGCTTCCCTGTGGCAATCAGAAAGCAGCTTATACAGGGGGCCTTTGTCCCAAACCCAAAAAACAGCTGAGAGCAGAGAGCACTGCTCTAGCAAAACCCTTAATTTCATACTTTGCTTGCATAAATCATTCCAGGATATAACTGCACACCCGCCAGGGCATGACAGCCTATCTTTAAGCGAGGTCTCCTCTAAACATTTCCTACTTTAAAGCTCGAACTGAGGCCACTGTGAAAGACTCACTTGGTTATGTTTTTTTAAAAAAATGAATCAGTGTTAGTATGGATTAAAGTAAAGTAGAAATGATGAATGCTATATGATATTTTCAGCCACAGCCTAAAACGAAACTCAGTCACGTCATAATACAGAACCTTAAGAGATTTGGGGTATCTAGGAGCTGGCCCAAGATAAATGCCTCTTCTTTGATATTTAAATAGTACAAAATGTACATTAGGATTTAATCCTCAAATGATTTGGTGCCTGCCCTTAACTATTTGTCCATCTAAGATTTATTAAAACAAATCACTAACCACCACACTCACTTTAAAAACTAAACTCCAAGAAAAGTATTTATCAGGCCCCACCCTGGAGATCGCCCATGACACACTAAATATGAGGTAGCTACTGAGAAAACACAAAATAGTAGAGAGTCATTATTATTGACTCCTTCTACGGTTCTAATATCAACAGCACTAGAAATCAGTGCTCATTGCAGCCTTTTTTAAACATTTGAAGTATAGCCTTTTTAAGCTAAATATGCAGATTTTCACCAAGCACTAAACAACACTAAGTTTGGCTCCAGTGTAACTCTCAGAGCAAGATGGATGAAAGTTGTAGTTACAATAATATTGCTATGGCTATATAAGATAATACTAATTCGACAAATTAAAGGTAGCCTGGGTCAGTTAGTTACTAGCAGTCAAAAGGAACACTGTTAGCTAGCAAGCTAATGTGTAGGAATGTGGAACTTTTGTACAGCTATTAATTCTATTGAATGCCGATGATCATAAGTTACTTGCTTTGACAATTATGTAAACAAGACTAGTAAACTAGAGGTACTGCATTGCAGAGCATATGAACTCAGCAATAAGAGGGGTCCAGCAGGGAGAGTGTAAATTATATGATTGCTGAATCATATGAAAGAGAACCATTGGAATTTTGTAAATGTTATAGAGGGATATGAAGACAAAATAAATTTTACAAATAGACCAAATCAATTGGGGGGAAACAGACGAAAACACGCTGTAGCCGATTTATTAATTTATTTAAAATGGACTTAAAAGGATCTATATGCCATTAGGAATGAGCCAACAAAATTTCATTTAGATTGGCCATTCACACAGGAATGTATTTGATTGGCTACTTGTGGCTATTTTGAGTGAGCCAAACAGAAGAATGAGGAGTAAAAGAAAGAAACCGTCACTGAGGAGTTTACATATTACAAAGCCAAGAACAAGGCTAGGTCTGTTCACATGCTAAAGCTACACTGTTTATTTTGTAATCAATCTCCATTTGTCTAAATATGTACAATAAAAAACAACTGTTTCTTCTAATATATTTAATATTGTATAATCAGAGGTGTATTTCTTTTTTCAACAACAAAAACAACATACTGCATCTTTCCCATAAAAAGCCACGTACAAAGATAGTTCATGATCTGAGCCTCGGAAGTGCATTTATGCTTTCAAAGCCTCTGAATGCAGCATTGCTCAGTCTGAGGCCTTAGAGAGTGAAGTGGCTGAAAAATAGGCAGCAATGTCAAACGAGAAGCGTTGTTAGCAGCTTCATGGACAAACTTTAGCAGTTCCCTGCCAGGCGCTGGGGATAAAATGGAGATGAGATTATTAGCATGAAGGGCAAACAGGTCCTGGGAGGCAGAACCCGCTCTATTATTTAGTCTGTGCTAGAAGTAATCTCGTTGCAAGACATGCAGCATGATTGTTACAAAGCATGCAACACTGACTATCATGCTGTAGACTAATGAAGACCGCTCTGTCCAAGAAATGAGAGAGACAGCTAGAGGAGCAAGCTCACAGGACAATAGAAGAGAGTAGAAACAGGGAGAAAAGGGAGAAACAGCATCTTCCAGCTCCTCTTTAGAGAGTCTATGTCTTATTTTACACAAAGATAATGGAATTTATATCGTCTTTCAAAGACACAAACGGAACAGATCTGTTCTGATCTCCTGAACTTACAGAAGAACATTATCTTAGAAAAACCTGCATGCAACTAGTCTTTGACCCAAGATAAAACTTGTGCTTTGACAACATTATTCCTTTGTTTTGCACGACTCTCTGGGATGACTGTCTTTCAACACAAATGTGGGAGAAAAACCAACTGTCAAGCCTTTGATAAAACATCAAACCTGCTGATGTCTGTAGGCAAGCAACAATAACACGCATGGCAAATATTTACAGGTAATTTCAAAGCCATTACATACGTGATTATGTTTTTGTTTGCAAAGTGCCGACAAGCTTTTATTCGTGGAGAAGGGAGGTTTTGAATGAAAGGTGCTCCTGTCAGTTGGCTGGGCAAACAGAGTGAGTGTTAAATAAAGACACCAGCTGTTGGCCAGTGGAGCGGTCAGAGGGTGCGCCAGGGGCAGGACACTGCCGGGCCATTAGCATATGTCAGGACTCGCTGGATTCCAGCTCCCTTGGCTTTGTCCTTCATCTCGATTGGGCCATCAAAATAATCAGTTCAAAGCGACTTCCATAGCCAGAGATAACCATTCCCATCTTAAACAGCATCCATGCATAGTTTATAAGGCTGTCAGCCCCCCACCACCCCACCCCCAATAAATATATCTCACTTTTGATTTCCGAGCACTACACGTCCAATGACACTGGGGGACTGAAACATAATGGTGGTCCAACACCTGGAGACACAAAAGATTTGGCAAAGCTGCAATGGAAGACTTTCAAGCCTAATCCTCTTCAACAGCCCTCTTCCTCAGCTTAAACAATGAATGCCATTTTCATATGCATGATTTATAACTAGGGATTCCACAATACTCCCTTACACATCTGTGCTCATTGCATCCTCTGATAATGGCCAGTATGGCTTTGTTCTGCAATGGCTTCTCTGGGGGTGTTATCACTATAAAAGAATGTAAAAATATAACAAGAAGCAAACAGTTACACAAAACAAAATATCTTTCCTATATGTAGGTAACTTAATAGAGGAGCCCTAACAGAAAATTCGATTGTGTACATGTTTAATGATTTATCTGTGTTTTATGCATATGCTGTTTAATATTACAACCAAATGACCAACAGAATGTTGCAGTTTAGACTATCCAAGTATTGTCATTCTGCTTAAAATGAAACGCAAAACCAGGTGGTTGTGTCCAGACATTCTCAAAAGAACACTATTCGAATAAACATGACAATCAACCATTTCTAGGTGACAGCAGAAATGATGAAACCCAGAAAGATGTTTACCGGGTTTAGTGTGGGGAGGGGATTTAATCCATGATGCAGAAAAGGGCAAGTAGCGACAGGTCTGGGGGCAACTTGCACCACGGTAAATCACCAGTTCCCAGCATGCTCTCTGATGACCTCTTCAGCAAATCACCAAGATTGTGGCTGTGACAAAGTGCAAGAAATAACTGGTGATAACATTACCAGCAGGTGCAAGACAGGCTCATCTTTCACAGCAGTAGCTGCAACTGTTTGTATATTTCCTGTTGCATTATGTACTGGGGTCAGGGATTTTTAAGGCTTACAAAAAGCCTGGCACTTACAGTTTTTCAAAACTGGGTTAAGACAGAAAAGTTAGAAGTTCTCTGGCGTCAGAACATGTGATTTTATCACTCTGCATCGGAACATTCAAGTAAGTCAGAGTGAAACAGATAAAGCTCTGTTGCCATGATCTCCATGTCACACCTGTCAAGCACTGAGTGACATCCCTTTCAAGCCATTTTTCAGTTGTCAAAGTAGTCAGGAGTGCGCAGGAGAATGTCAGCACTAAGGCGATGCACAAAGGGCAGCAAAGTGCTAGCCATGAGCTGGGAGGCACAGATGAGAGTTCACTTTAATGGTGCATGCAGTGAAAAGAGCACTGAATCTATGGGTGAAGGACCCTGGGGGGGGGGGGAGGTAAATATTTGAGTCTTGTTTCTATTCAAATCTCTCTGCGCATGGCCAGGTGGCAGAGCCAGGACAATGAACACCGCCTGGTGTGGCATGCTTTCGGTGAGCCGGTGGTTTAAACTTGCACCACTCCCGCAGAGGAAAGCCTCAACATGACCCTCCCTCCAGCCAGCTGCTGTGTACAGACACCTGCCACAGGTACAAAAGGAGCGACAGCTGGAGGTGTGGGGAGTGATTTGCCTTTGAATTGCAGCAAAATTCACAAGAGTTTTGGGTTCCCCATGGGGGAAAGTGAAAGACAGAAAGACAGTATAACGATAGAAAGACAAAGAAGAAAAAGACAAAGAAAGAAAATGAAAAAAATACAAACTTCCAAATGTTTTATCATAAGTATTTAATACATTTTTATATTTTAGATTCTTCAAAGTGGGAGCAGTTTCATAATAAATAATGTTGGATGCTTTACGAACACTCAGTGCTCCACATATGCCAAACACTTTGGCACGTTGGCTGCTGACAAAGTATTAACATTTTTCTGTTTTGGAAATACCGTCGGGCATTAATCTTACTATTTATACTCGTCTCAGAATCAAATTTCAATCAAGTATGAGCCATTAGCCAAGAATGTGTTTAAACTTAAAAACCTTTATACACTTGCAACCAACTTTTGAATGGTCCAGTATGTATGCGAGTGAGCCATGTCTTTGTAATCAACTTTACCATGCGTGTGCTCTTGGAACGTAACTGTACATATATGTCTAGTTGTATACCGAGGCAATTCTTTGATACTCTTCTAGATGTATACAGAAACCTTTAGAACCTTTAAATGTACAGATACTGTTGCAGCTGCCACAAGTGCACCCGCGGCACGGAAAACAAAACAACAAAGAGACGGAGCGGTAAGTGGCAAAGTCGTCTTCTCCAACCCGAATTATTGCCAGTGAGGTTCAGGTCACAGGGGAATATTCACTCCTACTGCTCCACACTGCTTCCTTGTAGTTGTGCCAACTGTAATCCCTGCCACAACACATTTCCTAATTCACATTTCACAAGATCTAACAAGTACTATTTTTTCTTAAAAAAGCTCATTTAAGTGTGTGTAAAGCAAAAAAAAGTTTCTCAGAAGTATTCTTAAGACTGTATGTATTCTGAAGCCTCGATGACTACTCTTCACACTAGCCATGGTAGGAGATTAATAAGTAATGAATTCTCTGTAGATATACCACACACTAGTTCATAGTGCAACAGCACTAACACAAGCATTATATACTATACGAGATTTCACAGTGATCTGTCCAGATCCTTCTGCTCGCTTTATGTCCCAACGTATATTTGTGGCTGCATTCAAGTGGCCTAATTTAATTAATAATAATCAAGGGTTGCTTTCTCCGTTCTCAAGAATTAAAACAATTTAGGTCATTGAACCCCAAATTCCCAGTCAAGCTGAGCCCATGCAAATGAGAGGCAAATGGCGTAAAATAGAAAACTAGTTAAGACTAGGGTAATAAATATGGAATTTAGCCTCTTGCCATTCCAAACAGCCTGCAGGGGCTTCATGCAAATGAAATGCAAATACTGCCTGCATTAATTTCCAGATAAAGGGAGCTCCCAACCCTCCCAACAACTAAAGTGCTGAAGTACAAACAGCTCATTCGGCCTCTGAACATGGTCAACTGGAGGACGCTATTGTTGTAAAAAGCAAAGGGGGAAAAAAATACTCCAGACGAACGCAAACAAATGAATGAAGAGGAAAGAGGAAAAAAGTACACAGACATTAGCAGAACTGATATAAAAAGAGCAAACATGAGAGCTTGTCACTGATTATAGGCTAATGAAGAAAGAGGGGGGGGCTATGACGGGCAGTAGTGTTGTCAAAAGACCCAGTACTTCGGTACCAAAAAATGTAAATGTTACGGTACCAGGTTTTCTGAAGTACCGGTGGTACCGAGCACCCGGTCAATCCGGTTCTTGCT